>OY748302.1:14816431-15282314 GCA_963556515.1 Nudaria mundana | reverse complement strand
AAGCGAGTGCATTTACAGCGAAGAAATCCCCTTTCCTTCCCCTACCCTCTCTTCAGAATGCATTATTACCTATGAAGGACAACCTTAACATCCTTGGCATAGACGTTCGTCGAGAGCTCAATAATAAAAACTACATCGAAAGAAAGAAGAAACAAAGAAGAAAGAAGAAAGAAGAAGAAGAAAGAAGAAGAAGAAAGAAGAACTAGAAAGAAGAAACTAGGAATACTGAATAAGGTAAAGAGATTCTTTACACCGGACCAGAGGTGTCTGCTGTACAATACGCAGATTAGACCCTGCGTCGAATACTGCTCTCACCTCTGGGACGGCTCCGCGAAGTATCTGCTGGACGCTCTCGACGCTATGCAGCGACGGGCTATCCGTATTATAGATTGTCCGGAGGTAACGGGAAGCCTTGAGCCGCTAGCTCAGCGCCGAACAATAGCTTCCTTGGCTGCATTCTACCGTATTTACCACGGCGAGTGTTCTGAAGAGCTCTTCAATCTGATCCCACCCTCTTCCTTTCGATCCCGAACAACGCGTGCCGGGCAGAGATGCCACTCCCACACAGTGGATAGCATGTTCGCGAGAACCGAGCGTTTTAAACGTTCGTTTTTCAGCCGAACGATAGTGGCCTGGAACGCTCTGCCTGAGCACGTGTTTCCTCCCACATATAATCCTGGGTTCTTTAAGCGGAGCGTGAAGAGGCACATCAGTAGGTCGTCAAGTTGAGGGCCACTCTCTATACTATTTTGTGCTGTAATAGTGGCCCACAATCGCTAGACGTCGTCACGACTTACAACCAGGCGGGCGGCGTCAATTTGGGGAACCCAATATAAAAAAAAAAAAAAAATACCTTTAAAAGTTCAACATCGAGATAATACAGCTGTTTTATAGCTTGAATTTTATGACGATAGTATTATTATGAGGACAATAATAAAAATATCTGGTATATGTATAGTATTACTTTTCTACACAAGAAGTCACATCTTTACCCGAATAGGTGAATATCGGTGTTAACTATACCTATCCACTTTTGGCCCATCCCTTTGTTGGGTCTACGCAAACGCGATATAGACCAGGCGCTAGAGGTAAGTGAGTATGCAAAATGTGAGGATCGAATTCCACCATGGATTTAAGTTAAGAAAAGGTAAAAAATAGGAGCTATATATAATAGGAGCTTTTCCTCAATGCGTGTGGATGTCAACGTCAAAGCAGTTCGCGACTAGCCCGTTGCCATAGCAACCGGAGTGCGTGCGGCCCGCGCGACATGAAACGGATTTCACTATTGTATGAAATTTTACATTGACATCTACACGCACTACGAACGCGATCCGCCCGGCGAAAAAATGCTTTACAGGAAAAGCGCTCACGGCACTTAAGACACATGTTTCCATCTCCGTATCTCATCAACATGATCATCTCATACCATTTGACGCCCACTGCTGGGGAAAAGCCTCCCGCATATAAGGGGGAAATTCAGCGTACATATACAACGCTGACCGGACGGGTTTGTACAGGGATTCGTGTCAAGTTTTACTCCCAGTTATCTCTTGATGGGAACTCCTAGGGTCGGATAGACTTTACGAGGAAACATTAGCAATCGGAAGGTGGAACAGATAATAAGATTTATTAAGGACACAAAAAGATTCGATGGGGAGAACTGGGGAAATGGACGAAATGGCCCGCAAAAGCCGATGCCGGATCGTCCGTCCGGCTGCCGGCGTCCCCGCATTCCAGTGGCATGTCTGTACCTATGTCTGCAAGAGACAGGTGTACCACATGCTAGGGTACCTACCGCTGATACTTGTGGTTAAATAAATAAATCTAACTACTTTGCAATATTCCGCCACATGCACATTTTGAAAATAGAATAAATATGAGAGCTGTGTTATCGTGCAAAAAATAATAAAAAACCTCGACACGTGTTTCGCCCCCAACCAGAGGCATCATCAGGAGATGCCTCTGGGTGTAAAGGGGCTCTACCAACATCTTTAGGGCCCCAGCGACCTCACCTGCTAGTGGCGCACCTGCTGATAAACGGACGAGGCTCGTTAATTTACGGTACCTATGGAGTGGCTTCGGCCCCTACGTGGGTACCAGGTGGTACAACAGTGTTGGTCCGGGGTGGTACCACCGTGCGTTAGGGGTTCAGCAGCTGCACCGCCGGGCCCGGGGCCATGTATGGTGCAGCAGGCATGGGACCAGTGGGGACGAAGCGGAGTCTAGTGTGGGAGGTGTGGGTCGATTCGCCGGCCAGAGAGACCCTTAGCAACGGCGTTACCGCGGCCGCCCGCAACACAGTCATGGGGCCCGCCTGGGACCAACCACCCCAGGAGGCTGCCCCACATGTTGCGCATAATCCTGATGTGGGATCGCCGCTCCGGGTGGTAACCGGTGTGGGGTAGCGGCGGCCTTGCATCAGGGGGGTTTGGGAGCCCTTCCGTCCGGCGAGTCGGCTCCGACCTAACCACACGGTTCTAGACAAAGTTAGCCCCTGCGCTTGGTCACTTACTGCTGCACCAAATGTCGCCCTGTCTTCACGCTTCTTCTTCAAATCTACAATGGCAGTGCTACAAAAAAAATTAAACGTTTCACAGCGGCCCCAGGAAACCCCACAACTTCACTTTTCGAGGTGGAGTTCACTAATATCCGTGGACTCCATACGAACCTCGATGCCGTCCACCATCACCTTGAGACCGCTGTGATGTTCCTCACGGAGACACAAATACGCCGCCCTGACGACACGTCTTACCTGTGTTACCCCGGCTATGTCATCGAGGAACAATTTCGATTAACTTTATCAGATATCGGACCTAAATAAGTTAGACTAGGTCTATACCGATGGACGTCACAATCCGGGGGAACAGCATATAGTAAATACTTAAATGATACTTATGGTGTCCCTTAGAATTTTTTTTATACGAAAAATGATCATTACCTCCTTGGACGGTATTAAAAAAAAGAAAATCTTAGTCACTAATGCAAAAATGAAGTCTTAAAAAGTTCTCGGACCATTCCAGAGCTTATGCTCTCAGCCCTTGTCATTTCCAATCAATTGCCAATTGTTCTTGGTGGTAGACTCTAGACCAAATCAATTATTTTAATTTCAAGCGGTCTACAGATATTTCGATTTAAATTATAACCTCGGTCATAAAAATGGTTGATGAATAAATTTTCATTTCTAAGGTTCTGTACGCCACTGGGAATTCTCTCAGTGTTCTTTTTTATATGTATTTATTAGCATAAACATAACAGTCATTTACGTATAATTCGATTATGACTGCACTATTATAAAACTATCGCTGTCATTAAAGCTCCTTTTCTTTTCATCCCCAAACCAGCATGGAAGTTTTCCTAATGGGCATAAAATATTCATAAATATATCTAGGTAATCATTTAAAAACATATCACGTACATAAAATAATTATAGCTCACATATAAAATGTAGTTCGTGACACACGACCCGATCGGACCGACAATTATACACTGATTATACATTTTATCAGCATCGAATCACGATATTGTAATGACGTTCCGAGTGCACAATGTCACTTGGTTGTACAATGACCCCTAGTGACGTCACGTAATGTATACTGACTGACATAATTCACTACAAACCGTTTGCACCAACTAACAGTTTAAAAAAAATATAGTGATGACACGCATTATGACCTAGTTGACATTCGTTCAAATTAAGATCATTCTTATTTAGGGTTTTTTTTTTTAATTCCGCGGCCCAAGGCTGCTGCCTATCTAACGTCTGTTGCCGGGCGTCTCTGGTTACAAGCAGAACGTATTTCCAGTGGCGCCCGGCGGACTTTGACCACCTTAGTGATGTCTGCGGGGTTTAGGTCGGGATGAGAATCCCGCGTCATTGGGGTAGGGTTTTATCCCGCGTCAGTGAGTGAATCTGGTTGCGTGTAAGCCTGCTTCTGTAAGGACGACGGGTGGCGATCCCACCGTCCTCAGGCCTCGATCATGGAGGTCGATGGTCTTGGGCGTAGATGAGTCTGCGGCGCCCTCGCCGCTGACTACGGAACTCGGCGGGGAGGGTACGACCCATCTCCCTCTCGGCCGCCTCCTTCGCGAGCATGACTTGCTCGCAGAAGGACACGGCCGCGTTCCACCTACTCCCGCTGGAGACCATGGCTTGAAGCATGGTCTCCAGCGAGAGGGTTTCCACGCCCAGACCCACTACGAGGTCCCGGCGCTGACACGCCCACGCAGAGCACTCCACCAACGTGTGGAGTGCGGTGTCGTCGTCGGAAACCTCGCAGTGTTGACACCGGGGTGTGACCTCACGGTGGATGCGAAACAGATAGCTAACGAAGCATCCATGACCGGTAACGATCTGCGTCGCACGATACGTGAGGTCACCATGCTGCCTCTGCAGCCAATCGCCCATGATCGGTCTCACCGCCGCGATGATGGTGGTACCCCACCTGGGTTGCTCAAGTCGCACCCTCCATGACTCCATGAGATCCTGGTGGAGTTGAGACCACTGGTCCTCGATTTCTCGAGACGTAGGCCTGTGGTCCCGCTCCAGCGCCTCCTTGCGCCATTGGAACTATGACGCAAGGGCTCTCGTTTCCAGGTCCCATGGAGGGGTCCCGGCTAGGAGACATGCAGCCTCTCCGGCGATCGTGCGGTACCCGCTTATTGTTTTGACGGCCAAGGTCCTCAACGGTCTATTAAGGAGCGTTGAGTTGTTGGCCGTCAACCGCGCCGCCCAAACGGGAGCCCCGTATAGGGCCATACTCCGCACGATCCCCAGGTACAGTCTCCTGCAGGAGGCGTTGGGTCCCTTTAAGTTGGGCATGAGTCGCGAAAGCGCGACTGATGCCCCCGTCACTGTAGGGACCAAACTTCGGAAATGTGGTCCGAAGTTCCATCGGCTATAAAGTACGATCCCTAGGTACTTCATCGAGGGTTTGATGCCGATGCTAACGCCTCCCACATTTATGCTGGAACCTTCAGGTGGACCGTTCCGAGGTCTGTGAAAGCACAGAACCTCGGACTTGTGCAAGGCCACCTCCAGTCCCAGCCGCCGTATCCGACCCACGACTTGAGCAACACCCGTCGTGACCTTGAGTGCTGCCTTCTGGTACGTTACACCCCTCGCCGTGACGAGGGTATCGTCGGCGTAGCCCTCAGGCAATGCAGCACCCAGTCGTAGCCGATGTTCCACGATTAGCCAGAAGTGCAAAACTTTTAGTGTGCCCCATGTATATACAACTATATTCCCATTTAGGTTTTGCTTTCCTTCCGAGTGCCGAATTTTAGAAGAAATTGCAGCATAAACAGCTTTATCTTTTTATTGCGTTGGCTTAGAAGTATATATTTTTATACAAAAATCTTAAAATTGATGTAGTCTCTGGGCATTAAATGAGTACTCGTGGTAGCTCACTGCTTTAAAAACTCTTCCTAGTGCTATCCAGAGGTGATCTGCAATAGATGTAGGCTGCAGCGACCTCGGCCCGCGGAAGTCGGTTCTGTTATCGAAACTAATTCCAATTTCTTTTTAAACGATGGTGCTTTCACGGTGTATAAAATTGTGTCAGACTACATTGATGCGTTGATTAATGGGTTGTGTGTAGTTGTCGTGACTTTATGGTTCGGTGCCAATAGTGTCGCTGCAGCTTTTTGCATACTGTAGGAAACAGCGTCGACGGTGGTTGCGATATCGTCGCGACTTAAGTCGTACATCGTTGCGTTCAAAGACAAAACGTGGTCAATGTGAATCAAATTATTTTGCGTTTTCATATAAAAGTGTATCAGACCACGTTGTCGCGTTGATTTGAGGGATTGTAGTTGTCGTGACGCTATGGTTCGTGTGCTTGGAGTGTCACTGCAGTTTTTTACAGTTGAATTGAAGTAACTACATAACGCGATTTCGATGGTAGTTGCGTTGTGATTTAACTCGATACCAACAACGTCGTTGCGTTTCCATACAAAATAGTTTCCGACTACGAGTTTGCGTTGTTTTGTGGTTGTCGTGTGGTTGTCGTATGTGTGTTTGGAGCTGAATGGTATAATTTTATTGTAAATAACAACTCATTTTATGGTGTATTCTATGTGGTTTACTTCGTAATTTATGTAACTTTAAGTTGTTATTATAATGGATGCGTTGTTTAAGTTTAACTAATTATTCATTCTTGTGAAATAATGGGATGAGATAATTTTGAATTGAATATCTTTATCTTATGTATTCTGAAACAAGGCCGTCGCCCCGCAGCACGCATATTCACGCACCTGACTGATCAAACCTGACCCCAACGATTAGAGATAAAACCCGACCAAACCCCAGTCCCCAGGTGGCCAAAGTCTGACGGGTGCCACTGGAAATACTTCCGAGTGCGTGCCTGAGTAGCTCGGCAATGGACATAAGGGCCTTGGGCTGCATACTTAAAAAATATGTACTCTAAAACTGTAAACCGATTGCTAACCATGTTTTTCTTGTACACAGGTAAACAACAAGAGCTATTCGGTGACTCAGATAAATTCAGGTAATCATTGCCACAATAGCAAATGCAAGTAGTTTATAAATTTATTGACTAATGTCCATTTAATACTACTTTAATAAAATCCGAGACGCCCAGGACTTTAATTGGCTGTGCCACAGCGGGTGGGACGTAAGATTTTGTTGCCTTTAATCAACATTTCACGTCAAGGCAACGGGTTTCAATTTTATTAAATTCATTCGGCCAGGTTGTACATAACCAATGATATGTGTGCCATGTGACGGCAATAGGCTAGCCCCCTATTACGTGGGACTAAAAATACTGGCAAATTGTGTGGGTGTGCCTGTATAGGCGTGATATGTGTGTGTGTTTAATAAATATTGGGTACTTAGGGGCTATCCTGGCCTGCACTTAATGCAACTGCTGGGTCAAAGGAGACTGCCAAATATACCCGGGATGCCTGGAAGTGGCAATACATCGTGTTACGCCCCTCGGGGATATAAATGAGTTTTAGTGTTAGTGTGTGTACGATATAGTAATTTCAATCAATCAATCAAATACTCTTTATTGTACACAAAAAAAGAAACAATATATAACACATCTTTTTAAAAGTAATGTACAACAAGCTGCCTTATCGCTAAAAAACAATCTCTTCCAGGCAACTTTAGGATGGAAAGAAAATTGTTGGAAATGATAGGGGCTGTGTACAATGTACTCGTAATTTATCATATACCTACATATAATACATTTACATATTACCATCTACATTTCAATTTTCAATTTCAATTTGTTTAATAAAAAAAAATTGTAGCCGTAAATAAAACGTATGAAGCAATATAATTAATTAGGTGAAGCCGTAATCTCGGTTATAGATAATTAACCCTATCGCCGCTATGGGTATCGTAAACCATGATTTACTGTTTATCTGGCGCATTGTTTCATAAAGTATTCTATCTTACAAAAAGGAAAAAGAATACTGCAGAGAGGGTTAAAGAAAACAAGAAAGGTATACCTATTGAATAGAATAACGTCTATAAGTTATTTAGCTCTTGGGGTAGAAAGAGACGATTATAACACCCACATTTTGTAAGTAACTTGAGCCTTTTTTTCTGGCTCCTACGTCCATTGCAGGGCGTCCTGGGGGATTGTTCGGTTGAGTCGGGTTTTATCCCGCGTCGGTGAGTGAATCTGGTGGACTTCTAGCCTGATTCTGTAAGGACGGCGAGTAGCTAACTGTCCTTACACCCATGGAGTTCGATAGTCTTGGGCGTAGATGATTCCTTGAGCGTAGATGAGTCTAGGAGACAAACCTGTAATTAGTTCACCTGCCGAACAAATAACGAAGTTTTGGCATACATTATGTTAAGTATAACATACCTGCGTTTAAAAATATGCTATAAGATCATTATCTCTCACTGTGCTAACACTGTCGATATTATAATATCTTTAGCTAGGTATATATATTATGGGTATATAATATATAGTTACTGTATAGTTATATCTCAAATTAGGCATTTATTTTCCATTAATATTTATTTATTTTGTTAGTTGACTGCCTCGGTGGCACAGTGGTATGAGTATGCGACTGCCGCCCCTGAGGTCCCAGGTTCGATTCCGGGTCGATTCGAATTATTTGTGTGATCCACAAATGTATGTTCGGAGTTTGGGTATTTTCTATGTATAATATGTATGTATGTATTTAGAAATATATATGTATGTTTATCAGTCGTCTAGATCCCATAACACAAGCTTATATTAGCTTAATTTGGGCTAGATGTCGTTGTGTGAGAATGTCCAAAAATATTTATTTATTTATTTATAGTCACTGAACTCTTTCATGATCCACTCTCTTCGTATATTTTATCATTATGTTATATTATTAATACATTGTATTTATTATTATATATTATTATATATTATTGTACACAACCCCTATCATCTTTCTCCATTTTCTTTCCATTTAAGGTTGCCTGGTAGAGATTGCTCTTTAGCAATAAGGACGCCTATTGTACATTATTCTTAAGGCATTTGTGACATATCTGTCTCTTTTTGAGTACAATAAAGAGTATTTATCTTATCTTATCTTATCTTACCTGCATACTTGCAATCTAACCCGAGGGGGTAGGAGTTGAATTTTAAACCCACATTATAAGTACCTACATCTAATTTCGTTGGTTTCACGTAATAGAGGGCGAACCTATTGACTTTTCTGGGCAATTTTCAACCGACTTCCAAAAAAAGAGGATCTCAATTCGACTGTACGTTTTTTATGTTTGTTACCTCATATCTCTGGACTGGGTGAACCGATCATCTGCCTGCCCTTATCCCAATTACTTGGGGTGTCGGCGCATTCCATACATCCCTGTCATCATCCCTGTCATCATCTCCTCAGTCACTCCTTTCCTGGTCATATCCTCTTTCACGCATTCCATCCATCTTTTCTTGGGCCTACCTCGAGCTCTCAAGCCATCTACATTCATACTTTGCACCTTTCTTACCACGTTACTTTCCTCTCTTCTCATAACATGTCCATACCATGATAGCCGTTCGCTTTTCACGTTTTCATTTATCGGGACAACTTTCAAACTTCCTCTAACATACTCGTTCCTTACTCTATCTATCCTTGTTACCACACATCCATCTTAACATTCGCAATTCCGCTACATGCAGTTTTCTTTCATCCGTCGCTTATACGGCCAAACATGAAAGTCCATACAGGACGACAGTCTTGTAAATTTTGAACCGATCTAGTCCCATCTCAATTTGGTCCCATTCCGACAATTATTTGGTCTCATTTCGGTAATTTGAAGTCGGTTGTTGTTTAAATTTTTGACGTGTATTATTTAACAAAATGTCTATTCCAACGGTTTTAGTCATACTAAAGTGACAGCTTTCAAACGGAAACTCCAAATACCCAACGTCCTCGAAAATAAAATGAGTCCGAAATTACTTATTACTATGCAAAATAACGTTATTTGCTGTTCGTGAACATAAAACCCTTGAGACCTTTATATATGCGAACATCAAATATGTAATATGAGGTCAAGGTTAAATTATCCTCGAGAGCGATGGAGGGGTAACTTTGTGTAACTCAATGTCATTGTCACAAATTAACTAAATTACGTAAACTTAGTTGGTTTGAGTTTAAAAGGCCCGTGTTAGTATTTTGGGTCTATAGTAATTATTTGCTAATTTATTACCGCGGCTCGACTCGTGAATTAAAAAAAAGTGAAGTAACTACTAACCCAATTTTAAAAACTCTTTCACTGAAATGTAGCTACATTATCCCTGAGTGACATAGGCTACTTTTTATCCCGGTAATGTGTTCCCACGGGAATTGGGAACGGGAAATATTCTTACTGTACTTTCTTCTTTCTTTCTTTCACTTGGCCAGGTCGTGGTAATCAATCACCTTGTCAACAATAATAAATGTACCTTATAGTTATTTAAATAGTCATGGTCACTATTGTATAATTAACTAGCTGATCGCCGCCGCTCCCCCCGCGTGATTTAGTTTACTCATTCCCGGTTCCCGTGGGAACACATTACCGGGATAAAAAGTCGCCTATGTTACTCAGGGTGAATGTAGCTTTCCAATGGTGAAAGAATTTTTTAAATCGGTACAGTAGTTTTTGAGTTTATTCATTTCAAACATACAAAAATACAAATCTTAACTCTTTATAATAGTAGTATAGATGTACTTAATAGTAATAATCGGATGACAATTTATACGGACAATAAAACAATCGCATGCAAATCGATTTAACAATCAAACAATTCGTTGACAGTTAACACTTTCGATTCATTCGATGGCCGATTTATTCGCTATTCGAACGCACAGAGTCATCATAGACTAACGAATACTTTTTTATTCAGTTAGTAGGTTTTTTAAATTGCGCGTGTTTATCCTTGAAGGGGTGGGCTAAACAGAATACGTTTATTAAGTCCCATGTCAAGTTTTGGTCCCACGTAATTTTCCGCGACTTTTGGAGATATTTGTCAAAACGTCTGCGTCACGTCGTGCAAGTGAGGCTGATTTCAGTCCTGGAGATATTGATAGGCCTCTTTTCTGTTTTTAGTTCCAAATGTTTGTTGATTTTCGATTAATGCATTTAAATAACATGAAAGTGTAAAATGCCTTATACGTTAGGACTTTATAAAAGAATCTACTTAATTTAACTAATAGCTTTCACTGAAAGCATTGAAATGAAATGAAATTGCCCTACTTTAGAACTCTATAAATAATCTGCTATCAAAGTTTTCTGTTCATCTGTCAATCTGTTTGATTCGGTTGTTCTCTGAATGGCTGGAACCCACTTATCAGTTTTTTTTCAATGGATGATAGTTGATATTATACACACCGCCGCCTTCATCAGCGTTCCCCGCTGCCACATGCTTATGACCACTGGTGCATAAGTTAGAAACAAAACAATTTGGCTCTTGACTGTTTGTTGGTTTTTGGAATAAAAGACAGGAGCTCGTAATAATACGTGTCGTGTATTTCAGTCGGCCATGTTACAAAGTGAAGGAAGAAGGAAGTGAACATAGACAAGACAATATTGATATAATCTAAGCATAGACTAAACTAGGCTATGGCTTACAAGCTAATATAATATTATGACATCTTCCCTTTAAGTAACTTTATTATAACTTATATTTTAGATTCTTATATAAAAATAACAAAACGCATTTTAGTGATTTGACACGAGACAATTTGACGTTTTAAAAGATTCTGACAGTTGACATAATTTGACGTTGTCAATTTGACGATTGTTTCTAAATGTAAACAAACAATGGTTTACAACATTTTAGTTTACTAATTAATTACTTATAACTAAGTACATGACAATGAATACGAAACAATGTTTATAAGACTGTGTCTATAAGACGTTGTGGTTGCCTTATCTCTCTTCCTGAACTAGAATATTTCTTAATTGGTTGACTGCTAGTACGTTGAGGAGATTGACTATGAGAAATTTTAGAGTAATCATTTATATAACAAGGAGTATAACTGATATAAGTTTGATTGGAACTGACTGGTTGAGTGTGAAAATTATTAGTCTGTGTGTTATGTGAATGAAAAGAATATTGAGACTTTGGTCTAAGTGTTATGTATTGTCTATTGCGACGATATGTACCAAATTTACTTTTTATGATATACGACCTAGGTTCAGGACCAACTTGTTGTATAATACCTGGAAACCAAGACGATTGTGGATGTTTTTGAAACATAACATGACTATTTACCTCCAAGGGTTTAAGATCTTTGGAATTTTTGTTGTAATACGCTTTCATCTTATGTAAATTTTGATTATTGACTTGTTTAAGATGTCTATAGTTACACAATTTTGGTTTTAAAAGTTTTTCTACTATAGGTAGCTTTGTACGAAGTCTATGTGACATGGAAAGTTGTACTGGTGAACATAAATTGTTTTTGGGAGTATTGCGATATTGCAGTAATGCTAAATATGGATCAGTATTATCAAGTAAACATTTTCTAAGCATATTTTTAATTATGCCTACTGTCCGTTCTACCATACCATTTGAACGGCTGTGATAGGGACTGGAAGTGACATGGTGAATATTCCAATCTTGTGTGAAATCATGAAAAGATTTGGAATTCATCGGTGGACCATTATCTGACATTAATGTATGGGGAATACCATGACGAGCAAATATTGATTTTAACTTGATTATGACTTGGTCTGCACTGTAACCATTACTTAAAATTGCTATCTCAACATATTTTGAGAAATAATCGACTACAATTAAGTATGTATGCTTGTTGAACTCAAAGAAATCTTTACCAACCTTATGCCAAGGAATGTATTTGTAATCATGTGGTAATAAACTTTCTTTAGTGTTACTCTTTCTTAAAGTGAGACAAATTTCACAATTACTGATGTAATTATCTATATCTTGACTAATATTAGGCCAGTAAATTGTATGTCTTGCCAAATTTCTACAACTATTCAAGCCTTGATGACCTTCATGTAATAGTTTTAAGAAATCTTTTCTTACAGAAATAGGTATAATAACTCTATCTGACAAAAATAAAAGGTTATTAGCATAATGAATATCATCTTTAACAGGAAAGAAAGGTTTAATACAATCTTCTACTTTATGCTTTGAATTTGGAAATCCATTTTTACAGTAATTAATAAGAGTTTGAAGAGTTTGGTCAGACCTGGTAGCTTGTTCAATTTGTTGTAACTTGAAAGGACTAAGTGACAAATTAGCAGTGAGTAAATTAACAAGAAGTTTAATATCTTCATCCAATTCTACTAATGCATTTTCTGGTAATGCAGCACGGGACAATGTGTCTGCGACATATAAGTATTTACCTGGTTTATAAGTAACGATAAAATCATAGGGTTGCAAACGAAGCATTATTCGTTGCAATCTTGGTGGAATATTAAATAAAGGTTTACCAAATAAAGAGACAATAGGTTTGTGATCTGTTTCCACTAGGACTTTGTTACCAAAAATGTATTGATGGAACTTAGTACAACAAAATAAAATTGCTAGGAGTTCCTTTTCAATCTGAGAGTAATTTTGTTGAGACTTTGTCAAAGAAGCTGAGCCATATGCTATAGGACTAATATTATGTAAGATGACAGCACCTAAAGCATCTTTTGAAGCATCTACTGACAAAGTAAGTGGTTTTTGAGGATCAAAGTAAGTTAAGACTGGTGAAGAACTAATTAGAGACTTTAATTTATTGAATTCTTTCTCATGACTGTCATTCCATGACCATATTGTGTTTTTATTAAGTAACTGTCTTATGTTTGATGTTTTTTTTGATAATTTTTTTATGAATGAGCCAAGAAAATTAATCATGCCCAGGAATCTCTGGACATCTGTGACATTCTTAGGCTGTGGCATGTTGCAAATTGAATTTACTTTAGATGGATCTACAGACACTCCATTTCTATTGAATATAAAACCTAAATACTTGACTTCACTTTGACAAATGTTACATTTATTACTATTAAATGTTAGACCTATATCTTTTGCACGACAAAGAACTTTTTCTAGGATTTGATCATGTTCTTGAATGGTTTTAGCATGTATAAGAAAGTCGTCCATCATTATTTTAATGCCTTGTATGTCACCAAACCGGGAAATCATTTCTTTATGAAAGATTTCTGGAGATGCATTGACACCAAACGGTAGCCTTAAAAAACGAAATCTGCCATAGGGGCTTATAAAAGTACATAGTTTGGATGATTCGTCATCTAAGACAAGATTCCAAAAGCCTGACTTAGCGTCTAAATTTGAAAAATAACATGAACCATTTAGTTCTGCTTTAATTTCATCAATATGTGGAAATGGGTAATGTGAACGTTTAATAGCTTTATTTAACTTACGTGGATCTAAACATAATCTAATGCTTTCATCCTTTTTAGAGACAATTACCATAGAGTTGACCCAATCAGTTGGTTCATCAACTCGAGCAATAATACCAGTGACTTCTAACTTATTAAGTTCTGCCTTGACTTTATCCTGTAATTTAAAAGGAATTTTTCTACTTGCGTCTACCGACGGCTTGACATTTTCGTTGAGAGTTAAATGACATTTATAGTTTTTAAGAGCTCCTATTCCATTAAAAACCTTACTATATTTCTTTAGTATTGACAGACTGTTTGACTCTGCTGGGACTTTGTGACACATTGACTGTGATATGACTTGACTTTGACTGTTAGACTGACTTGACATTGACTGTAAATTGTTGTTCTGGCTATGCTGACTAAGTGTGTAGTTTGGACTGTGTTCAGATATATTTTCATCAAAGGTTACTGACTGTATTCTTTTTATGACTTTTAACTGTTGACATGACTGTCTACCCAGAATATTTTTGCAATCTACCTGTGTAATATGGAAACACAAGTTGTATGATTTGTCATTATACTTACATGGTAATGTACAATAACCGATTGTAGGTATACTTTGACCTGTAAATGTTGTCAAGTTAAATGGTGTTTGTATAAGATTTATCTCTTGCAACGCTAGTTTTTCAAATGCTTTCTTAGACATCAAATTCACATCTGCACCTGAATCAATAAGTAAGCAAACAGATTGACTACAGATACTTAGGGTTATTGACCATTGGTCTTTTACAGAATTACATTGATAAACAGCACCTAAAAAAGCTTGATCATCATTAGAAAAATCTTCTTGCACATAATTAACATATTTTTGCTTGGACTTACACATCTTTGAATAATGATTAAGTTTTTGACAGAAATTACACTTTGCACCAAGAGCAGGACATTTAAAACGATGTGTTTGACCACACTTTGGACACATTGAGTTATTCATAGACTGATTGTTACCTTTATAACCATTGGGACTGCTATAACTCGATGAATGGGATGTATTGTATGACTGGTTAGGATTGTACCTTGACTGTTGACTGTGACTCTGACTTCTTGATTGACGATCCTGTGACTGCGGATTATACCTTGATTGCTGACTGTGACTCTGAATTCTTGATTGACGATCCTGTGACTGCGGATTATACCTTGATTGTTGACTGTGACTATGATTTCTTGACTGATTTCTTGACTGACGATGTTGTGAATGACTTCTACTGGACTGTTGACTACTTCTGTTATGTATACTATCTATACTAGCTACAGATGAATTGGGATTTGTGCCTGATAATATTTGAACTTCTTTCCGGGACGATTCTAGTGACTTAGCAATATTTATAGTGGCATCTAAAGTGGTAGGTAATTCTTGCAAAATTTTCTCTTTAATGTATTGATTCTGATCATTTAGATTCCAACTAAATATATCTTTTAGTAAATCGTCTTGCAATTCACCAAAATTACACTGATGGGCTATATTTTTGAGATCTGTTATATAACTGTCCAGCTGTTCATTTTGCAGTTGCTTTCTGTTAAAAAGTTTATGCCTTATCATGGTTATATTGACTTTTGGGCTGAAATAACCTGCAAATCTGTCGATCAACACTTGTAGCTTGACTGTTTCGACATCTAGGTTGAAAGAATAAAATATGTGAAGGCAATCTGGTCCTATATAATGTAATAAAAGTGCTACTTGCCTATCTTCGCTTTCTTGATCATATTTAAATGCTTTGAGATATATTTTGAATTTGGTGATCCAATTTTTCCACGTGAGCGGCATGTTGGATGCATGAACGTCCATGTGCTTGAGGCGACCCGACGACGTTGAAGATTCGTCCATTTTTTTCTTTTGGTTGATCCAGTTCTTCCTAAGACACGCCAGTTTACCCCACACCTGATGTTTGTTGGTTTTTGGAATAAAAGACAGGAGCTCGTAATAATACGTGTCGTGTATTTCAGTCGGCCATGTTACAAAGTGAAGGAAGAAGGAAGTGAACATAGACAAGACAATATTGATATAATCTAAGCATAGACTAAACTAGGCTATGGCTTACAAGCTAATATAATATTATGACATTGACCACTCACTAGACTAAATCTAGTTACGCGGCTGATATGGCATTACACTAAAATGTTCAGTTTTTTTGCTGTAAAAGCGATCTGCTACATCAAGTTTACAAGAAGATGTTTTTACCTTTAATTTCTATCTAATATTTAATCAAATTATATTATTAATTTCTTTTTAAACCTATTTATTTGCAATAATCACAGTATTATATGTGTCTTTTTTATCTAGTGCAACTTTGCGGGCGTGAACATTTTGTTAATACACATTAGCAATACGGACGTAGGACTCATAAACTAAACCCGCTATTTTTATATTTCAAACTTACAGTTAGGTCTCTTTTCTATTTGACTATGGTATTCTACTTATAATATATACATACATATATATTGTACCAGCCTGTCCATCAACACCCGCCATTATATACTGACCTGTTTCATCAACCTCCTTTCATCCATCTTTTCTACCTGCCCGAACCATCTAAGCATCCCTTTATCTAGATCACTACACACCGCATAGTTCCCGTATCACGCAGCTGTTCCTCACTTTAGCCATACTTTTCAAACTTCTCAGTTTCACTCCACACTGCATTTATTTTACTTTCATGCTTCTTCTGCCACACCCAATTTTCACTACCGTACAAAAGTGTAGGGACAAGCACTCCTCTATGCACAGCCAACCGGGCCTTCGAACCGGACCTTCTGACCGTTTCACAAAGTTATGCAGTTACCCAATCACTTGATTCCCTGCCATAACTCTTCGTTTAATATCATCGTCACAATACCCTTTCTCCCTTGTAAACTTGGACCCAAAGTGCACGAACTCTTTCACTTGGTCCACTTTTTCTCCTTCAATCACAGTCACACATTTTTATATTATGTCGTACAAAATGTTGAAACTGGTCAATACCCATACCAAAATCCAATCTTAATCATTTTTTTAGCTAGAGATATCCAGGGAAATGTCCCTCTGAATACGACAACGGGTACAGCTGCGAGCGGTGTTTGCGATATTCGAACTTATAATATTGGCACAAACCAAAATGATTCTACAAAAGTTTTGGATACAACCAAGGTTATGAATTTTACTGGTGGTTGCAGAAAGTTCTGCAGTAGGCGTAAGGAACCCACAGATGTTAATATTTTTGGTCTTACTTCTTGAACGTTACTTTCTAGGGTGGTCATTGCTGCCAGCATTCTAGGAAGTATTCAGTTAGTGACGCCAATTCACGGCAATTTTTTCCCATGGGAATTGGATGCTAAAAAAACTATTGCAATCGGTCGAAGCATCGGTTAGCTAAGAATATTTAACAATCTCCCGTGAACTCCCATCTTTATTATAATTCTCAGTATTACAAGAACTTGTAAAGATGAAGGGTTTCGAAGCGGAACAGTCGGGAACCTTGGATTCTCCCCCATACGTAGCGCCTTCACTACTAAGGTTAATGTATTGTAGAAATCTTCCAAGCATTTCCAAAACGATTACCCAAATATACATACGTATATACACTTTAAAGAACTCGTATTACCTTTAAACAGAGATGAAATTTGTATGAATTATGATTGAGTTAACATGGTTTTTAACAGAGTTTGTTTGATCCTTGTACCGAAATTGCTTGTGATTTTCGACCGGTGTCAATGGTCGTGGATGTAGTAATTGGCTTAAAGGTCAAAACTATATTAATTATCTAAGTTATTTTATTAAAAAAACATAAAAAATAGAAGAGAATTTTGTTTCAGAGTCGGCGCGACATTGATTATAAGGCGCGCAAGATGACAGATTGGCGGCCATGTTGGTGACGTCATAGTGACGTAGATTAACCTACAACACTGTTTTGTTATTCGTACTTTTCAGCGATTGATGACGTCACGGAGCGGTTATTGTGACAAGGTTCTATCCCACTCACATCGTGCGTCATATTTTTACAGTTGACAATATTTCAGAAATTTTTGCAATTAATACATCTTTTTATTTTACTTTAAAAACCATGTCTTTATTCCCGATGGAGTAGACAGAAACGACCAGTACGCCCACATTTCGCCAGTTAAAGTAATAAGTACACTAAACAATTGTACAAACTCCTCTTTTACGCAAACATCAGTCACTTTGCTATTTAAAAATTAATCACACTACAATTTCCATATATCACATTAAAAAAATATTACATAAAAAACAAAAATACAAAGAAAGCCAATTAAAAATTCTCTGCTCATAAATGTATAAAAGGGTTACCTTATACAATTTGTTCTCTCCCATTCATTTGCAAACCCAACGGCCCGTGACAACATTAAATCATTACCAGAACAAAAAAACGTACAACTTTTTCCTCCAATAAACGTAGATAATAACAATTCGTTAACGACTTATAAATTTTCCGCAAACAATACAATAAATTATGCAAGGTTTCGCTTACTAAAAAATGTGATTGCGCATCCACATTAGACGACATAACCGGACGCCATTTTGAATAAAAAAAACACATGAACCGTGTCAATAACTCTTTGGTTGCTTTTTTATTGTGCTTTCGGTTTTTTTGCGCTGGCAATGTTTTGTAAATTGGTGTTGGAGTTGATTTTAATCAAGGTCATTGATAAGTTAATTTAATGTATGAACAAAATGATTGTATCATAAATATTTTTACACTCATTATTAAGAGAATTAGGATTGTTGCGTATGGAATATTTTACGCAGTGACAGAATATATAATTTTATGAGATTCTTGATAATTATGTACCGGGATGTCTCCTAGCGGGGACTCCTTCATGGGACCTGGAAGCGAGAGCCCTTGCGTCATTGTTCTAATGGCGCAAGGAGGCGCTGGAGCGGGACCACAGGCCTACGTCTCGAGAAATCGAGGACCAGCGGTCCCAGCTCCACCAGGATCTCATGGAGTCATGGAGGGTGCGACTTGAGCAACCCAGGTGGGGTACCACCATCATCGCGGCGGTGAGACCGATCATGCATGATTGGCTGCAGAAGCAGCATGGTGACCTCACGTATCGTGCGACGTAGATCGTTACCGGGCATGGATGCTTCGGTAGCTATCTGTTTCGCATCCATCGTGAGGTCACACACCGGTGTCAACACTGCGAGGTTTCCGACGACGACACCGCACTCCACACGTTGGTGGAGTGCTCAGAGTGGGCGAGTCAGCGCCGGGACCTCGTAATGGGTCTGGGCGTGGATATCCTCTCGCTGGAAACCATGCTCTAAGCCATGGTCTCCAGCGCGAGTAGGTGGAACGCGGCCGTGTCCTTCTGCGAGCAAGTCATGCTCGCGAAGGAGGCAACCGAGAGGGAGAGGAGCGTAGCCTCCCCGCCGAGTCCCGTAGTCAGCGGCGAGGGCGCCGCAGACTCATCTACGCCCAAGACAATCGACCTCCATGATCGGGGCCTGAGGACGGCGGATTCGCCACCCGCCGTCCTTATAGAAGCAGGCTAGAAGGGTTGCGTGCTGCGGGGCCTTTGCCCCATAGCACGCAACCAGATTCACTCACTGACGCGGGATGAAACCTAACCCCAACGACGCGGGATCCTCATCTCGACCAAACCACCGCAGAGACCACAGAGGTGGTCGAAGTCCGCCGGGCGCCACTGGAAATACCTGCTTGTGAAAAAAATATGTACCGGGAAGTTCGATTTTTGCTAAGCGCGTGGCTGGTGGCTTTTTAGGTTACGTTTGGTGCTCCGCAAAAATCCAGGCTCCAGGTTTCCAGACACTCTCATACGTTTCTTGTCCTTCACCTGGAGCTAGTTAGGAATAACTACTTCTTCTGTGTGAGACTATCAACTAATCAAGCATTACCTTGACATTGGCGAAATCATCGATGAACATCGATGGAGCCACGTTTTTAAATAAAGAAGAAGATGTATGTACCTACATGAACCGACATAATAAGTACTATTTTTATCCCTTCGAATAAAATTGTGACGCATCAAAAAATTAGGGGTCCATTCCAACTTGATTTACAGTGTTGTTCATCGGATGAGGCACAGTGTAATACGTGGAACAAAAAATACACATCAAAAATTGACACAACAACCGACTTCAAATTACCGAAATGGGACCAAATAATTGTAGGAATGGGACCAAATTGAAATGGGACCACTTCGAAAGTAGAAGGTTTAATTAAAAAAAAAACAAATAAAAAATTAACGAACAGTAATATTAAGAACCTCCTTCTTTTTGTGTCTAATTGGCAAATGTGGCCGGTTTTATGTGCCTGCCTACCCATTCGGGTACTACTGGGAAATTGTAGGTCTGGAATGCACATCTGGCTACCCCCTCTTGGATATAACGCGTGATTATAATGTACGTAATGTACAATAACAATATAAAATAGTTACATGCACTCGCGCTCGTACGGTTAGTAAACAAGTTTCTATTGAAACCATAATACCGCGAAACACTGTTTCCCCTTACGCAATATCCTATTAATTCTGTTCATTATTATCAAAATTCACTGTTAATTAAGTAATAGTTTCTATTCCTTATAAAATGATATCAGACTAAGATATTTATTGATAAATGTACGAATAAAATTTCATTGTTATAAAAAAGTTGATAATGGCGCAATACCTAAGTATTTAAAATTAGAACTCATTTTTTTTTTTGGATTTTATGGCTTGGTGTCAAGACGTCTGACGAATGAGATGTCCTTTATCAAAGAGTCCTGCAAAAAGACTATACCCTCTGTGACTATACCTACGCGGTGGTGAGTGACGACCATTACTTTTCCTTTGTTGCAGTGACTTTAAAAGTACTTGTATTAGGTAATTTAAGCCACCGGGCTTATCACTTATACAATGTTTACGATGCAAGGACCTTAATGACGTAGGTAGGTAATTGCATTTAATATTGCAATTAGATTTTTCTAATTTATAAATGTTGAATGCATTTGTAATATAATTCGGCCAGTGTCAATTCACCGCATGACATCACATCAACGTCACTGTCGATTTGAAAAACGAACGAAATGACCGCGATAAATTTTGTAGTGCAATAAAACTTCTACTTTATCACTCTAAGATAAGGTATGTTTTAATTTTAAATTACACTTGTAATACTTTCACAATGTAGTACCAATGTCAGATATTTTCTTCGGTGTTATGCAAGCAGTTACGCAACCGTATCGAATTTACACGTGGAATAGAATTCAAATGTGAAACAATTGTTCGTAAAGTTTTTTTCAATCTAAACACATAGGTGCAATGTCGCCAAATGTAACCAGCCAGACACATTTCAATCATTAATGCAAGGTTATTTTGTGACCTCCTTTGATCTTGGACTTTTGGTAAATTCTCATACTAAGGGTGCATAAAGGTTCCCTCATTTTTCTTAGGGGCCCAGTCAACGTTACTTGTAAGTGGTGTATCTGCCTATCAACGAATGTGAATCTAGCAAATATAAAAGATTTTTATTTGCCTAATTTTTTAGTCCCACGTAATATGGGGCAAGGCTATTGCCGGCTGTTGCCAGATGTCCAATAGTTAATAGTTACCGGTAATAAACAAATATTTGAGATTAGCAAAGTTACTGGCGAAAAGTGGCAAAGTAATATTATGTCACTGCCTACATCTATGGGGAAACACTCAGTCAGTCAGACTCTCTGAACGATATTAGACCTGCATGAGACTTGCTACCTACCCCAAAGTTCTCGGGTTGGTTCCCTGGGTCGGGTCAAATATCTACGAGAGTGTGGAATTTTTATTTGTAAATTAAGTTTTTTTGCATATCAGATCGCCAAATTGACGCCGCCCGCCTGATGGAAAGCCGTTGCGACGTCTGGCGATTGTGGACGACTCTCATAGTACGCAATATGTACTATTAAGAGTGGCCCTCAACTTGGCGACCTAGTGATGTGCCTCTTCACGCTCCGCTTGAAGAACCCTGGGTTGGAGGAAATACGTGTGCGGGCAGGGCATTTTAGGTCTCGGTTGTTCTAAAGAAGAACGATCTCTTGAAACGATCATTTCTGGCGAAGAAGTACCGGTCGCATCAGATAAAAAGAACGTTGATCTTTAAGCTGCGCAGTATATGCGATTTATCGATCTATATGGTGATAATAGCTTATGAAGAGTAAAAGTACTGATGCGCAAACACACCCCTCCACTCAAGCCCAGCATTCTTCTTATGTGAATTGTACAATACCTAGACGTATATTTACATATACTCATAGCTCTGCTTCCACTACTATATTCGTAGATACATACATAATATTATTTACAAAGCCGCACACGTTTTGAAACGTAATTATACAAATTAAACTTCCAAATAGTTTTCAAACTGTTCCTAAATACTTTAAAAACATTTTCACTAACAACTTCAACCCGAAAATTAATTATCAATGACGTCACGTAAGCTAAACAATCACCTCCATCGGGTTAGGAGAAGGGATTGAGTTGTAAAGTCTTATTTACAACGTTACATGGAGTAGCAACTGTTCAAAATTTTACGCCCCGATGGTTGATAGTTGAATAGTTCAATGGAAGTGATTTGAGCGTAGTTGTTAGCTTACATTTAAAAGTTTAACAAACTTTAAAAAAGAAACAGTAAAATGTTGTGTCCTCCCAAATAATTGTACCGTATTAGGTACGCTTAGGTGTGTACCTGAATACTGCATCGATAGATCTGAATAATATACATCCTTTTGGGAATTTAATATTAAAAACAGTCGCTAGAGAAATAGCCATTTTTTGATAAGGGATGGGCACATTTTATAATATATTAGTATTCGTGTGTATTGTGTATTAATCATATTATTATATATTATTGAGCGAAGCGAGTGTAGCGAGCGGAGCTCCTTATCAGGTGACTCAAATGCAACTCGATGTGAAATTGTTTCTCGACCGCAGCTCCTAGTTATAATTACGCCTATATTTCCGAATGGTTAGGCAGAGGTGCAGTACATACCCAAAAAAACTGGCAAAGTGTAGTTCTTTTTTACTTATATAATAAGCGGCAAACCTATTGACGTTACCGTGTACTAAAGAAAATCTTTAACCACTCAGTAATTAAAATATACCTAATTTCCTACAGCCAGGACAGAGGTACCTACACACACACACATACATCACGCCTATATCCCCAAAGTAGTAGGCAGAGGAAGACTTTACACACCCACAATTTGCCAGTACTTTCAGCCCCACGTAATAGGGGGCAAGGCTATTGGATTGCCGTCACCGGGCACTTAATTTATAATAGGTTATCTCCAAAATTGCCGAATGAATTTAATAAAAAGTAGCAGCTATATAATCTCTTTTGTAGACATTTTTGAGTAAATACACAATGTAGTATCACATCTAGAAGTTTCTGTGTTCTCTACATCAGTGTATTAAGTAGCTCGCTCTTATTTATTTTCCTCGCAGCCCAACTGTTTGCAACGAATATTTGTGTAAGCACCTATTCCTATTCGTATTATGATCCGCTTTTCTTGTTTGCTAAATAACACACACACACTCACACATATCACGCCTATATCCCCGAAGGCGTAGGCAGACGTGCATTACGCACCCACAATTTGCCAGTATTTTAGTTCCACGTAATAGGGGGTAAGTAAGCCTATTGCCGTCACCGGGCACATTTATAATGGGTTATGTCCAAAATGGCCGCATGAAAGTAGCAGCTATTTTGAAATGTTGATGAAAGGCAACAAAATCTTACGTGCCACAGCCAATTAAAGTCCTGGGCGTCTCCCTCCTCTCATCCATTCCCATAGGGAACTGTTTTTTTATGAAAAATAGGCTTACGGTTGGCCTCAATCTCGCTTGATGGAAGGCGAAGATGAGGCATACGATGGTACCTACACGTTTGCCTAGAAGGTGTCTGTTCACTTTGACCTTAAAGATGTCCAGATTATAGCGTTCCGGAAAAACTGACCTCGGCAGAGAGTTCCACTCCTTAGCCGTACGCATAATGAAAGAAGAGACAAATCACTTCGTACGTAATGGAGGAATGTCTACAACATAAGGAATTAGAAGCACTTATTGATTAACGGATGAGTCTCTGGTTAATATAAGAAGTGGTACAAAGGTGATACATTAGCGAAGCCATTGTTAAGCGAAAAACCACAAAAACGGGATCCCTATTACTGAGATTTCGCTGTCCGTCCGTCTGTCTTGAGCGTTGTCTCACGAACCGTGATAGTTAGAAAGTTAAAATTTTCACAGATGATGTATTTCTGTTGCCTCAACTACTACTACTAACTAATGCAGCGATACAAAGTTCGTCGGGATAACTAGTAAATATTAAAGAGGGCTTCCATACAACGGTACGAAACCCTTTGTGGGCGAGTCCGACTCGCTCTTGGCAGTTTTTTTTATGTTTTGTCATCTTTCGACTGGGTGAACCGATTTTGGATATTATTTTTATTGAAATCCAATGTTTTCCGTGTGGTACTTTTTATACTTTTTTTTTTTTTTTACCTCGGTGGCACAATGGTACCATGAACGGACTGCCACGCTCGAGGTCTCGGGTTCGATTCCCGGGTCTGGTGGATAATGTATAATTCTCTTTAGAATTTTACCCAGATAATTATCCCAGAGTCTGGAACTTGTGCCCGGTAAATGGCAATAGGCTCGCCCCCTATTACATGGGACCTAACATAGCTGGCGAGATGTGGGTGTGTTTGCACACCTCTGCCTACCCCTTCGGGGAAAAAGGCGTGATGCTATGTTTTTTTTTTTTTACTTTTTCAATTTGGTCCCATACCGACAATTTATTTGGTCCCATGCCTGTTTTTGTCTCAATTTTTGGTGTTTTTTTTTCGAAGCACTTTAAGCCGTTCGGTACCGGTTACCAACATCTAAGAAACTAAAAAAAAATGTTGCAAAATTGTGAACGAAGTCACGGGCGACCACTAGTGCTTATTTCTAGATAAGACCACACACCTAAACCATTACGTCACACATCCAACGGAACCTAATTAGCTTATACACACATCATTGAGCGTGGTACACACAAGAGCAAATATAGGGAACAGAGCGAGAGCTTCCTAAGAACGTGCTAAATGCACACATACGACGTGGGTCGCACTTAGTTTAATGGATCCCGGAGACGATCAATTTTATTGTCAAGTCTCATGTCAATGGCGTATGAAAATAAACCTTATTTATCTTTTTAAGTTTTGGATATTGGATGGGTATTGACGACTATGCGTATCCGTATAAGCATTAAATAGGGTTCATTTTTATAGACGTGCTTTGAGGTAAGACTGGACAATTTCATTAATTTCTTTCTGTATATCAAAGCAATGAGTTTGCTTCAACTATTCTTAAAATATTTATATAGAAATTATGTGAAATATTACAAATTTTTATTGTGTGTAAATATTTTATCGAAATTACTTACAAAAAAAAAGAAATTATAAATGTTTGAAAAATTACTAAAACAAATTACATTAATTGTCTCCAAGACTCATAAAATTGCCAACTGGCTGTGTGCGTATGAGTGTACTGTAAACGTTTTCAGTGTCGCCGCGTACTAACAAGTGGGCAGTGTCATCGCAGATGCGCAGTGTGTTTTTAGTAGTGTAATTGATATATCTGCGTTTATGTGTAGCTTTCGCTCTGTTCCGTGTAAATACTCATGTGCTTTAACTAAGTCATTAAACTTACCATAGCCCCATTTGTATAGTTTCTTAGTTATTGCTGACGCCGCCATAAACTAGAACAGACTGTCGCAGCTCGTAAAATATAGTCATAAAATTCATTTGCTTTCTTAGCATAATTCCTAATTGTCATATTATTATGATATTTTCACGTAAAATAAACATTCATCGTAAACTAAGAATTATCTGTGAAAATTTCAACTTTCTAACTATCACGGTGAGATACAGCTCAAGTCAGACGGCCGGACAGCGAAGTATCAGTAATAGGGTTCTGTTTTACCCTTTGGGTACGGAATCCTAAAAAGAAAACCCTATGCTCCAGGTGGGTTCAGTCAACGCAAACTTCAGTAGGCGCTATGTATTAGTGGATTTTACGAGGTTCATAAACATGGCTATATAACACCTTTGTGTCTTCCTGTTGTTATTTTTTATTTTATGGAGCTAGTGGTGTGCCGGCTGTGGCATTATTACCTTCACAAATTATGGAGCTTAGAGGGAGTTATATTTATGAAGATAACTAGTAAATAGCTGACCCGAAGAACTTCGTACCGCCTTAAATTTTGCTTTTAAACCTTCCCTGAACTTCTGCCTATACTTCAAGACTATAATTAGCCAAATCGGTATTCCGAGACGCACAGGACTTTAACTGGCTGTGCCATAGCGGCTGGCACGTAAGGTTTTGTTGCCTTTCATCAACATTTCATCGCAAGGCAACGGGTTTAATTAATTTTAATTTTTTCAAAATTACAATAGTAATAAAAAGTAGCAGCAAGCCTTTTATTAAATTCATTCGGTCATTTTGGACATAGCCCATTATAAATGTGCCCGTTGACGGCAATAGGCTTGCCCCCTGTTACATGGGACTAAAAATACTGGCAAATTGTGGGTGTGTAATGCACCTCTGCCTACCCCTTCAGGGATATAGGCGTAATATGTGTGTGTGTGTGTGTGTGTGTGTGTGTGTGTGCATTATTTGAGTTGCTGTACGAACTCATGTAGCAAAAATCATTTATGATTTGTGTGATTAGAATGAAACATTCATAAGTCACGTCTTTTTCGCCAAATAGGTGGACAGAAGCGTTTAATTCCCTCATTTTTAGGGTTCCGTACGCAAAGGGTAAAACGGGAACCCTATTACTGAGACTTGCTGTCCGTCCGTCCGTCTTGGGCTGTATCTCATGATCCGTGATAGTTAGAAAGTTGAAATTTTCACAGATGATTTATTTCTGTTGCCTCCAAAACAACAAAATACTAAAAAACCGAATATAGTAATTATTTAAGAGGGCTCCCATACAACAAACGTGATTTTTTTTGCACTTTTAGTACGGAACCCTAATTGTGCGCGACTCACACTTGGTAATTTTTATGTGCCTATGCCTACTCCGGCGAGATTTTAAGTATCAAACTATATACCTACAATACTACTAGGCAACATTTCAAGTAACTAGATTGTATCCACTCAATCGTAATTTGCATTCTTTGATTGAACAGTCCATGCCTGAAATAGCTTTGACATCAAAATACAAAGCAACGAGTGACGAATTACCTACCTATACTGCCTATAGTTACAATTTTGTTACTTACACGTTAATATACCAGTATCTATCAACTAATCTATACTACTATTATAAAGAGAAAAGATTTGTATTTTTGTATGTATGTTTGTAATGAATAAAGTCAAAAACTACTGTGCCGATTTCAAAAATTCTTTCACCATTGGAAAGGTACATTCACCCTGAGTAACATAGCCTACTTTTTATTCCGGTAATGTGTTCCCACGGGAACCGGGAACGAGTAAACTAAATCACGCGGGCGGAGCTGCGGCGATCAGCTAATATATTTTATAAGCAGTGAAGTATGCTAACTTTTTTTTATATAATTTTATAAACTTAATTGCAACATTACGCGCAGTCTGCCAAAGTTAGTTCCTGAACTACTGGTAGATGGCGCTCTGGCGATGCCGTAAGTCGCGATATTAAGAGTCCTCCTATTAAATTTTACCGTTTTCGCTGATTTTACAGACGTGTTTTTACACTGAAAATACTGTATTTTTATAAGTTTTAATGCACAACATGAAATATCATTTCAATAATGATCTAATAAGTGAGCTACTTTCTTATTTTTGTCATTAAATTTTGATTAATCGACCTAAAACAATCGGTAGTTTTTCGTATCTTTTGCTGGAAGAGGTCTAGAATATCACAAATTCACTAATCGTTTTGACGTCTAAAAAGTATTACAAAAATACAGTGTATTCTTGTAAAAGTCATCTATCAAATGTATGGATTACTTTTTATCACTTTCATAAAAAAAAATTGAGTAAACAAATATTTAAGTTAGTCAAATTTTAGAGAAAATGGGCAAAGAATTGGTTCTTATTTCGGCTACATAAAACTCTCGTTCATAAAATTAAAACAACATAAATAAACCTTGGTTCAAAATCAATCCATTTCCAAAAAAAAAGAAAGCTAAATAATAAAAAATAGGCTGTAAATAATCTTTTCAAAACACCTAAATTTCGCTTTATAATACTCGACGCATGCCTCAAGTAAACAGTCCGCGCCAAGCGCTTACAGGGAGAGGACGTGTCGCTCTGCGCGCCAAAATTCGACGCCGTCTACAGACGAATATAGCGTGGCGTGAGATTTTGATACTTTGGTAATATTAGTTATTATTTTGTGATGATTAGGCTTCTTTTTAAATACAACAAGTGATTATGTAGAATGTATTTATCATTATTTTTGTTAAAAAAAGCTGTTATATTTTATAAAGCTGGATTACTGACTCACTCACTGACACAATTTTATTGTTCTCCTTGATGGTGGAGGGGAAGGTACCTATGTTTTTTTTTTGCAGAAATGTAAAGGGGGTTCGGGGACCTAGGGAAAATTCCGAGTTTTTGAGATTTGCCCTCCAGTCCCCCAAGGGGTCTCCCGAGTAGAGTCAAAATTAGTAATAATTTTATAGAGGTAGTTTTTTATTTTATTTTTTTGTATTGGGTTCGCCAATTTGACGCCACCCGCCTGGTAGTAAGTCGTGACGACGTCAAGCGATTGTGGGTCACTCACAGCACACTATACTATAGAGAGTGGCCCTCAACTTGACGACCTACTGAACCCAGGATTATATGCGCGATGTGGGAGGAAACACGTGCACAGGCAGGGCGTTCCAGGCCAGTATCGTTCGGTACAGAAACGAACGTTTAAAACGTTCGGTTCTCGCGAACATGTACCTACTGTGTGAGAGTGGCATCTCTGCCCGGCACGCGTTGTTCGGGATCGGAAGGAAGATGGGATCAGATTGAAGAGCTCTTCAGAATGCTCGCCGTGGTAAATACGGTAGAATGCGGCCAAGGAAGCTATTGTTCGGCGCTGAACTAGCGGCTCAAAGTTTCCCGTTACCTCCGGACAATCTATAATACGGATAGCTCGACGCTGCATAGCGTCGGGAGCGTCCAGCAAATACTTCGCGGAGCCGTCCCGGAAGTGAGAGCAGTATTCGACGCAGGGTCCAATCTGCGTCTTGTACAGCAGACACCTCTGATGCAGTGTAAAGAATCGCTTTACCTTATTCAGTATTCCTAGTTTCCACGAAGCTAGCCCTATACATCTTTCGATGTAGTTTTTATTATTGAGCTCTTGACGAACGTCTATGTCAAGGATCTCAAGGTTGCCCTTCATTGGTAATAATGCATTCTGAAGAGAGGGTAGGGGAAGGAAAGGGGATTTCTTCGCTGTAAATGCACACGCCTGCAATGTGCTGTCATCTGCATAACAATGAATGTTCCCGAGGGTTAGCATATCATTGATTTGCAGAAGGAAGAGTTGGTGACAGCATCCGTGCTGTCACCAACTCTTCCTTCTGCAAATCAATACCGGGGCGCCGCAGGGGTCCGCCCCTGCGGCGCCCCGGTATTGTTCCTCGATACATATATACATAACCGGGGCAACACAGGTAAGGCGTGTTGTCAGGGCGGCGTATTTGTGTCTCCGTGAGAAACGTCACAGCGGGCCGAGCCGTCTCAAGATATGGTGGACGGCATCGAGGTTCGCATGGAGTCCACGGATGTTGGTGAACTCCACCTCAAAAAGTGAAGCTGTGGGGTTTCCTGGGGCCGCTGTGGAACGTTTACTTATTTCTGTTGCACTGCCATTATAAATTTGAAGAAGAAGCGTGAAGACAGGGCGACATTTGGTGCAGCAGTAATAAGTGACAAAGCGCAGGGGCTAACTTCGTCTGGAACCGTGTGGTTAGGTTGGAGCCAACCCGCCGGACGGAAGGGCTACCAAACCCCCCTGGTGCAAGGCCGCCGCTATCCCACACCGGTTACCACCCGGAGCGGCGATCCCACATCAGGATTATGCGCGAGAACATGTGGGGCAGCCTCCTGGTGTGGTTGGTCCCAGGCAGGCCCCATGACTGTGTTGCGGGCGGCCGCGGCAACGCCGTTGCTAAGGGTCTCCCTGGCCAGCGAATCGACCCACACCACCCACACTAGACTCCGCTTTGCCCCCACTGGTTCCATGCCTGCTGCACCATACATGGCCCCGGGCCCGGCGGTGCAGCTGTTGAACCCCTTACGTAACCAGCCTGGGCTGGGTTACTTGTGGGGCTTTAGCACAGTTGCACGGTGGCACCCCCCGGACCAACACCCGGTACCCACGTAGGGACCGAAGCCACTTCATAGGTACCGTAAATTAACGAGCCTCGTCCGTTGATCAGCAGGTGCGCCACTAGCAGATGAGTTCGCTGGGGCCCTAAATATGTTGGTAGAGCCCCTTTGTATAGAGGAGGTCAAATGATTTTGATTAGGAAAAAAAATTAGCCCTCGCCCATCCTTTGAGAGTGCAACGACAGAGGAAAGGTAGAGGAGTTTTGATTACGGGATAATACGAGTATAGAGGGTCTTTTCTTGAATTTAAGGAGAGAAAAAAAACACCCCCCCTCCTAGCCCTCTTTTCACCTCCCCCACACAAGACACTATTATTATAAAATGAAAAAAAAAAGATCAAAACCATGTAATCGCCGTACCTACTGGCTGACCACCATCGGTAACTCCGGACTCACGCACAAAATGTGTCAAATACCTAATTCCGCCCGTTTCGATTCTGCATACGGACTCTTAACACAATGTGGTCAGTTGGTAGAACATTACTCCTGGAAAGGGATCAGTCGCTGGTTCGAGTCCAGTCCAAGACTATAGTTTTTCTGATTCATATTGTAAAATCTATTAACTATTCTATGCCAATATGCTAGAAATTCTTTAAAAGCCGAAAAAAATTGGCATCGAAACTTTTGAAATTTTCAGTAAATCGAAACATCGAAACCCGTACAAAATAGTCAGATCCCAAACATTCAAAAAATTAACTTTTAAGTTCATGTTTTTTGAAATTGGTCAATAAATTTTCTACAATATCACTGGACCCTTGTGTTTCTGGATTTCGGATCACTTCATGACCACAGATATCTAAAAAACCGGCCAATTGTGAGTCGGCTTCGCGCACAAAGGGTTCCGTACCAAAACGGCAAAAAAATCACGACCTTAAATATTTTTTACATTCTGTTTTTTTTTGTATTTGCTGTTATAGCTGCAGCAAAAATACATCATCTATGAAAATTTCAACTTTCTAACTATCACGGTTCATGAGATACAGCCCAAGACAAATTGTCGGACGAATAGCGAAGTCTCAGTTTCCGTTTTATCATTTGGGTGCAGAACCCTAATAAAAGAAAACCAATACATTTATGTACTGTTTCAAGGATCGAAGGAGGGTTAAGTTTCACCCCCTTAGTCCCTCTAAGGGGTAAAACTTTACGAGTGTCATAAAATGGAATAATATACTTAGTCTGTGGGCACGAGTCGTGATCGAAATACGAGTATAGTATTTATTTATTTTGTAGTAAATGAATAGGTTGGTCCAAAGTCGGCGCTCGCATACAAATGGTTGGGTCAGTATCTAAACATTTACTTAACAACTTCACAAAAAGAAATTTGGTTCGATGATACATTTTATATGCCCTTAAATATATAGGTATTCGTATTATATAGATTGTCCGGAGGTAACGGGAAGCCTGGAGCCACTAGCCCAACGCCGAATAATTGCTTCCTTGGCCGCATTCTACCGTATTTACCACGGTGAGTGTTCTGAAGAGCTCTTCAACCTGATCCTACCCTCTCCCTTCCGATATCGAACAACGCGTGTCGGGCAGAGATACCACTCTCACACTGTTGAAAACAAATTCACGAGAACCGAAAGTTTAAAACGTTCGTTTCTCTGCCGAACGATAGTGACCTGGAATATCTGCGCACGTGTTCCCTCCCACATATAACCCTGGGTTCTTTAAGCGGGACGTGAGGAGGCACATCTCTAGGTCATCAAGTTTGGGGGCTACTCTCTATAGTATTGTGTACTGTGAAAATCACCCACAATCGCTAGACGTCGTCACGATATAGCATCAGGCGGGCGACGTCAATTTGGCGTACTTAATATAAACAAAAATAAGGTTTACAGTTGCTAAGAGGCCTTACTTACATCTCTACGGATGTTATCATGCACGCGGTGCGCCTGTTGGAAGATGACTCTCAGGCGCTGTCTCCACGAGCGAGAGAATCGCGGCGATATTGTCGTCGTGCCACGCATTTCTATACACTCTATGAACGCGTCTCCACACGGCGATGTTATCGCGGCGATAGAAGCACAGACGTCGCGATTCTCTCGCTAGTGAAGACAGCGCCTTATGCAGTAGGCTCGCCCCCTATTAGGTGGGACTAAAATTTAATGATGTAATGTGTGGGTGTAACGATTATCTCTGTCTACCCTTTCAGGTTTAAGGACATGATTATGCGTGTGTGTGTGTCAAGTTTTAAACGACAGTTTACTTTGTCGTAATTTAGATATAGGTTGTACCAAAATTCTAATAACAGAATCAAACTGGGCGCCACTGGAAATACCTTCTGTTGCATACCAGAGACGCCCGGCAATGGACGTAAGAGCGGCCGCCCTTTTTTCTCTACGATTACTGCAATTTATTGTAATGATTATTTCCACGGTTGCTGTTTATGGCGAAGCCATAGAACATTACTAGTTAATATTCAGTCATCTCCATCTGCTTACTATGAATTATTGACTAAGGGAGCGAAGCGACCGAAGTCTCCGTTGCAACTTGCAGACTGGGGAGAATTTCTTTTGTCTATACCTCTACATCTACGGGTTGTGTCAGATCATGTTTGAGACCGTATTTATCAACCGAATTGCATGAAACTTTACACACACACTCCCTGCTTACAATGAATAACATTTGAATGATATTTTTTGGATTGGATGACAAATGAAAGAGTAATAAAGAAAATTGAAGAAGAAAATTTCTAAACAAAGCCGCTTCCGAAGTCCGGTTCACAGAACCACTAGTAATATTATTTCGGTACGTGCACTAAAGTAAGTACGTACCGTAAAATGGGGTGGCTTTGATTAAGTTTAGGAATAAATCGTTCTCTATTTCTTTTTAATTTGAGACAACAGCTAAGTAAAAAAAACTGAATAATCGGTTTTTTGAGTTCAGTAGATACAAACTTAAAAAATAAAAAAAAGTGTACCCGTTTTGCAGAAAAAAAATAAAATGTCGCTTATCAACTTCAAACGGTCAGTGGGGTCACTTTGACACCGCCTGCTTTTTCAATCGTATTTGAAAGTAACCCGTAAAAGGAGCAAATCATAGAAAAACATTTTTTTTTTTCAATAATACTTTATGAGTTATTAATAGTTCAATTAATTTGGGGTGACATTGATTACGGGGGCTAATTTGATTAGTGAGGAGGACAGTTAGGAGGAGGATATTTTAGGTTAAATCAACACTCAAATAAGAAGTGTTATATTAGAGAAATATTTATTTAGGTAGTATGTACCTATATTGTTTTATAAAATATTTAAAACGTATCTAAAATACTAAAAATATTATCACAATCTTCAAATACCAGACTCTTTATAATTTTAAGAAATTAGATTATTTTTATAAACTTAAATTTTTTTTTTTGTAATCTTAACAAGTCGGACGTTTTATGCTCTCGCTGGAGAATATGCTCTAAGCCATGGTCTCCAATGCGAGTAGGTGGAACGCAGCCGTGTCCTTCTGCGAGCAAGTCATGCTCGCGAAGGAGGCGGCCGAGGGAGAGGGAGCGTACCCTCCCCGCTGAGTTTCGCAGCCAGCGGCCAGGGCGCCGCAGACTTAGCTACGCCCAGGACCATCGACCTCCATGATCGGGGCCTGAGAACGGCGGGATAGCCACCCGCCATGAAGAAGCAGAAGCAGGCTAGAAGGGTTGCGTGCTGCGGGGCCTTTGCCTCACAGCACGCAACCAGATTCACTCACCGACGCGGGATAAAACCCAACCCCAACGACGAGGGATTTTCTTTCCGACCAAACCCCCACTGGTGGCCAAAGTCCGGCGGGTGCCACTGGAAATGCCTTCAGTGTCACCAGAGACGCCCGCGGCAATGAACATGGGAGCGGCCGCGATCTCGCAAATAAAAAAAAAAGTCAGACGTTTTATTTGGTTATTTTTTCGACAGCTTCCTCTAGCTGTTCTGCAGTGTAATTTTTGTAATTTCTTGAGCCCGGCTTTTTTTTTGTAATTTCTTGAGCCCGGCTTTTTTTTTGTAATTTCACACCATGTTTATTCCTGTAAAGAGGTGACTTTGATAAGCAAAATAAAACCTGTACAAATCGAAAGCGGCATGCAACGGGGCGACTTTGATTTCTATCAATATCGCCCCGTTGAAATTGTCAAAGTTAAGTAAAAAAAAACTTAAAAAATTACATATGTGAAGTTCGGAACATAATCACCATAAACCATAAAATGTATAGACATAAAGCTCAAAAAGAAAATAAAAGTAGTTAATTGGGTATATTATAAGTTATTATGACCATGATTTACTTACATGAATTGGATGTAACTTCGAGAATTATTTGCCACGTTCTCTGATGCATCTGCGCTTTGGGAATGAATGACAATTATGGCTGAAATATCAGTTCTACCAACACCAAAAAAATATTAGGACGCGTTCAGATATTTCATGAGATATTTAGGTAAAAGTAATTTTTTTATGTTATCATCAAAATTACCCCATCGTTCTAAAGTCACACCTTGCTCATTACAATTTCCTTTGTGTCTAATTAGTATCATATAAGTTAAGATAAATAAGTCATTACCAAATACAATCTCTATTAAAAAAGCAATGGTAAATATGATGTTAAAACTTTTTAAATCCATAGCATTATTTTGCTTAAATAAAGACATTCTCAGAGAGAACAGCAAGAGACAGTGACACAGTTATGAGAATGCCTCGTGTAGAGGTGAAACATTATGTCGACATTGTCTATTTATTTACATTATCATTCACATTATCTATTTTAGCGAAATAATGCTATGAATTTAAAAAGTTTTAACATCATATTTACCATTGCTTTGTCATGGACTTTCGCCACGTAACGCCTGATTCCATCCAATATTTGACAATCTCTATTGTTTTACTGACTCGCAATACTGTTTCATAGTTTCATATAACGCGTGAGCTTAAATCTGGTCTATCTCCAACGTGCTAACGCTAAGCCGAAATGATGTCAAATGAGGACTAGTGACGAATCTTTGAGGTATTTATACGTTTGTTGTAATGAAATGACGATTAACCTTTAATGTACTTATGGTGTTATAAACTATGTGACGTAGGTATTTAGGTACTTGGTGACGAATTTACAACAACCCGTGTGTACTCTACCTACTATTTCTAAAAAGAAGTTTACCCGGTTTCCATATAATAACAAAACTGCCACGTATACAGTCGCAAGGGTCAAAGTCACCCAAAGCCCAGATTGCCCAATTCATCGCTTGAATGGACAAATCAAGGCGTCTGGAACGTTACCGGCGGCCTTGTGTTACTCCTTTATTTATTTACGAAGACTGAATCAAATTAACCTTATGTTTGGACTAGTAACTAGCTGATCTTACGTGGGTTTATTGGAAATAAATATCGAATAGAAACCTACCTTACCCGCAAAAATTTGGACTTATAAGAGACCTATCTTTCTATATAATAATTATATAACTATTAATTGTTAACTTACGCCAACACTCGCAATACGCACCCAAACCCGTGACACAAAGCTATTCTTTGCTTACACATATTTAGGTATATCTTAACAACCTCACTAAACATTTACATTCATTTTCTAAATGTACCCACTAGTTTCATCTTACAAAACTATTGTTTGTTCACTTCTAATTAAAGCACAAATGTCGGGATCCGTAACACAGGTTTGCACCCAGTACAGACTCCAGCTCTTTTTTTTTTTTTTATTGTAACCACTGTACCGTGAGAGTACCTAATAAATAAAATTTATTACATTACATTACATATATAAGTACTAGTGGTCGCCCGCGACTTCGTACGCCTGGTAATTTGGATTTTTTCCCGATTCCGTCGCGCCGCGTCATATTTTGAACATTTCACACAATATCTTTATAAATTGTAGCCTATGTGTTATTCTGATGTATAAGCTATATTATTGTAAAGTTTTATTAAAATCCATTCAGTAGTTTTTACGTGAAAGAGTAACAAGCATCCATCCATCCATACATACTCACAAACTTAACATACCCTATTTTTACTTATATCTTACTTTAAGAGACCATGACGGTAAGTTTTCTCTATCTAGTAGAGCAAGTAAGTCCTCAACTGCTTCGGTGGCTTGGTCAGTAGTGCGCCAGCTTTTGACTCCGAGGCCTCGAGTTCGATTCCCGGATCGAATAAAATACTTGTCTAATCCACAAAAGTTTGTTTCGGACCTTGGGTGTTTTCTATATTATTACATAATATATTATGTATGTATTTAAAAAATATATAGGTAAGTAAGTAGCTTAGTTTGGGCTAGATGAAGTTGTGTGAGAATGTCCAAAATACTCATAAAAAAGGGTCTCAAAGACAGACAGCCTTCGCTGAGACAGGTTTCAGGTGTAACCACAGCCGGTGGTCAAAACGTCAGGCATTAAAAGGTACATTGCGTACTTATACATATCTACAACCTATTCGTGTTCATTCCCGTATTAAATTTAAACATAGACATTGCTAAACGCCTGATCGATGCTTCTCAGGACCAAAAGGCTATCTATTTTCTGGCCCAAAGAATAATTAATAATTATAAAATTAATTATTATCTTCTAAAAAAATTTTGATGGCCAGAATTGAAAATTTGGGCTCCGTTAGAATGATGTCAGTTAAATCTAGTTTAATTTGCTATATAAATTGTTGAAATCGGTAAAGTATGGACAGAGATCTCGCATAAGAAAGGATTGAACTTTCTTGCACCATGAGAGCTTCGCTCGCTCTAATTATGTATATTGTAAATTAAACATAGATAATGAAGTGCGAAAGCTTAAAAGATAATATTTTTACTTAGTTTTCTGAGCAAAATTATACTCTCTGATACTATATGAGTTTTCCCAATAATCACATAGGCCTCTCAGTAGTTACACCATTTAGTTCGTGAAGAAGTTAGCTTGAGTCCAGGGTTTTTGTAGATCCACTTAACTCTAAGTAGTTATGTAACACGACAAAGCATGAGATAACATGTAACTTATCTTTTGTCAAATGTGGCATGAAAAAAAATGAAATTTTTCAAAACTCTGTTCAGAAAATAGACGATACAAACTGAAAAAAAAAACCTAATTAAAAAGTAAAATTTCAAAGTGCGACTATCGAAAAGTGTTTGTATGAAATAACCCTATTTATACTGTAGCGAGTAGGCAAACAGACTGAACGAAGCACCATCTCTGACGTCAGACCTCCTAATAATTGAACTCGGCAATAAAATGCAAGCAAGAAATTATGGGTGGTGTGGCTTATGGCATATGCGCAGGTAGAAACTGGTAGCTTGTAGAAAGGACTAGAACAGCCTTCTCGTATGATGTGACGTCAGAGGTGGTGCTTCGTTTAGTCTGCTTGCCTACTCGCTATCATACCTTTAAGACTAGATTGTAATTGTCCAAATATATAAAAAAATACTAGATTTCAAAAAAAAAAAAAATGTTTTAATTCAAACCGTATACGTTTTAGAGAAGTCAATATATTAAATATTCAGTTCCTACATTCGCCCTTTCTATAATTTTGTTTGGTGAAATTGTTTCGTCTTTTGGTGCTTAATAACTATATTACTAAATAAATCGCATGAATAAGACTTTTTGAAAATAATAACTGAAGGCCTCTTCGTTATTAGATTCCTCTTGAATTGAAACAATGGCCAAGTTATTGGGTTATAATATTCTTTTGTAGCAAAATGTATTTTTACAAGGAAAATTATTTACTTCGGGAAATGAATGTAAAAAAGGTAAAAAATGTGTGTAAAAAAGGGCAAACTTCTTTACAGGGCAATTTCAGACTAGAAACAATACATAGACGAGAAGACGCATCTTCATGTTTAATCACAATCATACATACCCACAATAGTCATAGCATAACTCACAAAAACAAAAATCTTAGTCTGGCTTTAAACTAGAGTTAGATCCCCTCATCGTGAGGTCACACCCCGGTGTCAACACTGCGAGGTTTCCGACGACGACACCGCACTCCACACGTTGGTAAAGTGCTCAGCGTGGGCGAGTCAGCGCCGGGACCTCGTAGTGGGTCTGGGCGTGGATACCCTCACGTTGGAAACCATGCTTCAAGCCATGGTCTCCAGCGCGAGTAGGTGGAACGCGGCCGTATCCTTCTGCGAGCAAAAAGAGGAAGGACCCCCTTCGGCTATAATGCTAGACTTTTCCCTATTATTGTAAAATATTTATAAACTTTTTACACTTCAAAATCAGTCAAGTGGTTTAGACTACAGGACAATTACACTTAAACTAATTTATACCCACCAACGCAGAAAAAAATAATAATTACTAAGTAAAATAGAAATAAGAAATGTTGATATAAAAGCTTACTTTTCCTGACAGAAATAAAGGAAAAGCCAGGGAAATAACAATGTTAAAAAGTGAATTTACTCGGGCCATGATTTGATTATTGATATAGATTGGTATTGAAGGAAGGGTACCGCCTCAAGTCTTCAGGTCTATTGGTATAAGCTACAAGAGTTAGCGATTTGGTTGTCATTTCCTTAGCTATTTAATGTGTGGAAGATAGACTGTTTAGGAAGTATGGGTACGTAATTTACTCAGATTGAAGATCTCTTGTCGTCAGGGCAGGTAATCTACTGGTAATCGGAAAGCATGCATGATGAAAAAAATATTATGGAAGTTGAAGAAGCGAAAGAAATGTGCTACGACGTAGCATTGGAAATTCATTGTATGTGCCTAATAGAACAGGAAAGCGTTGTGACTCTTTGTGTTGCGGTTTTGCTCATGTAATCCACATGAATAGTTTTAATTTTCCTAATACTCACGAGAACACGTTATTCGGATGTTTCATTTCTTGTTAGTTCTTGAATCCCGTGTTAACACATTCCCGGGATAAAGAGAAGCTTTTTTTTATACCTAATAAGGGACATCGGACATAACATCTGTTGTCGTTAACATCCGTTCCAGAGATTAGCTGGGACAAACAGACAGACAAAACATTTTTGTTATGGAAGTTACTTTAAACTTTCATAATATGCAATTAGTGAAAATCTGCAAATTCAAAATTACAGGCAGTCACTTAAATTTTATTTATTTGTATGGATTGCTTCTTCTTTTAACGTGAGCCAACATCTAAAAAGTACGACTTTATTAAACGCGATAGGGCACGTCATAATCTATCGTACAAGCTGCCGACTGCGATGGGTATTATTGTTGAAAACTCTCTTATATTATTGTCATGTTATACATGTTTCATACCTTTTGTTCCCGCTGACGTGTTTGCCGAAATGGTGGGTCCATAAAATATTATTAACACATTTGTATTGAAGATTTGCTTTGTTTTTATATTCTTTCGAAGGTTCGAGAAAGAATATTGAATAGTCTGGAGATTGCTTTTTGGAAATGTCGTTTTCCATTATACAATAATATATTGATAAAAATATGTACACTGCTTTATTGTTTATATATTTTTTAACGTGACCACAGATGAATTATATTACTACTGAAGTATGTGATTGATTTTATTATCGAAATGTAAGTATTCGTATTTATTATATTCATACATGGATATCCTTATATATGCTTAACACAAACAGGTTTAAATGGGCGTGAATCTAAACAAAGGACGAGTATAATATACCTATACATTTGCAGTACTTATCATTTCTCGCTTGCATCTAATTGGCGAGTTCAATTATAAGGAGTTGTGGCTTATGGCGTATGCGCAGGTAGAAACTGGTAGAAGCTAATAGAAGGGACTAGAACCGGCTTCTCGTATGATGTGACGTCAGAGGCGGTGCTTCGTTTAGTCTGCTTGCCTACTCGCTACACTATAAATAAGTACATATTAGGACATAATCACTAAGTACTATTGGAATTATCGGGATATTTATATGGGTATTGCCGTTTTTGGGAAGTATATTTACTAGAAACATAGCGTCAAATAAAATTAGGTAGGTATCAACTGAAAATGTCAAAAAAACCTTAATGTAAGTTAAAATTAATTTTTTTTAACACCAATGCATACAAAACTGTCACAATTTGAACTCGGCAATAGCAAATACGACCAGTTAAAAGTTTTTCAATTTTTATTCACTAGATTTAGTGACAAAGTTACGTTGGATAATCAAAAAAATAATATAACAAAATTCCATGAGTAAATTCCAACCAAAAAGGCTGATTATTTTAGCTCAACGAATAAGCATTGACAACGTGGCAATGCTGCTAGCCTTCTGGGAACATTGCCAGTTGGAGACCAGGCAGAGTTCTTTGACACCTGTATAATATATTTTCGATTATAATATTAGTAGGTGCTAGGTTACATAATAATAAAATAAAATAATAAAAATCTTTATTTCCCCAAAAATAAAAAGTTCTTATCAGAAATTATAAAAAATTAAAACCCTTTATCTAAAATTCTTGGGGACTGGTGCCTTAACTAGATACTATTTAGTATCTGTATTTATAGGTCACCAGAGATAGATAAATACCCTTAAACTAAGAATACATATAGATATTACAAAAATAAATACAAAACACGAAAAATAACGACAACAACGACACAAAATATTAAAACATTACATTAGGTACTTTATCTGCTAACTGTACACAGCGGTCTCTCCACTCATTACTTAGACAGATGGCGCTGTCAGCACTCGCCTCATTTGTTTTAACAAGACACGCTAATTTCACATTTATAATCCATTCTCATATAGAATAGGTACCTTTTTTGCTAGAGACACAAAATGGATGGTCATTGCAAGTTAATTTACATCATCACATCGTGGAGATTCGAGACAGAGGAAAGTAATGTGGTTAGAAAAGTGGTAAGTTTGAATGTAGAGGTCAAGAAAAGGCGTGAAATGTGTGAAAGAGGATATGACAAGGGAGTGACAGTTGACAGGGATGTGCGGAAGAGAAAACATGTGGCGCCGACCTCAAAAAAATAGTATAAGGGCAGGCTGATGATGATAATATGTTGAAAGCTCACTATCTCTCATTGTGTTAATCTGTGTACGTAATTATAATTGAGCTAAGCGAGCGGAGCTCCTTATCAGATGACTCCAATGCAACTCGATGTGAAATTGTGAACTACCCAACCGATTTTTTCACTCAAAAATCAAGCATTCTCAGGAGCAGGTTTTGTTCGAGACCGAATTTTGATTTCGGACCCTCAAAAAAAGTTATTGAAAAAAAAAATGTCAACAACCCATTTTCATGATATTTTCACTCAAAAATCAAGCATTCTCAGGAGCAGGTTTTGTTCGAGACCGAATTTTGATTTAGGACCATCAATATAGACCAAAAATATGTCAATAACTTTTTTTGAGGGTCCTAAATTAAAATTCGGTCTCGAACAAACCCTGCTCCTTTTTTTTTTTTTTTATATTGTGTTCGTCAAATTGACGCCTGGTGGTAAGTCGTGACGACGTCGACGTCTAGCGATTGTGGGCCACTCTCACAGCGCACAATACTAATAGAGTGGCCCTCAACTTGACGACCTACTGATGTGCCTCTTCACGCTCCGCTTAAAGAACCCAGGGTTATATGTGGGAGGAAACACGTGCACAGGCAGGGCGTTCCAGGCCACTATCGTTCGGCAGAGAAACGAACGTTTAAAATGTTCGGTTCTCGCGAACATGCTATCCACTGTGTGGGGGTGGCATCTCTGCCCGGCACGCGTTGTTCGGGATCGGAAGGAAGATACGGAAAAGGATGAAGACCTTAAAGATTGATAAATGCCTTAATAGAAATAGTCGCTTCACTCAATTGCCTGCTGCAGCGCAGTACCACGGCAGCGACCGCAGCTCCTAGTTATATAATATAAATACATAGGTAGTTATATCATAAATTTAGTTAGGTACTTCTTGTTTTTGATAATATTATTTATTTTTAGTGAAATTTTTCACGATCCACTCTCTTCTTATATTTTATTAACTTATTACTTTAATATTACATTGTACACATCCCCTATCATCTCATCCAGTTTCTTTCCATCCTAAGGTTGCCTGGAAGAGATTGCTCTTTAGCAATAAGGCCGCTTATTGTGCATTATTCTTAAGGCATGTGTGACATATTTGTGTCTTTTTTGTGTACAATATAAAGAATATTTATATTGTTATCTCATATCTTGGGTCAGTCGAAGTTACAGGCAAACTGTGGGCGTATAAGCCTCCGTTGCCCAATTCTCATACCACAATCTTCACCTATTTTTAGACTAGATAGTTCTCATGGGAATTGTTATAACATAAATGGTTATTATCACATAATAAATCTTATTACTCGGGCCAAGAAGGAATAAGCTTGAATAAGGTCCCAATTTGTGCGAACAAATCGAGTGAAACCTGGCAGATTGATGAGCCGTTATAATGAGCGACGCTCCGATCCAATTTATGGAGTTACGTCACTGAATTGAGGATATTCTCAGTCCTGTACTGCTTAACATAGAATACTCGTATTTGAAGGGCAAGGACACTGTGTTACGTAACATAATTTTACGTTTCATTTTTCCACGATGGGATAATACGATTTACAAAACAGTAAATGTCAGTTTGAAAATTTCTCAGAGCATGTGCCCAACACAGGTAAGAACGATATAGTATTTATAATCTATTATTTATATAGGTATATGTATGTATATGTAAGTGCATTTGTAGTATGAGTATGTATTTATGTAAGTATTTACTGTATTATACAGTTAACCTACGCACACTTCAAGCCTTTTCTACCATGCATTTCCTTCCCCTGGCCCACTGGAAGAGATTTCTTTTGAAATAAGTGGTGCCTTTGTACTATACCTCTATCCTTACTCTTATTCTTCTCTCTTTGTTACCTTCTTATGTGTACATAAATAAATAAATAAATAACGATCTGTGAGTATGGAGAATCGGTAGTGGTTACTTGCAGAGATATTCAGGTCGCAGGATCAAGGGAGTCTGGCAAGGGTTTGCAACCATGCAGGCGGTCTGGCATTTGGTGAATTGAATTCTATTGTTGTTCCGAATAACATCAAAAACTGAAGCTTTATAAAATGAGGTAAGTACGGTGCTATTTTACCCACCTTTGCTACCTGATATCTCCAGAAGTAACCATAACCGACACTTCATACTTACTGGCCGTTCTCACCTGAGTTGGGAACATGCTCTGAGAAATTCCCAGCCTTTATAACGTTAGGTAAGTATGTCAGTCATGGGCTCCATAATTCTAGTTGTAATTTTGATTATTGTTTACTGATCTACTCTATTATACATACATACATAACATCACGCCAGCTTCCTCGAAGGGGTAAGCAGAGGCGTGTTATACGTAATAGGTAGCCAGCCGATTAGTGATAGCCAATAGTATTACGTTTAACAGTACGTTTCATTTAGTCACAAATAACATCTTCACAAACCTTCACGTTTATAATATTAATGTAATATTTAATTAGTATTTTTGTATATTTATTAATAATTTTGTAAGCTTGACATGTACATTGACTTTGCTCAAAAAACTTTGTTCTTTCCATTATTATAGAGACTATACTTGAAAGATGAAGTGAATGTGAAAAATTATGAAAGTATCTATTTAACTAAGTTGGCAACTATTACTGTGATTATTCTTTACAAAATTAAATAAACGCTATAGCAAATTAGTATTTTACTTTTTTAAGTGTTTGGACATCGAACTTACAACTTCCACTTTAGCTGACTGTCACTTAGCACTACTATATTCAATGGGTTATCGTCCAAATCCCTTGCACAGATCCTTGCCAAGAAAAATTTATGTCATCTATTATATTGAATCTGTGATAGAATCGATTTCTGAACTGTTCTTTTATGATGGCAATCTTTACTATCGGGAGTTACAACACTATTCGCTTATTCAATAAAATCTTATACCCTTATATATAACATGTAGTTTGTTATTAAACATTTAATGGAGGATCTTATGCAGGGGAGACTGCCCTAGTGGTAATGTAGAATTCGGAGCATTTTTCATTGCTACTACGCTCCTATTAATACTAGCGTGATGTTATATAGTTAGTGGTCCTTTGTCATTCGCAATAAATTATACATATTCTTACATACAAAATATCAAGGGACTCTCCTCCTTTTGTGAAATGGATAAATACTTGTACGCTTTATTCGTGTGGTCCTTTATAAAGGCTTATCACACAGATTCCAACGAAACTTCAGTACATTAGTTAACACCGAGGGCGCAGTTTTTAGGGTGTCCATGGTTTTTTTTATTTTAAATTAAATAGAGATAGTGTTTACTAAAACGTTCCAAGGGGCAAGAAGTTAGACTTTCTGGCAAATATTTTTTTTTTTTTGGTTTTATAGTTAAAATTAAGTATTGTGTTACTTTCACACAGAGTTAACCAGTACTATTTCTTATTTTGTAGTTAAACTTTGTAGCTAAGTATTTAATCTTCAATTTTGGCACATTGGACTACGTCTGTACTTTTGTAATCTATCACGAAATAGAGTTTCAAATTTTATAAATATTAGGTAGACCAGGGGCTCGTTGTCTAGTGGTAACCGACAATGTTAACACTTTGCAAAGCTTAAGCAACATCTAGTCAGGTCGGTCTTAGGCCGGAGATCCCTCCGTGCCTCGGAGAACACGTTAAACCGTCGGTCTCGGTTGTCATACGAACATCTATGGCAGTCGTTAGGGGTAGTTGGAGCCCTAAATCAAAAATCCGAACGGTCTAACTACAGAACTTCAACATCGCCCAAGGGTTGTGGAGGTCAGATGGCAGTCGCTTCACGGAAAATATCGAAACTCAGCCGAATCGCAGTTAGACCGGAAAACCGACCTCAACTGTGTTGGGAAAAAGGTTCGGTGTATGATTAGGTAGTCCAGTCGTAATACTTCAACAAACGAATATTACGTACTTACTTACATATAATCTATATATATAATCACGCCTACCCTCTCAGAGTCCGCATAGGCTCATTACACATCCGCAATATGCTAGTAGTCTCATAGGAGGTAAGTAATTATAGAGATTCTTACATAGAGACAGTCCAGGCTTCAAAAACACAGAGGTGGCGATAACAAGATACCCAATAAGTTAAAGTACCTATGTACTCGTACCATACAGAAAGATCGTCGGTGCATGCCAGTGCACGCCTAAATCTGCGTGGAATATGGTCTCCTCTCAGCTTGCTGGGGTTCGCGGTGCCACGTTGGCAAACACAAAGACCTCCGACACCTTCCTATAAATGCTCTGTCTTTGTCCACTTAAAATATACAACACTATTGAATTCATGGTCACCCTACAACAGAGACTATCACCGAAAATTGGAGGGCTCAAACGTGACGTCATGATTAAAATCAACCCTCTACAGTTTGAGGGTTGACGAGAATTAACGCGATCGTGGTTTGTACTCGTAAATTGACTTGTTAATATGACTGGATCGCTATCATACTTTGTACTGCCTACATACATTCTCGCTTATATCCTCGTCGGGTTAGCAGGAGATCACACACACACTTTAGCAGTAGTTATGTTAAACCCAAGTAATGGGGGGCTAGCGTATAGCCGATATCGGGCCTCATGTTCATATATTAGAAAATTTCAGTAGCTACATTTCAGCCCATTTGACGCCTACTATTGGGCATAAGCCTCCCCCTAGATGGAGGGAATTCAGCCTACTTTATACCACGCTAGCAGGATGGGTTGGTATAGGGTTTGTGTCGAGTGGTCCTTCTCTAAACATACTTCGATGAACATTATTTTATATTTCTAAATACATAGGTACTAAATATACATTGAAAATACCCAAACATTTGTAGGTCACACAAATTTTTGATTCGACTTGGAACTTGGGACCTCAGGGACGGCTGTCGCATACACATACCACTGCGCCATCGAGGCAGTCAACTAGCTACGATCCAGGCATACTTCTTTCGCTTCTTCCACGGTCATACATACCTATCTTCTTGCTTGCTCTCCGATTACGGGTACGCAGGCCTTTGAAAATTAATAACCATTCTGTAATCTGAACCTAAACCCCAAACAGCCTGGACCGATATCTATCTACATATATTGTGCCTGCAGTCCGGCCCTGTTTATCTACCTTTTTAAGATATCTGCGATTTGAATGTTGTGTGTTTTTCCTTACCAAAGATTCCATACTTGCCCTTTGTTTAGATTGACGCCCATTTAAACCTGTTTGTGTCAAACCGGGGATATACTTGTATGATATAAATACATTTCGATAATAAAATCAATCACATACTATTACTACGATCGTTTCAATACCTCCCAACTACCACTTCATTAAGCTTTGATTAAATATATCTTTGGTGATTTAAGTCTTGAACCATTTATCAATCTCCCATGGCCTGGTGACTGGCTCTGCGGTTGTATATCTTCCTACGTATAAGTGACTTGACTTTCTTTTTTGTACACTTCCCCTTTTAAATATTTCATCTTGTTCTATCCATCCTAAGGTTGCCTGGAAGATACTGCTCCACGCTATTAGGCCGCCCTTTGTACATATATTTTCCTACAATTGTTTTTTTTATATTTTGTGATATTAACTTGTTTTTTATTATTATTCACAGGTAATTATCATGCAGATAATAGAATCAACAGTGAGTTGTTAATGTCCTACACCTCTAAGGTAATATTTTTAAATATAAAACTCTTTTTCTAAGGTTTAGATGAAGGATCTCTGTATCAAGTGTGATTATCATCAATCAGTTTACACTCACTCCTTGACATAATGCCTTCCCTTAAGAAGTCCACAACATTCAGTCCTGTAGGCTGTGCTGCTTGCATACAGTGGCTTCCCGCTAATAAGATCATACAATATCTATTGATAATTCACATATGCTTTCACATATACAACTGGTTCGGTGGCGTGGTCGGTAGTGCAACAACTTTCGACTTTCGGAGTCTCGGGTTCGATTCCCGGGTTGAATCAAATATTTGTGGGATCCACAAATGGTTGTTTCAGAGTTTGAGTGTTTTCTATGTCTATAATGTAAGTATTTAGAAATACATAGTATTTTTATCAGTTGTCTAGATCCCATAGCACAAGCTTATAGCTTAGTTTGAGCTAGATGACGTTGTGTGAGTGATATAAAAAGAAACAAACATATGTTAATGAAAATCTTGCAGAAAACTGTCAAATATTTAAAGCTTAAAGTTTGCCACCTTAAAGCTTGTCTCTCTAAATACCTGTCCATCCTAAGGTTGCCTGTAAGATATCGCTTTTAGCGATAAGACCGCCCTTTGTACATCCTGCATCTGTTATATCCTATGATTTTTTAATTGGTGTACATTAAAGTTTATTCAAATCAAATCAAATCAATGTGAGTACCATGATATACCATGTGCAATCAATCCAGAGTTTGACACCCTGACCAATTGATACCCCAATACCTCTACTCTGAATTATGGGTGGTTAAAATAGATCCAAAGTACGACTTTACCTAGTTGTAGCATAGCTGCCTTTAAGGTATTACATACCTTAACATCGCATTTACTCTTTACAGTTGCTAATATTCTTATAATCGACTAGTAGTAGTAAAGCCTTATGTAATACCATAGTGCGAACTTAATCAGTATCAGTGTTGTAATCCAATAAATCTTACAATTATGTAACGGACGACACGTCGCGTCAGTCACTCACACTGTCTATAAACTTCACAGCGGTGTCCAATGCTCGTTTTGATGATGCAATTTCGGATCGATTTCAATACAACGGCTTAATGGACGTGATATAATTGCTGTTTGTAATCTAGATTATGGAGCACTTTGCACACAAACTCATGTAGTTACTGGCGATAAGAAAAGATTGGCCGGGAGTTTTTATTGCCAGGCTCTTTTCTCACAGTCTTTACCTATGGGGCGGGGCCCCAAGTGATTAGATACTACGTCCTCGCCGTCCGCCCTGGACCCCAACTTGACCACGGTAACGCAGTGGCAAGTTGGGTGACCGAACGTATTTAGTCTGAACTTGTGATTGGCCAAATTTTTTTTTTGCGATTTTCCTGCTATGGATAACATCGAAGATACCTCCGGTCCCGACACTGCCCTTTCACGGGCAGTGTCAACCGACGACATTGCGCACTCAAACTTGATACTGATGCCTATGGATTTGGGGGCTCGCACCGCGCCGCCTAGTTGCAGCGCGATGTCGACGCCCCAAGGAACTGATGCTGCTGGGACTGACGATGGGTCAGCTCCCAGCAGTGTGAAGAAGAAGGGCCGCTCTTCTGGGACGAAGAAGAGGACCCTCGAGGAGAAGGGGGGGCCGCCGCGCGACCGTAGCACCAGCTGCTCCGGGTGGGGGTCCCTCCTCTCCAGTGATTCGGAGGAGGAGGTGCCGGTGAAGACGGTGCGTACGCGTCTAGACGCGTACAGAAGGCGGCCGCCAACTCCTCCTCCGTCCTCGGTCCAACTGTCCCAGCGAAGTCGCCGGGAAATCGGTGGGCCGCCCGCGCGGGAGCTTATGAGCGTTTTTGCCCGCATGAACGCGGCCATGCGGGGCAACAGGAACGTGGCGGGGAGGAAGAAGATTGTGGCTTCACTGGTGGATGAAGCCCAATCTTCCCTCAACAAGCTCCTCGCGCGGAGCGTCACCAAGGAGGAGGCGAGGCTCCGGAAGCAGGTGACGAGCCTGGAGGCGGAGCTCGCTGCTTCCAGGAAGCAGATGGATGACCTGTGGCGGGAGGTCGCTGACTTGACCAAGGTGGTCAAGGCGCCTCCCGGTCCCATGCTGCCGCCTCCTCCTCCGACGGCTGGACCAGCGCCGAAGACGGCGCCACCCACGGCGCCCACCACGGCGCCCACCAAGGCGCCCGCCACGGCGCCAACCACGGCGTCCACCAAGGCGCCCACCAAGGCGCCCACTAAGGCGCCCACCATGGCGCCCACCACGGCGCCCACCACGGCGCCCAACACGGCGCCCGGATCGCCGCCACAGCCTGTGCCGACTATGGTACAGGTCCTGACGGCGATCGAGAGGCGCCTCGCCGTCCTGGAGGACCGGGCGTACCGCCCTCCGCTAGCACGTCCCGCGTTCTCATACGCGGCGGCTGTTGGCGGTTCTCCCGCTCCAGGACCAAGCGGCACACCCGCTGTCCACCGCCCCGCTCCGCCCCAGTCCGCTCCAGCGTACCGGTTGCCGGCCGAGACCGCGGCCCAGGCGCGGAAGGCGAAGGGGCGCGGCAAGAAGAGCGGCACCCCTGCCGCCTCCTCTTCCTCTAACGCTCCCGCTGCTCCTTTACATCCCTCCGGACGGGAGGGATGGGAGGTAGTGGGGGCCAAGAAGAGGAAGACGAAGGCCGCCAAGAAAGCGGCCAAGAAAGTGGCCAAAGCCGCCGCGGCGAAGGCGCCGAAGAGGCCCCGCGCTCCTCGCTCCACAGCCGTCGTCCTTACGGTGACGACGGAGGGTGTGGAGAGGGGTGTGGGGTACGCTGATGTCCTGAGGACCGTGAAGTCCTCAGTCAACCTCTCAGCCCTCGATATCCAGGGGGGTCTCCGGTGCAAGACGACACGCACCGGGGCTCGCCTCCTCGAGGTCTCCGGCGCCTCCAGCGGCCCTAAAGCTGACGCCCTAGCAGCGCAGCTTAGGGACGCGCTGGACGCAGAAGCCGTCCGCGTCACCAGGCCCACCAAATGCGCTGCATTGCGCATCACGGGTCTGGATGACGCGGCCACGACGGAGGAAGTAATCTCCGCCGTCGTGGAGGCGGGCGGCTGCCCCCGTGACCAGGTGAAGGCTGGAGACATCTCCTTCGGCACCACTGGTCATGGGATGACAGTCGTCCAGTGCCCCGTCGCGGCGGCACTGAAAGTGACGGACGGACGAAGCCTCCTCGTAGGGGGCTTCCTAAAGGCGCAGGTGCACCTCCTTCGTGCCCGGGAAACTAGATGTTTCCGGTGCATGGTGGTGGGGCACGTCGGAGTGCAGTGCACAGCGGAAGTCACCGTGGGCGATCGATGCTTCCGCTGCAGCCGGCCCGGTCACAAGGCAAGTGCCTGTGATGCCCCGCCTCGCTGCTTTAGATGCGAGGCGGAGGGCAAAACTGCGGACCACCGGGTCGGCAGCACAACCTGCGCCGCCTCGAGGCCAAAGCCTCGTCCGTCCGCTGAGAGCGGTGGGGGTGCCGCTACTGCACGGCCAGATGTTTCTCGGCGGGATGCTGATATGGACGTCCATTAATGTCTGACGCCCATATCCGCATCCTGCAAGTGAATTTGAACCGCTGCCGCGCTGCTCAGGATCTTCTGTACCAGAGCATCCGGCAGTGGTCCATAAACTTGGCCGTGGTCGCCGAGCCGTACTACGTCCACCCGGGAAGCCCGGTGGACGAGGACGGCTCGGCCTGTTTTATCTTCGGGGGGTCCGCCGCAGACAACTCGCGCCTTGCTATCATTGCAAGGGGCCGCGGGTGTGTTGCGGCGGAATATGATGGGTTGGCAGTCGTGGCCACCTACATCTCGCCGACACTGGACGAGACTCAGTTTGAGCTATGGCTCACTGAGCTCGAAGTCGTCTTCGCTGCGTGCCGTCCTCGCCCTGTCCTGCTCCTGGGAGACTTCAACGCCTGGAGTGAGGCGTGGGGCTCCCGGGAAACCAGGGACAAGGGGAGGCTTCTTGAGGACTGGACCAGAACACGTGGTCTGGAGGTCCTCAACCGGGGGAATGTCGCCACCTTCTGGCGGCGGGGGACCAGCTCGGTCGTGGACGTATCGTTCGCGACCTCTGCCCTCGCCGCCCGTATTACTGGCTGGCACGTGGAGGAGGGTGAGGAGACGCACTCGGACCATCGGTACATCCGATTCGATGTCGTCCCCCCACCTGACCTCCCACAGCCGGTAGAAAATCCCCCGGATCCGCGTTGGGCACTTCACCATCTGGATCGGGAGGCTCTCCTGGAGGCATCCATCGTGCAGGCCTGGATTCCGGCACCGGACCGGCCTGCCGATGTGGATGCCGAGGCGGAGTGGTTCAGGAGAGCCATGTCGCAAATCTGTGATGCGGCGATGCCTAGGGTTACACCCAGACCGGCAAGGAAGCAGGTGTACTGGTGGTCGCCGGAGATTGCACAGCTGCGCGCAGCATGCATCTCCGCCCGCCGCCAGTACACCAGGTTTCGCCGGAGGCATCGCCGCCCAGACGACGCGGCAACCCGAGAGGCGGAGCTTTATCAGGCTTACAGGGAGGCTAAAGGTAATCTCCAGGAGACAATAAAGCGGGCCAAGACGGCGGCCCGCGAGGAGCTCCTGGAGACCCTGCAGCAGAACCCATGGGGGCGCCCGTACCTACAGGTCAGGGAGAAACTCCGACCTAGGGCGCCCCCACTGACCCAGAGTCTCCAGCCGCAGCAGCTGGAGCGGGTCATGGGCTCCCTGTTTCCGACGAGCGCGGAGGAACACGTCCCTCCGCGCATGGCTCCGTCTCTGCCCGACGCGGATAGCATCAGTGAAGACGACGTACCCGAAGTCAGGGTGGGGGAGCTAGGTGCGGCAGTGCTCCGGCTTAAACGCCGGAAAATCACTGCCCCCGGACCCGACGGCATTCCTGGCCGTGCATGGGTCCTGGCCCTCGAAGAACTCGGGCCTCGACTGATGGGGCTCTTTAGCGCATGCCTCGAAAGGGGCCAGTTTCCCAAGGTGTGGAGGACGGGGAAACTGGTCCTGATTCGTAAGGCGGGGCGGCCGGTGGACTCACCGTCCGGATACCGGCCGATCGTGTTGCTCGACGAGGTGTGTAAGCTCTTTGAGCGAATTATCGCGGAACGCCTCGTCGAGCATCTCTCGACGGTGGGGCCAGACCTGGCGGACAACCAGTACGGTTTCCGTCGGGGACGCTCCACCGTGAGCGCGATCATGCGCGTCAAGAGCCTGACGGAGGAAGCAGTCTCACAGGGCAAGGTGGTGGTGGCGGTGTCTCTAGACATCGCCAACGCGTTCAACACCTTGCCATGGAGCTGCGTTAGGGAGGCGCTCGTGTATCACGAAACGCCTCTCTACCTCCGTCGTATTGTCGGGGCCTATCTCTCGGAGAGGGCCATAGCTTTCCCCAGCTGGCTCGGGCCAGCTCGGCGAGATGTGTCGTGCGGTGTTCCGCAGGGGTCGGTCCTGGGGCCGCTTCTGTGGAACATCGGCTACGACTGGGTGCTGCGGGGTGCGTTGCCTGAGGGCGTCGGCGTAACGTGCTACGCCGACGATACCCTCGTCACGGCGCGGGGTGCAACGTACCAGGAGGCAGCACTCAAGGTCACGACGGGTGTTGCTCAAGTCGTGGGTCGGATACGGCGGCTGGGACTGGAGGTGGCCTTGCACAAGTCCGAGGTTCTGTGTTTTCACAGACCTCGGAACGGTCCACCTGAAGGTTCCAGCATAAATGTGGGAGGCGTTAGCATCGGCATCAAGCCCTCGATGAAGTATCTAGGGATCGTACTTGATAGCCGATGGAACTTCGGACCACATTTCCGAAGTTTGGTCCCCAAGGTGACACAGGCATCGGTCGCGCTTTCGCGACTGATGCCCAACCTAAAGGGACCCAACGCTTCCTGCAGGAGACTGTACCTGGGGATCGTGCGGAGTATGGCCCTATACGGGGCTCCCGTATGGGCGGCGCGGTTGACGGCCAACAACTCAACGCTCCTTAACAGACCGTTGAGGACCTTGGCCGTCAAAACAATAAGGGGCTACCGCACGATCTCCGGAGAGGCTGCATGTCTCCTAGCCGGGACCCCTCCATGGGACCTGGAAGCGAGAGCCCTTGCGTCATTGTTCCAATGGCGCAAGGAGGCGCTGGAGCGGGACCACAGGCCTGCGTCTCGAGAAATCGATGACCGGCGGTCCCAACTCCGCCAGGATCTCATGGAGTCATGGAGGGTGCGACTTGAGCAACCCAAGTGGGGTGCCACCATCATCGCGGCGGTGAGACCGATCATGGACGATTGGCTGCAGAGGCAGCATGGTGACCTCACGTATCGTGCGACGCAGATCGTTACCGGGCATGGATGCTTCGGTAGCTATCTGTTTCGCATCCATCGTGAGGTCACACCCCGGTGTCAACACTGCGAGGTTTCCGACGACGACACCGCACTCCACACGTTGGTGGAGTGCTCAGCGTGGGCGAGTCAGCGCCGGGACCTCGTAGTGGGTCTGGGCGTGGATACCCTCTCGCTGGAGACCATGCTTCAAGCCATGGTCTCCAGCGGGAGTAGGTGGAACGCGGCCGTGTCCTTCTGCGAGCAAGTCGTGCTCGCGAAGGAGGCGGCCGAGAGGGAGAGGGAGCGTGCCCTCCCCGCCGAGTTCCGTAGTCAGCGGCGAGGCCGCCGCAGACTCATCTACGCCCAAGACCATCGACCTCCATGATCGGGGCCTGAGGACGGCGGGATCGCCACCCGTCGTCCTTACAGAAGCAGGCTAGAAGGGTTGCGTGCTGCGGGGCCTTTGCCCCATAGCACGCAACCAGATTCACTCATTGACGCGGGATAAAACCCTACCCCAACGACGCGGGATTGTCATCCCGACCCAACCCCCCGCAGAGACCACAGAGGTGGTCAAAGTCCGCCGGGCGCCACTGGAAATACGTTCTGCTTGTAACCAGAGACGCCCGGCAACGGACGTTGAAGCGGCCGCGGCCTTGGTCGCGGAACTAAAAAAAAAAAAAAAAAAAAAAAAGTCTTTACCTATACCTATTGTCTCCTGAATCTGGCATTAAATGTAGAATCGACGGATAAAAGCTCAGTATTCGATTCTAAGCTCAATACTATAGCTCCCGTCGACCTTGATGGTCGGGGCCTAAGGTCAGAAAGTTGGCAACCCGTCGGTCCTTACAGAAGTGAGCCAGAACGATTGCGTCTGGGATATCATCCGATCCAATCCCCTTGACAGAGGCAGCATAGGTGGCCAAAGTACGACGGTGCCCTAAGGTAATTCTCACGAGTGCCCAGCAATGCACGATAAGACGGCCGTGCACATAGACCACAAATTTAAATTTAAAAAAAATCGGTAATTAAGGGCCCAGGCCGCGCACGGATAAAGTCGATTTTGAGCGACAGCAGCGCTATTGTTGCCCGAATCATCCGACGGGCGGGTGAATGACCCAGAGAGCGCGATTTTGAAAATGTTTTGCGACAAACGTTCCACGTTGAGTTATTGTTATTGAAGTTGAATATTTACAGCATAACAAAAATGTTGAATTATTGGAAATAAACGACTGCCTATTTGTAAAATATTCCAAGAGTAGTTTTCGTTATAAAATGATCCTAATTACTAGATAAATAAATAAGAGTAGTTTGAGACACAATTTTTATGATTTTCTATTTATAATAAACAATCAAGAGCAGGTCCGGACTGACCTTTTTGTATTCTACTTACCTAAAATTCCAACTACGAGTACCTATGTATTTATTTGTAATTTTACTACCAAAGTTTATTCTTATTTCGTAAAATTTTCATTCAATAAAATAATTGCAAATTCAGTAGGAAGTACGGTCGAAATAACATCACGCCTTTCCTCGCTAGTGTTTATATCTACGCAAGGAAATGTGCCTATTGCGTAAACTCAACTTACGATCACCTCGCAATCTAAAAAATCTTCTAGGGTTGTACAAAAAATTGTCAATAAATGAAACACAAGTATAAAAATGGTTCATATAATTAAAAGTAAACAAAATATGAGTCGCCACCTAAAAAGCGTGCTAGGGTTGTACAAAAATTAGTTATAAACAAACATGAAATTTATAAATTATTCATATACTTAATTAAACGAAAGTAAACAATAACAAAATATGAGTTTAAGAGTTTCTAATGTTTTTTTCATTTTAATGATTACTGATCAAATTCTGATTTCTACTAATTTGATGATAAAATCAATTGCTATTGCAAAACCTATCAGAATGAAAATGTTACCAGCTGCCCGATTCACGTAATAAAAACCCTACGGTGTGCGTAGTGACTTAAAAATGTCACTTCGCACACTTTTAACCGACTTAAAAAAAGAAGAAGATTCTCAATTCGCTGTATTTTTTGAACCGATTTTGATGATTTTTTATTTTTATTTGAAAGCTGGTGATCCCGTGTGGTCACATTTTAATTTCATTAGGATCGGACCTTGGGTTTACACCAGGTAACTCTTCAAAATCGTATAGGAATTGTATAGAAATTGAGCTATTGGAAGATTTATGACAATCCAAGACTAGATAAGTAAGTGCGTTAAAAACAGAAAACCAAAAGGCGATTTCTAAGTTTCTAAGTTAAAACGACTTTTGAACTGGCGTGTTTACGTGAATCGACCGGCTGGGTAGTTAAGTTACCTCAGTCTCTTTCAAAATCATAAGACGTTCTTCTCTTTCAAAACACGTAAAGCTCTTTCTTTCCTCTCTTTCATAGCCTCTATGACATTGGGCGGGTCACGAATAGGCATGCTTCGTGACTGCCGAGGATCAACTAATTCTGGAAGGAGGCAATCGTAATAAAATATAACTAATTTCATCTCCATTTTCTCCTTCCAAAATTTGTCGTCCTTTTCCATAATATAAACTTTCATAGGTACAGTAGCACCAAACCAGATGCCAAGCATGCAAACGTTTCTTTTAGTTATATGTAGCTGTCCCTGAATTTGGAAATACCAGTAATGATTTTTATTTATGACATAACCCTTGGAAGCCTTGTCCTTAACCCAAAAGGTATGTTTGGCCATTGCTTCATCAAGAGTCATGCCAGCTAAAGAATGTGGGCACTTAATTTCAATTAAACCGTTTGCATAAATGCCATCTGGTGTAGTACCAAGAAATTCATATTGATCGTCGACGAACAAACCGCAACCTTGTATACTAATATTCTCTTGAATTTCTAACTGTCTAATTGCAGTTTCTTCGTTTTCGATACCGTACCGTACAGCAGGCAAACTGGAGATATTACTACCATAAACGATTTTACAAACAAGAGCAGCACAACTTGTGCTCTCTCGTTTTTTACAAACTTCCCCGAACGATGATGAGGTTAGTAATTTTCTCCTTGTACTCATCCACTCAGCACTACTTCTTTGCAAATGGGTCGACCTTTCAAGCTCCTCTCTTTCAGCACAAGACAACTTTAAATCAACTAAAAAAGATGACTTGGCTTTCTCATATAATTCTGGACTCAGATCAGGTTTTTCGCAGTTTGGTCCATAGTGAGCGTCTTTCGATACAGCGCTGTGGCTTTTTTTCAATCTTAATTTAGGTTTAGCAATTAAACGGTTTCTACGATTACTATTTTCCACTTTCGCGATCAAAGGATTAGGACTAGATTTAAATATGACTTCATGAGTTTTACTATGAATCGATCCCGTATTAAAAGACACAACAGCAGCTGCGCATCGGCCCGCATAAGAACCACGGGAAGAATAATTTACACGCTTACCCCCAACTAATTTGGCAATTACTCCGTTAAAACTTTCAACTATATTACTTGTGCAATTATGAATTAAACTTCTAGAATGATATGACAGTCTTTTACTTAAAATTTCTACCGCGTCCATTAATCCGCATCCAACAATTGCTGGAAGTAACCCAACAGGTTCTATTCGACGAGTGTCAGGTCTACAAAAATACTACTACAAAAATAATAAAAATAGGCTAAATACGCTATATTACAATGGTGTTGTTATTTATTTTTATTACACATTTTAATTTTTTAATCTGTCGGGTTTTAACATTTTTATTGTTTATTTATTTATATTCATAACTGACGAAGACAAATATAAAAGTGCAAAAGAATTCATACAATATTATGTTCGTGATGAACAGAAATTATAAATTTCCTTTACGCTATACGTATTGGTTTTTTATGGCGTCACTTATTCTATGTCACTCGGGCTTAGAAGACAATTCTAATGATACTAAAAACATTAAAATCGGTTCAATAATTTTGAACTTATCGTGCCACAAAGATATATTACTTAGTATACATACATACATACGTACACCAGTCGCGTAAAAGATAATATTTTACAAAAAAATTCTTGATTTTGGTAAAATACGAGATTTGAACGTGAATTTTCTTTTGAGAAAGTAATTGAGAAGTATGTGTTTGTCTCACAATGAAAATAATAAATATTGCAAAAAAAAACTGTAGGTACTGAGATTTTGTCTTCGCCCATCACTAGCTAGTTTGTTTATTTATGTAACAAGTCTACAAGAATTACGTATTCATTTTCAGTACTGGAAATATTATTCATCAATATCCACTTTTTATTTATTTTGTAATTTTTGTACAACCCTACGCCAGGCACGGCGCGCGCGCGCCCTTGCAATTTCTGATAGGAAACATACCTACTTCCACTTCCACATATTTAGACATGATGAACATGAAAACTAATAATACTGTAACTAATAATAGTGTAAGCAAACTCATTGCTTTGAAATACATAAATATATGAAAACTAATACTATATTATGTAATAAAATTTATTATTATGAAAATTGTTCCTATGGAAATTGACTTTATTACTTATATAGATATTGAAATTACGTAATTATTACCTACTGGACATTGTAATTTTTCTTCTTAGACTGACATACCTAATTGTGTACCTATCTAATTACATGTCAAATCAATATTTACATGCTGTTGTAGGTATATGTCTGAATCAGGCGATCTAAATCATTGTACCTATTTGCTTTGTAATGTACCTACCCTGTTCAAAATGCAAATAGATTATATTATTATTACTACTAAGACATGATAAGCATACACACAAATAAAAGTAATAAAACTAGGATTTTTACTTGACACTAACACAAATCTAGTAAATTTTTTCTAGGTATTTAGGACAAGACGTAGTCAAGTAGGCAGGTAAATAAATAAGTAGGGAGGAACTTACATTTTATTCCGAGATCTTTTGGCTTTCACGTTTTTATAATGCGTACTAAATTTTCTTTTCGCTGGCATGGCACTCAGCAAATTATCCTGCGAAAAGAGACCCTCGATTACCAATTACGTTTATGATACCTATTGCCTTTATCATGTTGAAAAATCTATGTATGTCGTGCAGAGAACTATATACCCCGCCAGTTCATATCTCGAGAAAATAAGGTGGGCAGGGCTTTGATTGTTTCAAGCCTGAATTGATACCTACTTTACAAGGTTCATAAAATGACCTACGCAACAAAGTAAATAATTTTGTATTTCTTACGATTTATATCTAGTTCCATCATGGTTTTCTTTCAGACTTTCATTATATCGGTACTTTCTATTTACTGAAAGTAAATTAGTTATAAAAATATTGTACTTACAGTTTTTCACAAAAAACACAAATTCACAACACGTAATTTTGCTGTAGCATCCGACACGCGTGGAGTCACTTTGAAATTCTATGGCGCACTGGCGATTAGTTGCGACGATCGTTCTATCGGGACGCGTTTGAATTTGCATACATTTTTCTATGGAGAATTTACGTAAAACATATCTAGATTTTAGGGCTTTAAAAGGGGAAGTCTTTGTTTGTAAAGGTACAAAAAAAAGTACATGGTTATATTTATTGGCTTTTTCAGTGTTCAAAAAGTGTTTCTTTTTATCAATTTGTGTTGATTTATTGGGTTAAATCTGAAAAATACGAAGGCAGGTTTTCGAATTTTTTCTCAATTTTGTGCGTTTGTTGACGTTTATTATATAACAACTACAGGGTTTTAAGAGTTAAAATTAGCACTAACATCATTTTTGGTCTTTCATTTTAATATATATAAATTATCGTTGTTATTAATCATATGTAAATAGGTTAAATATGAAAAATCGTAACACTCTTTTCGGTGATTTTCACGATCTGGGCCCTTAATGCCCTTAGTGACGCAACTAATGTTGTGGCTAGAATTTGTACTCACGTTGTCACAACGCAATACTACGCTTCAGCTAAGCTACAAAGGCTTAATTAACCTGTCATCTATACATATATGTCGCAGCTAAAATTAGGTTGTTTGATCAAACATAGGAGGACGACCAAATGGCTTGGCAAATATATTTTAAGGTTTTATTATTTTATATGTTTTTAAGTTTGAACTCGCAGTACGATCTATACTTAAGGATAACAAATAATGGTGTTTGTTAGAGAAACGATATTACATTAAAAAATATATAAAATAAAAATTTAGAGAAAAAGACTTATAAACTATGTTAAGTAGTACGATTTAATAGGAAAACATTTAATATTCTTATTTAGATACCAGACTATTGTTTGTTACACAACGACGAACAATAGTCCTTAGCAAAGGGTAGTCATACCTCTCTTCCATGGTCCCCAGGATGGAGTTGGAGCTGTCCCGCACTCTGCGAAGCAATGAGGCAGTCCGCTTTCTGACGATCGCATTAAAGTCATCGATATGCGCCTGAGCTAACCTGATACACTGCAGAATCGGGGCAGCCCCATCAGCATCCTGAAGCCCTTAAGCAATGGTTATGCAGGACCATCGACCTCCATGATCGGGGCCCGAGGACGATGGATTAGCAACCCACCATCCTTACAGAAGCAGGCTAGAAGGGCTGCGTGATGTGGGGCTTCACTCCACGCACGCCTTCACTCACCGACGCGGGATTTAACCCGACCCCAAGGATGCGGGGTAACACCCGACCACCACGCTGTGGGCACAATGGGGGCCAAGGTCCGCCGGGCGCCACTGGGAATTCTCTCAGTGTCTACCGGAGGCGCTCAGCAATGGACGTAGGTGCGGCCGCGGCCCAGGGCTGCGGAATAAAAAAAAAAAAAAAATCAATGGTTATGCCTATTTCCTAATTGGTTGTAAAATTTTCAAAAACATTGTTGTTCTTTGTAAGACCTATTTTGATTAGGTACTTAACTCAAGTATTAGGTTTAGGTTTTAAATCAAAAACCTGGATTTTCTAAGTTTATGATGAAGTCAAGTACCTAAACATTCTGTATTCCTCCAGTGTTTGATGAAAACAAGTGTAGGTGTTTGATTAGAAACCTGATTTTACAATAAACCTCCGACATAATATGTCCCAAAACAACACAACCCTCTAAATCCTTATCAATTAAACCAGACCCACTATCTGTATTTGCATCCACGCAATTTAAACTGAGTCTAACTAAATTGATATTATAACCCGAACAATTCTGAAATATACGTGACATAATACTCAATTGTATAGAGTGTTTACGTTTCAATTTTGCAGAGTTATGGTTTCATTCGCTAGGGTATTGGTTTGGGAATGCCTCTGATAAATTATTAATTAATAAATACTATGTATGTAAATTATTTATTGCTACAATGGGTCGTCTCTACTGAAATAATAGGTGTATTACTGTAATTAATATTTGGGGATTAAGCGTTAATTTGGGCTCTGGAAGTAATACGGTGTTTATTAAATCAAGCATACAATTTTAACTGCTTCGGTAGCGTGGTCGATAGTGTAGCTTTCGACTCCGGAGTCTGGGTTAGATTCCCGGGTCGAATCAACAATTTGTGTGATCCACAAATGTTTGTTTCGGAGTTTGGGTGTTTTCTATGTATATTATGTATGTATTTATAAATATATAAGTATGTTTATCAGTTGTCTAGATCCCATAGCACAAGTTTATAGCTTACTTTGCGCTAGACGACGTTGTGTAAGAATGTCAAAAAAAATATATTTTATAATTTCTAAAATAATTTTACAATATGAATCAATATAATTGGGCTGGGCATGGTCCCATGGCGAATGCTATCTTTCCAGAAGTAACGTTCTACCAACTGATAAAGACACTACTAGCCCAAGGCCCCAAGACCTCTAATATTGCGATCACTATTGTACGAGTATCCGACTTACGGCGTCGCTTCAGTAAAATTATTTATGCAGTAAGTTTGCATACTTCAGCTTATAAAAATACATATTATAATTTATTTAAATTATTTGATACGACCCGGGAATCGAACTCTGAACTTTGAAGTCGCAAGCCTGCGCACAACCGACCACGCCACCGCTTACAGCTTTCGAGTTTATGACCTAGTAATAAAACTCATAAAATGATTACGAGTTATTTTATATTCGTTTCATATGACACAATATTTATTTTATTAATGTGTTGTAAATTAAAATGCTATCAATATTCGCATTTATATCATTTTAAACACAGTTGCTTTCGGCTTGAGCAGAATATGTCATGCAATAATGTAGATATGTGAAAGAAGTTTCATTTTGCACTTCATTTGAAATATGATGTATTGTTATAGTTTTTTATTATAATTTTTACCCTTCTTGGTCAATAAAAAACATTACGTACATTTAAAACAGTAGAAATCGGAAATACGTGTGGTCCTATATACGAGTAATAAGATTAATAAACCACAGAATATTATTTGAATCGGAAATACTGCCAAGGTTAATAAGCTTTTTGTTTTATTTCTTTTAATTCTGCGGCCCAAAGCCGTGGCCGCTCTAACGTCCGTTCTCTGGTTACAAGCAGAACGTATTTCCAGTGGCGCCCGGCGGACTTTAACCACCACTGTTGTCTCTGCGGGGGTTAGGTCGGGATGAGAATCCCGCGTCGTTGGGGTAGGGTTTTATCCCGCGTCAGTGAGTGAATTTGGTTGCGTGCAAAGGCCCCGCAGCACGCAACCCTTCTAGCCTGCTTCTGTAAGAACGACGGGTGGCGATCCCGCCGTCCTCAGGCCCCGATCATGGAGGTCGATGGTCTTGGGCGTAGATGAGTCTGCGGCGCCCTCGCCGTACGGAACTCGGCGGGGAGGGTACGCTCCCTCTCCCTCTCGGCCGCCTCCTTCGCGAGCATGACTTGCTCGCAGAAGGACACGGCCGTGTTTCACCTACTCCTGCTGGAGAACATGGCTTGAAGCATGGTCTCCAGCGAGAGGGTATCCACGCCCAGACCCACTACGAGGTCCCGGCGCTGACTCACCCATAGTTAATAAGATGCCATAGTTTGATGATCGACTCGGGAGTTGTAGATTGACTTTCTTTTTGTACACAACCCCTATCACTTTTAATGTCAATTCTATCCATCCTAAGGTTACCTGGAAGAGATCGCTCTATGCGATAAGGCCGCCCATTGTACATAACTTTTGTAACCGTATTTTTTTATTTAGACTAAGTTTGTGCTTGAGATGTACTATAAAGTATATATTTTGAAAAAGAATACGTTTTGCAGAATAGTCACGAAGCACCAAAAACGTATTGATCCGATCGCATATTTCGAAGTCTTAGACTAGTGGTGTCCTGGTCAGTCAACCCGGGTATAGAACCCGATATCTCTAGGATAGCATTATGTCGTACGTTTAACTAACTACACTACTGAGGCATGCCAATAAAAAAAAAGTAGGTTTTGGCCTAATGGTCACTTGGTCAAGTGGTGGAATGTTGTAACTGAAAAAGGAACAGTACTGGTTCAAGCCCAACTCAAGATATAATTTTAGCGAACCATATTGCAAAATTAATTGAAAAAAAATTACTTCGTACGAAGTTGTATTACTGTGATATTTTTTGTACAATGACACCACAGGTACGACCTTCCGAAGCAGGCGAGTATATTTTGTTGAGTTATTACATCATTTTGACAATAATACCCGGCGGTGGGCGTCTGAAGGGGAGCTGGGCGCGCTGATAACGTACTATAAATGCTTTGATATTTGTACCCTATTACTGGTTCTTTGATTGAAGACGTAAGTACGTATAGGCACAGAATAGGGAATAGTACTTACATACAGAACTTGCACTCCGACGTTAATTAAAGCACATTCTTTTGTTTACAGAGAACATCATTCGAACGTTAGGGTTGTCAGGAAAGTACCAGCATAATTTGACCAATAATTATAACGTTAATGCCTCAATATCAACTCTATGGTTAATGCCGTGTCACAAACAAGAGACAACCCTTACTGAATTACAACTTCAAGTTGTTGCTGACGTCACGTATTTTTTGCGATTGTTAGGCGAGTGACATAAGCCTGGTGATAGTTAGAAAGTTAAAATTCGATAAAACAAACGTGATTTTTTTGCCGTTTTAGTACGGAACCCTTACCCTGGCATAGGTACTAAAAGGAATGTCATTACATAGTAGGTTACTTTAATATACACCGTGAAAGTACCACCGTTTACAAAAAATATATTTTGGACTCAGTATCGATAATAGAACCTTTAAATAAATTGTGTAAAAAATAAATCGTGTATTAGATATTTCGAGATATATACCACGAAATTTTGTTTCGATTGTCTGATATTTCGGCACTGTTCTAGCGCCATCTTGCAAGAATAACCTCTATATAACATATCACAGTATACGCCGTGTCTGATAAAAAGAACGCTGTCGCCATGAAGCTGCGCTGTAGGCGATCTATCGATCTATTGGGCGTTTTCACATTGCACGATATTGAGATGATATCGTCCACAATATCGTCACGATAAATATTCAAAGGTATCATATAAATATCATATTAAGTTTGCATAATAGTCATAATAGTCCGAGACGCCCAGGACTTTAATTGGTTGTGCCACGTAAGCGGCTGGCACGTAAGATTTTTTTGCAAGACAACGGGTATAAATTTTATTTTTCAAAATTACTATATTGCTGCTACTTTTTATTAAATTCATTCGGCGATTTTGGACATATCGCATGATAATGTGTGTCCGGTGACGGCAATAGGCTTGTCCCCTATTACGTGGGACTAGAAATACTGGCAAGTTGTCGGTGTGTAATGCACCTCTGCCTACCCCTTCGGGGTTATAGGAGTGATATGTATGTGTGTGTAGAAATGAAAAATAGAGGGATTAAAAAATTGAGGTGTTTTGTGTATTTCTCAAAGTAAAATATTACCGGGGACTTCCATAGCTTTGCGGCGTCGATTAGTTTCGTAGTAAACCCAAGTTACTCCTTATAACATCTGGCTATCTGTCAGTATCTATCCTGTTAAAATCGATCCAACCGTTTCAGAAATTAGCCAGAACAAATAGAAAGACATTTGGAACTAATCCGAAAAAAAATCTCACAAAAACAATGGAACAGGAGAATCATCCCTTAAGCACAGAATAGGGAATAGTACTTACATACAGAACTTGCATTTCGACTTTAATTAAAGCACATTTTTTGTTTATAGAGAACATAATTCGAACGTTAGGGTTGTCAGGAAAGTGCCAGAATAATTTGACCAATAATTATGATGTTAATGCCTCAATATCAACTCTATGGTCAATGCAGTGTCACAAACCATTTATTTTTATTTATTTATTTGTGACATTCTTTTAATTCAACGTTTAGAATCTGCTTGTCGTTTTCAAAGTGCTATTTCCTGTCCTCCCTGTAGTACAATATCTAATAAAGTACTATGTAATAGACCTAGAGGGGTGTGACATAATTGTAGGGCTGACATAATACAGGCTAGGCAACAGGCTGGCGATAAACAAAGTTACAAGTTACGTAAAGCTCGATAAACTTAATGTTTGTGACACACTGTTATAAAAGATAAATAACTTATGTATTTTTTTTAATAAATATTTTAGGACAATTCACACAACACCATCTTGTCTCAAACTAAACAGAGCTTGTGATATGAGTACTAGATAAACTGATATAAATTCTTATATCCTTTTTTTGTAAATACAGACATATTTTTTTATATTAAATTCATTCGACCATTTTGGACATAATCCATTATAAATGTGCCCGGCGACAGCAATAGGCTTACCCCTTATCACGTGGGACTAAAAATACTGACAAATTGTGGGTGTATACTGCACCTCTGCCCATATATAGACGTGATATGTGTGTGTGTTTATTATATTCTGCTGTCCAACCTTTTAAACCGAGTCACTCATAGAAATCCGATAAGCTTTATATAAGCTTAACGGTTACACAATGACCGCCCACCCTTGTACGATAAAACGGATCGACGTGTATATGGAAATTAGTTAATCGTTTTGATTTCCTAAACGAAAGAACTAACAGAAAGTACTCCTGAGGGGTAGACAGAGGCAGTGTGTACGCTGACAAACAAAATATATTAAAAACACAATAAGTTACAATATAATATGTTTGTGATTCAAACTTAAAAACTTTCACTGATAATGAAGGTATTTACTGTAGTTCTTTAAAAACAAATTTAAGTCTTTCTGTTTGTAACGGCTAACAGCTGGACCGATTCTAGCAGGACTTTCACTGGTAGATAGCTAGTAATTTTGACTACACATTACCGTATACAGAATGAATTTTTGAAAAGGGCTTGGGTGGCCAAATCCGAAACTATAAGGAATAGCGAAAAATGCTCGAAGGAGTCACGAGCCCGATTTTGATGAAACTTAAAACCTCATCATTAGATTTTTGGAAAACCAATAATCCTAGCTGGGAATCGAACCCGTTGATTTTGAAAAAAAACATCCTTTTATTATTACACCATACGATAGTGTCGCTGTTAAGGATCAAATTCGGCGAAGTAATATACGGCAAACTAAAGGAAAGAGCTCATCTTTAACAAAATACATTTTATAATTCACCTGTATATATCGTAAATAGTCATCTTTAAGCTAATTTTCAGTCAAAGTTCAAAAGTTTACGCGTGATTAGGTAACTAACATACTTCTCGAAACATGTTCAAAAATCTAAAGCACTCGTGAGTTCAAGTTAAGTGCAAATCAAGTACCTTATGCACTCATTTTGAACTCTAGTTACACTTAAAGTGCACTTACATTGAACTTGATTCACACTGAGTATGTACTCGGATTGTACTCAGATTGTTCTTAAACCACACTCTTACATTCACTGAATCATGTCTTCCTCCTCACAGGGGTAGGCAGAGGTGTCTGTTACATCCACCATTTCAGTCACTTTTGTTATTTAATAGACTTTAAAATATGGAGGAGGTTCTCAATTAAACTATACCATTTCTTTAATTAAAAATAAACAAAAATGGCAAAAAACTGGGGGGAAAAAATCAAAATTGGTTCACCCAATCGCAAGTTTTGAGGTCACAAACATAAAAATAAGATACAGACGAATTGAGAACCTCTTTTTTTAAATCGGTTAAAATATGTGGGCAGGCACAGACAGACAGTCAATGAACAACCATTACAAGATCCATAAATATACATATGTTTATTTATTTATTTATAATCACATTTTACAATATCCTTACAGTGTTCACTAATACGATATTGCAAGTCATCAATCAATTACGCAATGTTATTAAACTTGGAAACATCAATTTTAGAATAAATAAAAATAAATAACATTAATTAAAATAAAATTAAAGTCATATTATAAATGGAATTAATAGAAATGAAATAAAATCAAATCGAGTAAAATTAAATACAATCATATAAAATTAAATACAATCAAATTAAATTCATTAAAATAAAATATAATCAAATAACATCAAAGTAAGTCAAAGAAAATTAAATTAAGGTCAAATAAAATTAAATTACGTCAAACTAAATTAAATCAAATCAAATGTATTTAAGTCACATAAAAAATTTAATATGTGTCTGAATACAAGTCAGTGAACACTCCTAACTAATTAATAACAGCTAACTAATGTACAAGTTGAAAGCTGTCGTGAATTCTGAATACTGTACTACAGAAACGTCTTAATTAACTACCCGAAGTTCGACTACTTACACCGTGCACAAGTCTGCACAATTCTGCACAAGTCTGCACAGGTCTGCATAGGTCAGCCATTCTTCCAAACTTACAAATTCATGAAGAAGTTTCGTGTAGAAAGTACGCTGTTTTAAAGTATTCGATAATAATTACATCTGTTTTAAACACTCGTTGCTCGTGACTCCATAGACACATAGGTACATATTATTATCATATTGCCGAAGGGGTAGGTAGAGGTACATTACACAACCACACTTTTGCTAATGATTTTGTTGATTCCTCATAATAACAGGCAAACCTATATTGCCGTTACAAAACGCTTTCAATTCCAAAACCACTCTGTAATTCAAACCAAAATTCTAACAGCTGTGTCTGTTTTCATAACATGACTTTTTTTTTATTTTGCGACCCAAGGTCGCGGCCGCTGAACGCAGAAGGTATTTCCAGTGGCGCCCGGCTCATAACATGCCTAGTATAAAATAAAGGCGCTTCCATTCCCTATGTATGCTTAGATCTTTAAAACTAGGTATGCAATGCATTCTGCTGTTGCAATAATTGCCAGGCTGGTTTATTTTAGCTATTTTCACAGTATCATGTCGTATGGAATTTTACTGTGGGGCAAGGCAGCTGATATAGAGATCATTTTTATACTCCAAAAGCGAGCTATACGTGCGATTTATAAACTGAATGCACGAGTTTCTCTTAGAGAAAGATTTAAAGAAATAGGCATTTTAACAGTTGCATCACAATATATATATATGCGAATATTATGTTCGTTAAACAGAATATACATTTATACAGTGTGAACAGTGACATACATGCAATAAATACTAGAAATAAGCATAAATTGGTTGGGACGTATTATCGTTTACAGAAGGTTCATGACTCCTTTGCAGGATTTGGTGTGCGTTTTATAACAAAATTCCTCTAAACATTATGAACCTTCCTTTGAATAAATTCAAAGTGGCTGTTAAAACACACCTCCTAAAAAGGCATATTATACTATTAAAGATTATCTAAACGGTACAGAGAAATGGCAATGAGTTGCTTGCTCATCACTCGAGCTGCATAGGGGCTACTTCTGTTTGAAATGTTGTTTTGTTGCTGAAACTTACTTATTATTGTTAAATTATTATTCTCTTTATTAACACTTAACACATATTTATTACATTTTTAAATAGATTTATAAAAAAATACATTTAAAAATATAAAAAACAGTAACCCACCGGCATCGGGTACAGGGACTAAGCTACCGGTGGTTAGGGCTCCAAAGACAGGAACTTCCGCACAATACGGGCCGTATTCAACAGAACCGCCTTCTGCATCAAGCCCTTGATCCAGCTGCCTAACGCGAGCCTCTGTAGGTGGAGGTCGAGGCTCTTGGCTATTAGACCATGCGCAGATACGACTATCGGAACAATAATCGCCGAATCCACATCTCACATGTCGACAATCTCGTGAGCTAGGTCTAAATATTTAATTTGTTTATCTTTTTCTGCTTTCACAAGATTCTCGTCATGTGGCACAGTGATATCGCCAATTACTGCAAGGCGCTTTAATCGATCCATTATCACTATATCAGGTCTGTTACCTATAACAGTCCTATCAGTGATAATAGATCGATCCCAATACAATGTGACATGACCGTTCTCAAGAACTGGGTCGGGCACATACTTGTAATAAGGTACCTCCACGTCGACAAGATTATACTTTAGAGCAAGTTGCTGGTGGATTATCCTGGCTACTTGGTTGTGTCTGTGCAAATACTCACCGTTCGCAAGACGGGAATAACCAGAGATAATATGTCTTAAAGATTCTCCGGGACGATGACATGCCCGACAGATGTCTAGCGTCCCATCTTTGACAATAAATCTCCGATAGTTATTCGTCATCACGACTTCGTCAGTGATTGCACAGATAAAACCCTCAGTTTCTCCGAAGAGATCACCAAATCGTAACCAGGATACCGATGCTATTGAATCAACATCGGGCCCATTTAGAGCCCGATAAAATCGACCATGCAGTTCCTTGCTCTTCCATATTTCCTTCCGATCAGATACACTTAATATTACAGGTTTGCGCCAGTTCTCTTTCGCAAGGGACAGCGGGGTCAGTCCGTTGTCTATTGCCACAACATCTCGATGCACATCCACGTCCACCTGCAGGAAATACTCTCTAAGGTTGCATATCTCACGGTTATGGAGAGTCTTGGTACTAAAAATCCCCGACCCCCGCATTTCCGTGGTATATACAACCTCATTACTGACGAACGTGGGTGGTGCATTCGATATGAAGTCAATAGACAACGCACCTTCCTATCCAGAGCTTCTAACTCCGTCTGAGTCCATCTAAGTGTGCCAAAAGAGTATACTAAGACTGGCATGGCCCAGCCGTTGACAGCACGCACCTTGTTACCGCCTGATAAAAGACTTTTCAGTATTTTTTTCAGGCGGCCAAAGAAACGATCCTGCAACTTCTGTTTCATGTCAGTCTCAGCAATACACAGAGCTTGAGACATACCTAGATATTTGTAGGTTTCGGTTGCGGAGAGCGACCCAAATCGTGTGAAATCTGAAAGATTGACTCCTTCAGATTCCACAATCCCGCCCCTTTTTATCTACCCCAAACTCCATACTGATGGCCTTACTAAAAGTTTCAGTAACTTTTAGCAAAGCCATCAAATCGGGGCCATTAGGGGCAAATAACTTTAGGTCATCCATGTAAAAAAGGTGGGACAAAATTTGACCCCCTCTGCGCATCCGATAGCCTAACCCTGAACCCTCTAGTAACGTACTGAGAGGATTCAGTGCTAGACAAAACCACAACGGACTCAGACTATCACCCTGGAAAATACCTCTCTCAATCCCTATTGGTACACCACCTCCTAGAACCTGACGACACCCTGGATAAACAAGAACCGTACTCCATTGTCTCATACATGACCCCAAAAAGGTGCATAGAGTTGCATCAACTTTATACAGCTCTAGCACCCTCCGAAGCCATGTATGAGGCACAGAATCGTACGCTTTCTTATAGTCAATCCAGCATGTCACAAGGTTCTTTCGGTTGCGGCGTACCTGCTGGCAAACAGCCATGTCAATAATAAGGAGCTCTTTCGTACCACGTGCCCCACTTTTACATCCATTCTGAGAGATTGACAAGATGTTATTGTTTTGTACATGTGAATCATATAAATAAAATATAATAATCATATAAATTATTATTATTATTATATTGTAAGGTATGGGTACTTTGAGATTATGTGGCACCTTTAACTAGTAGGTATTTAACTTTTTTTTGTGAATAACAGAGATTCATAATTTTTAAGTTCACTTGGTCCACACATGGTCACGTACTGCCCTTGCCCTCTTGTTATTGTTGTAACAGAATCATTGTATTTACTGGCGAATAAAAAGAGTGGCCGTGAGTTTTTCTTGCCAGGTTCTTTCCTCACAGGCTCTACCTATTGTCTTGCGAATCTGGCGGTAAATGTAAATGTAGAAGCATTTTCTTTTTTTTTTGACGTTCATATGTGTTACTTTGTGACCTACATGAATAAAGATATTTTGATTTGATTTGATTTGATTGAGCTGAGTTTGTCGATCCGGGTCGAACTCCTAAACGACTCGACCGATCTTTATGAATTCAGATATATGCACTCACGGTGATGGTCACTATGAGCGTGCCAAATTTCAAAAAGATCGGTCCAGTCGTTTAGGAGGAGTTCGATCACGAACGAAACACACGAGTCGTCTAAGAAAGAGCTTTGTAAACTCCGCTCAATTACGCAACGGATATTGATGCAGTTTTCACTAATGGATAAAGTGGTTCTCGAAGTAGGTTTTTGTGTATATAAAATTTTCAAGCGGGTGAAGCCGTCAGACGAAGATACATAAATGGCTCAAGCTTACATCGCTTACAACTAGTGCACTTGCCGTTTAAAAGACTGTCAATAGGCTGGCTGTCTCTACGGGCGAGGAGTACAAAAAAAACCTATGTATTATTAATGTTTATTATCTATGATTGATTACTCTTTGCAGGCGTTATATAATAGTACATATAAATAGTAACTAATACGGTTTTAGCTCTGTGACTGCGCTTATGTATGTTGTACCACTTTAATATTTTTGGACATTCTCACGCAACGTTATCTAGCCCAAACTAAGCTATAAGCTTGTCCTTGTCCTATAATCCTATATCCCATAGAAAACCCCAAACTCCGAAACATACATTTGTGAATCACACAAATATTTGATTCGACCCGGGATTCGAACCCGAGACTCCGGAGTCGAAAGCCTACCGACCACGCCACCGAAGCAGTTACACGTGTGCACCAGAGTCGCCCGGCAACGGAAGTAAGTGCAACCGCGGAATTAAAAAAAAAAGGTGCAATCACCGAAAGAAATACGTGTTGATCTGAGAAATATCTAGAGGACATATTCTAGTTCTTATAACACAAGCTCTGCTTAATATGTCACCAGATGACCTTATGTATCCCAGACAGACAGACAGACACATATTACGCCTATATCCCCGATGGGGTAGGCAGAGGTGTATTAGACACCCTCAATTGGCCAGTAATTTTGGTCCTACGTAATAGGGAGCAAGCCTTTTGCCGTCACCTGGAACACATGCTAATGGATTAAGTCCAAAATGGCCAAATGAATTTAATAAAAAGTAGCAGCTCTATTGTAATTGAAAACCGTTGCCTCGCGATGAAATAATGTTGATGAAAGGCAACAAAATCTTACGTGCCAGCCGCTGTGGCACAGCCAATTAAAGTCCTGGGCGTCTCGGACTTTTATGTGTCATCGTGCTAAATAAATATACACAATAATAGATACATAAAATATTTGTCTAATACAAACATACCCGAATTGAATATGAAGATTTCTAATACATTCGCACATTCAACATCATATTACGCACACATTTGCCAAGTGTTTGTCTTCACATCTGCGCCAGTTAATAGGGAATCGATGTAACTAACAGCTTATGATCACACATCCATATAATCCTAAGAGAATAGGCAAAGCCGGTTTGCACACTGAACCAGAAAGTATTTAACATCAATACTTATTACTTAAGGCAGGGCAAAATGAGTTTATATGTCTGTGACTTTGAAAGTAACAGAAATTGGCAATTGATCATTGATTTTCAAATATTGAACACTAGTTTGTACTTCACTCGTATCAACGTAAGCATAACTTTACAATAATTAACAAAAAAATTTAGCTAACTTTTGCCAACTTAACCTGCAAGTAAATCCATTCAGTGGTTTCGGAGATACAGACAGGCTAACAAAGTGACATATTAAACACTGTAGACTACGTTTGTTGTGTTTTAACGATTTCGAACGATTCTACAATTTTACTGTTTTATTGAAGAACTAGCAACCCGTAGCGCAAACTGCGCAAGTAATAAATCCAGTTTAAATCATGTTAAAATTAACTTTTTGTCAAATTTCTAATCTTATCGCATCACTTGAGATCACGACCTTTCCAACGGTGTGCCACACTTGACTGTGCGACTCTTAGTTTAGGAGGAGAAGCGGCTTCACTGGCGTATTATATATATAGATTTGCTTCACTGGCGTATTATATATATAGATAAGACTTACATAGGTTTCACTTCGGTTTTAAAAATATGTTACCGGATAGGTATGTAACCTAGGCATTGTACACAATGACTAGGATTCCGAGGATATTTGGAAAATGTGGAGGTAAAATAATAAATTGAAGATCCTGTATAAATACACCAGCGGCCGCCCGCAGCTTCGTTCGCTTGACAATTCTTATACTAAACTCTTCCTTTTGAATTTCTCTATATATATTTAAAAAAAAATGCACATCAAAATCCGTTTCGTAATTTTAAAGATCTAAGCATACATAGAGACAGACAGTGGTAAGCGACTTTGTTTTATACTACATAGGTATGTTAATATTTCCTAACTATATCACAAAACTGCAATAAATATTACATGCAAACGTTTCTTAAGAACTAGTACGGTGTCTTGTGCGGTGCTTTGCGCCGCACCACGCCATAAGTTTTGGCCTATAACTTTTGACCCCTTAGGGCTAGGTCAAATTTTCGATTTTTTGGCCTGCCTCCAGATCGAGGGCTGTCCATAGAGGGGTCAACCATCATTGGAGCATAAGCAGTTCTCGAGAGCTAAGGGGGAACAAAAATTACATTCACCATTTCTATATATAGATAGATCACTATATTAGTGAAAAAATCACTTCAAACATTGACATAAAAACCGACTTCCAATTACCTACTAAAACGGGACCAAATAATGTCGGAATGGGACCAAATTGAAAAGGGATTACTTGGAAAAAAGTAACTATCAGAAAAAAAAAATAAAGTCCGTTCACTATAAAAAAAATTGCAGTCGAAAGAGGTAACAAACACAAAAAACCGGCCAAGTGTGTGTCGCACATCTGTAAAAATTTGTGGTTAAAGATTTTTTTTTTAACAAAAATTTCATTATCCAAAAATTTCATCTTTCTAACTATCATGGTTCACAAGATACAGCGCAAGACATACGGACGGACGGACAGCGAAGTCTTAGTAATAGAGTTCCCCTTTTAGCCTTTGGGTACGGAACCCTAAAATCAACATTCGACTTGAGAACCTCCTATTTGTTTGAAGTCGGTAAAAAATCACATGAAAATCCATACCGTAGATTCTGATGTTGAGTTTATCTAATAAACGGACGGACGAGACTTTAACCCTCCGCATGCCTGGTGACCAAAAGTTATACAGTATGCCTTGTACGGTCTCACGGACCCGGACTTAGTCCCCTTTAAAAATAAAATAAAATAAAATAAAATAACGTTTATTATCTTTGAAATTTTCAGAAAATTATTTAGATTCGTCAGAAGTTGGTGTGACTCTACCGAGGGTTCCAAAATGCAACGAGACTGAGAAGAGCCCTCAAGAAACTCAGCTCGGCTTTTTTCAAAATATTTCATCTTAAATCTAATACAGAGTTATTTAGAAAGGAGCAATTCGTTACGTTGTTACAACCAGGCCGCCTTGTCATCTAAGAAATCATTAATACTATAATAAGCTTTATGGCACAATTTACTTTTTATTAGTTTTTTAAATTTATTGACAGATAAATTTGCTATTTCGGTTGGCAATGTATTGTACATTCGAATAAAGTTCCCCGCAAAAGAATTACTCACTTTATGAAGCCTAAATTTAGGAACAGCCAGTTTATCCTTATTTCTTAAGTTTAGATTATGATTATCACTATTTTTCACAAACTTACTTTTGTTCTTGTGGGTATACAATAAAATTTCATAAATATACTGTGAATACACTGTAAGGATGTTAATATGCTTAAACTTATCTCTTAATGACTCCCGAGACCCCATTCTATAGATAGTCCGGATAGCCCTCTTCTGCAACACAAAGATGCATTCAATATCGGCAGCGTTACCCCACAGTAGTATGCCATATGTCATGATACTGTGGAAGTAGCTGAAGTAGACAAGACGCGCCGTTTTAATGTCTGTAAGTTGTCGGATCTTTTTGACAGCATAGGCTGCTGAACTAAGCCTGCCCGAAATTTTCCCGATATGAGGCCCCCATTGCAATTTGGAGTCTAACGTTGTGCCCAGAAAGACAGTGTCATCGACCAATTCTATTATATCATCCCTAACCTTAACACTGGTTTTAACAAGTCTTACATTAGGTAAGGTGAATCTTACACATTTAGTTTTATTTTCATTTAATAATAAATTATTAGTACAAAACCAGTGGACTATCCTAGAGAGGGCAATGTTTACATCGTCAAGTTCGCGCTGTCCACGTTTAACTTTAAATATTAAAGAAGTGTCATCAGCAAACAAAACTACCTCGTGGTCGTCTCTTATGAGGTGAGGGAGATCATTAATATATACTAGTAAAAGAAAAGGTCCCAAAATTGAACCCTGCGGTACCCCCAGTGCTACAGGAGAACCGGGTGACTGTTTACCATTGATCACTACTTTCTGGACCCTATCACTTAAGTAAGAATTGACGAAATTCAAGGCCGTCCCCCGGATTCCGTAATGATCAAGTTTCTTAATTAAAGTCTGGTGCTGAACGCAATCGAAGGCCTTAGATAAGTCACAGAATACACCATAAGCATCATATGACTCATCCCAGGCCCTGTATATACACTCTAATAATTTAATTCCGGCATCAGTGGTGGACCGACCACGAGTGAAACCGAATTGTTTTGTATGTAATAGTTTATTAACGTTAAAGTGATTTTGCATTTGATTGAGCATAATTTTTTCAAAAATTTTACTAAATGTAGGTAGTACAGAAATGGGACGGAAATTGGACGGATCTAAAGTACTACCCGATTTAAACAGGGGAATTAATTTACTAGATTTCATTAAATCAGGGAACACACCACTATCAACACAATTATTAAATATTATTACTAGTTCAGGAGCAACCATTTCAATAAAAGAATTTACTAAATACACAGAGATGCCCCAGAGGTCAGCTGTTTTCTTGATATTTAAAGATTTAAAAGTTTTTAAGATAGTGTTTATGTTAACTTTACTGAATTTAAATATAACGTTACAACAAGGAACGTTTGCTTTTAACAAAGATTCTGCAATGGGGGTTGAAGAGCCTAGGGTTTTTGTCAAATCTACAGGAATTCGGGAGAAAAAAATTTCAAATTCGTTAGCGACCTCGAAGTCTGATGTAGTTATTTTACCATTTATATTAAGTTTAAAATGATTATCATTTACTTTTTGTTGACCTCTTTCCGCGTTTATAATTTTCCAAGTAGATTTAACTTTGTCTGCACTATTGAGAATTTTATCACTTATATATTTTGATTTAGCTGATAAACAATCTGCTTTAAACTTTTTTGAATAAGTTTTAACATAATCTAGAAATTCAACTGATCTATTAAGCTGTCTTTCTGAGTATAGTTCATAAAGTTTTTGTCTACTTTTGTGTATACCCTCAGTGGCCCATTCACTGAAAGTAGGACTATCACTAATCATGACCTCCTTAGACTTGAATATGGAGTTGAACTCGTTGTAAAAAGAATCAAAAAATAATTTATACATTACATTTGGATCTAAGCCAGTGTCTAAGAATGGAATTTTATTGCAAAGTCCAACCCTCATACGTTCCAAGCGGTCACCAGTTATTGGTCTACATAATATTTTACGTTTTATAACTTTTTCTTTAGTGATTTTAAAAGATGCTATTTGCCCACAATGGTCTGAATCTAGCTTTTTTATAATACTTTTACTTTCTGGCAACATATCGCTGTATATATTATCCAGGCAAGTGGCTATTGTATTACAATATCTAGTAGGCTCCAAAAATAAGTTTGTAAGATTGTGTGATTTAAATAAATTTAAAATATTATAACTCATAGGCGTATTAACAAGTAAATCGACATTAAAATCACCACATACTATTAGGTACTTATTAGTTTTTCCAAGTTTACATAGAACTTTGTCAATAAGTTCCTCAAATTCGCAAAAGGGTGAGGTTCCAGGTTTATACACGCATACTACTATGAATTGCTCCATTTCCACGCACGACAGTTCGACTTTACACTCTAGAGAAAGAGACACAATATCTTTCCGTTCTTTAAATTTAAGTTGTTTATTTAATAAAATCAAAGATCCCCCCCGTACTGTGGTCACCCTGCAGAATGCACTACCAACCCGGTGATTACTGAAATTGAACATGAGCTCATACGACTTACGCATATGTTCTGTAATACAAAAAATATCAATATTGTCTGAATTCATTAACAGTTCCAACTCTAACTCTTTGCCATGTGTTAAACCACCAATATTTTGATGCCCTATGTTGATATAATTTACATTTTTTGATTTGGTTTGATTTGGAGGGCATTTTTTAATATAATTAATATTTGTAACTAAATTTAATTCAATTAATTGACTATGTCTGCTAAAGGGTAATATTGCCTCTGTTGTCGTAGAACTTAATTTAAATTACTTGGAACAGATTCCAAAGTCTTAACACTAAATCTACATTGCTCAATAAAAGCAGTATTGTCAGCCAAGTTCTTGGCTGAAGTGTAAAAATAATTGAATAGCAAACTTGCTATTTGTCTCTTATAATGCTTTGGTAGAAAATACCTACCTTTGTTTACATAAACAATATGTTTGTTATTGTTAAAGTTACTGTCAGAAGTTGACAAATTGTATTTGTATACAGTTCTCTTAAAAACAGAATTAAAGTCAATTACATGGAATTTATTATTATATTGGCTAGTTAAATTGAGTTGTAAATTTATCTTATATCTAAGAGAATTTTCCACGTCTGGCACACCTTTTATGTATGGTAATGTAAACATTACTACATGTTCAACGTTTAAGTTTTGCATTTTGTCAAAGTATAGGGATAGTTCATTTTTGTTAATTTTACCCCTGTTTGAGCAGAAAATAATTATTTTACTGTTTGAGTCAAAATTATATTCTAATATCTTTTGCATAATTTCATTTAAAGATGCACCTGGATAACAGTTATTAATAATTGAATAACAATTTGAATTAAATTGTTGTATCAGAAAAGAACTAAAATCAGTTCCAATATCATCACTAAATAAAACTAGTTTAGTATATCCAGTATGACTATTACTTTTTACACTGTCACACAATTCATACACTAATGAAGTAGAAGGTGAGCAAGTTGTAAGGGAAGCCTGGTTCTCCAATGATTGAGAAGGACTTGTGCAATTGATATTGCATGAGTGGTTATTTATGAAGGTATTAAGGCGCTCAGTATTATAATTAGATGTTTTGAGTACCTTATCTATACTTGATGAACACTTATTAAAGTCTTTTAGAGACCATTCATATTTCTTAGTTACATACTCTAATTCAAATTGCAAATTTTTTATTTGTGACTCTAAGCGTTGTGTGTCAGTGTAATATTTTAAATGACTTTGTTTAAGTTCTAACATAGATAATTTAGCTTGTTCTCTTAATTTTAAACTAGAGTTAACATTTTTACACTTTTTGATTAAGATTCTATGATATTTTAATTGTTTCTTTGATTTTAAAATGAATTTCTTTATTTTTAGGTATTTTTTTAGTTTATTCCTGCTGCAAAAATAAACTGTCTTGTCCAGTTGGTATGAACTGTCATTGGTAAGATCTATAGTAGACAAGTCCAGGTTTGGAACTGTTGCAGAAGGAACAAACTGCGGAGTACCACTCATTAGCTCGTTATAAAGGTTATTCGTTTGTTGGACTACGACTTGCTTGGCAGCTGACTCCAAGTGTAAGATGTGCCCCTGGGCATCCCGTAGCTCCTGTTCCAGCAAGGTAGTCCTCCTCAAGGTCCCTTCATACTCGTCACTGCACTCTTGAAACCTATCTACCATTGATTGAAGGTGGTTCCGCTGCATTACAATTTCATCATAACTAATATGAAGCCTAGCTAGTTCAGATTTTAGTTTTTTACTATCGTCTAAAGCACCTATCAACAAGTTTTCATTTTCTTCTCTTTCTTTTTCTAATTGTAAACAGAGCTCTGTTTTAGATTTAAGTTCCTGCAACACCAGCTGAAGTTTGGGCTCCTCCTGCTGGCGGGATAAGGCTCTACGGCTACGGGTATTCATATTCTCGACAAATAAGTGCAATTAAACGCAATTTAGAAATTCAAGTAGGTAGTTCGAGGTTATGTTAGGTACCGGTAAATTAAAATCAAAACTTTTCTGTACTTACGAAAATAGATCGCCTGTTTTCAATGTTGAGTATATGAATAAACACGTATAATAAAATAATTTTACCTATTATAGGAGAAACATTATGTATTTACGTGAAATAACATTGAACAATACGGTCAGCTGATTCGTCACTTTTTAGCTTATTTTTACACTAATATACACAAAATTCTTTGAAATGATTATTTTCGCACTACTATTGTGATGATATTGGAGTTATCTGATGTAATTTGTATTTATTTCACTAATAAATTTATAGGAGCTAAAATTTTACGACTGTGCAATAGTGTTGCCAGACGCAGCTTTTAAACATGTAGTAGCTAGTGTATTAAATTAATTGATAAGCTAGCAGTATAATATGCTACATTATGTAATAAAAATAACCCAGAATCAATATGTTTTGTTATTTATTCTTATCATTAAACATAAGCAGCGATTTTAACAAAAACGTAAGCGTAGCGTTTCTACTTTGCATGCATCATGTGATTCATGTGTTGTACTTAAATAACAGGTACACGCGCACTTAAATCACATCTTTGTTCTAAACAACCGTACCATGGACTGAAATGACAGGTGTCGGACGTCTAGAGACTAATAACGATCAGCTACTGAGGACAATTGCGTGCAAAATTCAAATTTGAATAAACTTCAGCAATTTATGTTTAGTGGTGGGTCTGTGAGACCCTACCAGGCATGCCAAGGGTTAAACAAATTACCATCGAACTTCATCAACTAATCTCATTCAATAGTTCCTCACTCGAACGGAAGCACATACTATACAGTCCGCAACCTCCTTAAGTCTTATAGGTACAACTTTGCCACTTTAAACGCCAACTTAGACTATGCACATGCGACATTGTGCACTCACCCTAAGCACTAATTACGCAAGCTAATAAGACTGGGAAATGTCACTGGAAAACTTTCATTATGAAGCTACAATGCTGTGCGCTGTGTTGCTGTTAAAGTGTAAATATTGACGTTTGATGAAATTAATAATTTTCTAGACTAGAGGGGCTCGTGGTCTAGTGGTAACCGACAATGTTAACATTTCTTAAGACACTGAGACCCCTCCGTGCCTCGGAGAGCACGTTAAGCCGTCGGTCCCGGTTGTCATACAAACATCTATGGTAGTCGTTAGGGGTAGTTGGAGCCCTAAATCAAAAATCCGACCGGTCGAACTACAGAACTTCGAAATCGCCAATGCGTTGTGGAGGTCAGATAGCAGTCGCTTCACGGAAAATATCGAAGTTCAGCCGAATCGTAGCTAGACTGGAAAGCCGACCCCAACCGAGTTGGGAAAAGGCTCGGTGAATGATGATGATGAAATGACTAATTCTCACATGATAGTTGAACGAGCGAGCGAACCGTCTACATTTCTAGACTGGACAATTTTGCTTTCGTCCGTCTTTCTGTCTGTCGGTATGTGTGTTCCGGGCTAGTGGCCGCATTTTTAATCCGATCTTCTCGAAACTTGGCACAAGTGTTAATTAACTATTAAAAACAATTTTTGATTGTGAGCTTTTATGGATTGGGGTAAATGGGGGAATGCCTAAGTAATGTGTTTAATGTTCCGACTATATGGGCGACCACTAGTATATTAAATGTCTCTAGTACCTACCTAATTGCTGTAATTGCTGTAACCTACAAAGGAAATACATAATTTAAAATGCAAATGTCACTAAAGCTGAATACCGACAGACGAGACTGGCAAATATGTACATACAAAGTGTCCTGAAACGGCAATAGGCTAGCCTCCTATTACATGGGATGAAGAGACTCGTAATAACGTCTACCCCTTCGGGGATAAAGACGTTTTGTGTTATAAAAATACTATCTATATCAAGTGTCAGTAAAATGATGTCCCGACACGAAAGTTGTAACGAGTCAATAAAATCTTTTGTTATATTACATACACTGTAAATTTGTTCAGTGACATTGTAGAGAATGTCCAAATAAAGCACTTTGTGAAGTATATTTTGAACACCAGTGCACTGCTGTCAAATTGAGACGACGAATGTCGCTTGATACATTGTCAACTCAGGAAATTAACGGAATAGCCGTTTTAGTACGTTGTGGTTCAAACACAATGTAAGGAATAGTTAAACCAAAATACGGTGTCAGTTTTATGATACAAGCTCTTCTGATTAAAATGGTTAATGCTTAAATTGTTGCAGAGATATCCGTTCTAAAACTATGTACAATGTTGGTGGATTTCCACAAAAATATAAACTATGTCATGTAGTGAGTTTGGGTTAAAACCTTGTTGTTTGGCCCTTTTGCGCCCACTCTCTAGTTTATAAAATTGTAAATACGAGTACTATTTAAGGAGTGTAACTGCAGTACATACGCTTTGGATAAAATACACATTATTTTTTGTAAAAACCTTAAATTTTAATTTCAAATAGTGTAAAATAAAATTCTACATTTTAAAATGCAACCGAAAAAGAATTCTAATTTTAAGATTCACTTAAATTTACATAGTGATGCATGCTCTCGCTATGCAATATGTTAGCTGCAATGGTCATTTGGGCTGAGTTATTTGAATATACCACTGTACGGTCTGCTGTATCGGCTATAAAATTAAATATTAGTAATATGAAACTAAGGATGTTGACGACGAATGTAAAAGAAGTTTAGGTATAAATATGTACGTTTTTACTTTTTTTATAACCTTTTTCAAGAAAACCTGGAATAAGTACCCAGGGTTTTAAACTGATTTTACTCCAAATTACCTTAAGCTGAATTAGAATAAGATAAAGATAAAAGTTTATTGTACACCAATACAAATAAATACGTGAAACATCGTATGAAAATGTACAAATGTGGGCCTTTTTAGTGATAAGAACTGAACCATGGACTTTAATTTACAGGTACCGCCAATAGATTTTATTTTCTTCAATAATATAGCGATAATTATCCGTTTATCAAGATCCAGTAACATCGCGACAATGCCAAATAAAAATATGCACTGCAACACACACATTAGTTGTAAAGTTACTAACGCCACCATGTGGCAGGAGGTTAGAGTTTATTAAATGGCACTGAGTTTAATTATTATGTTTATGCAAACTGTATAATGTTATTAGAATATTCTATGCGAGATAAACACAAGATACTCATAGCTTAATTATAAGTATGTATAAATACCACAGACCAACGAACACACATTATATTCCGTCATATTCCGTCGTTTCTGGATACTTTAATATTTGCCAGAACTTCCTCTGTTTGTTAGCAGGTGCTCTGTTTGCAGGGGATGGCTTGGCTCCAGGAGATGTCGATAAGGCCCTTTAACACCAAAATAATGATAGATGAAAAATAACTTTTTGTCTCAATATGTGTTCTCGTGTGATCGTTCCTTGGTGACAATGATATCGGAGAAAATGTAAAATAAAATAAAATAACGTTTATTATCTTTGAAATTTTCAGAAAATTATTTAGATTCGTCAGAAGTTGGTGTGACTCTACCGAGGGTTCCAAAATGCAACGAGACTGAGAAGAGCCCTCAAGAAACTCAGCTCGGCTTTTTTCAAAATATTTCATCTTAAATCTAATACAGAGTTATTTAGAAAGGAGCAATTCGTTACGTTGTTACAACCAGGCCGCCTTGTCATCTAAGAAATCATTAATACTATAATAAGCTTTATGGCACAATTTACTTTTTATTAGTTTTTTAAATTTATTGACAGATAAATTTGCTATTTCGGTTGGCAATGTATTGTACATTCGAATAAAGTTCCCCGCAAAAGAATTACTCACTTTATGAAGCCTAAATTTAGGAACAGCCAGTTTATCCTTATTTCTTAAGTTTAGATTATGATTATCACTATTTTTCACAAATTTACTTTTGTTACCCACAATACCCACAATACAATAAAATTTCATAAATATACTGTGAATACACTGTAAGGATGTTAATATGCTTAAACTTATCTCTTAATGACTCCCGAGACCCCATTCCATAGATAGTCCGGATAGCCCTCTTCTGCAACACAAAGATGCATTCAATATCGGCAGCGTTACCCCACAGTAGTATGCCATATGTCATGATACTGTGGAAGTAGCTGAAGTAGACAAGACGCGCCGTTTTAATGTCTTTAAGTTGTCGGATCTTTTTGACAGCATAGGCTGCTGAACTAAGCCTGGCCGAAATTTTCCCGATATGAGGCCCCCATTGCAATTTGGAGTCTAACGTTATGCCCAGAAAGACAGTGTCATCGACCAATTCTATTATATCATCCCTAACCTTAACACTGGTTTTAACAAGTCTTACATTAGGTAAGGTGAATCTTACACATTTAGTTTTATTTTCATTTAATAATAAATTATTAGCACAAAACCAGTGGACTATCCTAGAGAGGGCAATGTTTACATTGTCAAGTTCGCGCTGTCCACGTTTAACTTTAAATATTAAAGAAGTGTCATCAGCAAACAAAACTACCTCGTGGTCGTCTTTTATGAGGTGAGGGAGATCATTAATATATACTAGAAACAGAAAATGTCGATGACGTGACCTAATCGACACTTTTTCTAAATCTCCCGACATATCATTGGTTATTGACAAACTCTTCCTACCGTCATGCTCGCCCTGCAGCTTATTATATCACCTACAGGGCTAGCACAGCCAGGGTTGACTTCAGTCGATAATCAATGGTGCTTATAGCATAAAATTTCAAAAAATGTGTTCATTGGAATACGTGTCCGATGTTTTCTGCGATATCATTGGTTAAATAAGTCGATCGGCTTTAGTCAACTCTGCCATGCTTATAGGACAAGTATACTAAAGGACCAAGAATAACAGGTGCTCAAGACTGACGAAAGGGCTCCTTAAACAACCACGAAACGGGACCAATAAAGTTACTAAATATAAAAATGTGGTCGTAATAGATGCCTGTCTTCGGCTGGTTTCTGAATTAAGAATTTGAAGTTAAGCATCCACTGAGTACGCCAAATGCCAAAATTCAGGAACAAATTTTGTCATTTGACTAACGTGCTCAACGGATACTTAACTTCAAATTCTCAATTCAGAAACCGCTAGTCTGTCTACCCCTTCGGGTATACAGAAGTAATTTTGTGTTGTATATCTACCTACCACATACCGTGTTAATAATATCTGAGAAGGATAACGTGTTTCTACAATAATTTGTCGCCAATATTTGAAAAGATCTTGAAAGTAAACAATCTCTAGAATATTTCAATGCAAGAATTCAACCTTGTTCCCAACATTTGTAGGTCAAATAAATGTGTACAACCAACTTTTACTCATATTTATGCACTCTTGGGATTCGCTCATTTTTCACAACAAAATTATTTATCCCGACGATGACGTTTGGAAAAATGGAATAAAAAAATTAATTTCTATTTTTAATCACGTGATTAATGTGAAAATTATGAATAATGACCGTTCATTATTCACAAATACCTCGTGATTTGATATCGTAATGTACCATTGAAATTCATCACTTTATAACTGTATAACTGATTTATACTAGTTACATTATAATAACTTACTTATATCAATGCCACCAGAGGCACAGGCTATGATTATTTATTTTTCTTTGATCAATAAATTGGCGTAAGTACATTAAAAAAATAAAAAAATATTTTTCTTACTTTTGCCACGAATTTTGGCCGGTAATTATTCATAATTTCCAATTAATCACATTTACCGTAACATTATTTAAAACATGCAATTACAGCCTATAGAAATATGTATGTCATTGCATTATTGAAAATGCATTATATAATATCATCACGCCTGTTTCCTCGAAGTGGCAAGCAGAGACTATCCCTTAGCGACCAACAAAGCTACGCGGGACTATGTATTTCTTGGAAACAAATATTTAAGTATTGTAACGAGACTACCACCGAAGATTAACTGATTGCGTCACTCGCAACTACCGAGTTCTAGTTCGTACAACTAAGTTAGTACCGAAGACTTAACTAGATGGCGCTACCGATAAAGATAGAAGTCGGTGTTAAGATTCTCGGAGGGTCAATGACCTCCTCGGCATATTATTGATATTGTTGTGAATTACTTGCTACGAGTAGGAACTAGGAGCGTGGGCTGGATACCTCAACTACTGCTTGAGTATCCATGTGGACCTCTTAGGACTGACTCGAAGACGGTAGACGGCCACCCACTAGCGATGGGCGACTCGGTTCAAATTGCAGCTCGGTTAACTCGGTTTGAAAAAAGAGGCAACTCGGTTTAAACCGATTTCAACCGACTTGCCGTAGTTTCAAATTTATACGTATATATTCGTAGGTAGTACGTACTTCTTCATCAGCTTCATCTCGACTTTGATAACTCGGTTTGAAAGAAGCGCAATGAATCGTTTTCAAATCGGTCAACCGTACAAAATCAATAGGTACAATATGAAAAAAAAAGATGAAGTAAAATATAAAAATATTTATTCATTACGAAAACCTTCTTACTAACTAAATTATGAGATCAACATTTTGAACTTTAGAACAATGGAAAAAAAAATTAAAAGCTTTTTCCTAGTAATCAGTCTAGCTTTCCTTTTCTTACGCTATTTAGAAAAATAATTTGATCAACCTTTTTAGGCTTCAACCTGTTTCTCCTATCATTACAGACTAAACCTGCTTTTGAAAACAATCGCTCAGACGGAACTGAGGTTGCGGGAATGCATAAATATTTGTGTGCCAGTTTATAGAGCTCCGGGAAAAGGTATTTCTTGTCTTCCCACCACAATAATGGATCTGCTTGTCGTTTTAGATAAGGGAGATCTACGTATTGTTTGACAGTAGTAACAGCGGAGGTAAAGGGAGTCTGCATAGTAGCTGTTTCGGATATTTTGGAATCTAATACATTCCATATTTCATTTTCAACAGATGCATTGGATGTTGTTGGTGCTGGTTCTGCTTGGTTAAATCCTACCACAGAAATATTTCCTTTTAATTCTTCAGTAACCCATTTCTGAGCATTTTCTGCGTTAGTATCAACACCAAATGCCTTTTTCTTGAATCTTGGATCAAGAAAAGTTGCCTTTGCCGCCGTCCGATTGTCTTCAAAAACATTAAGCCGTTTGTTCACTACTGTAATAAGCGACTGTTGAAGCTTTAATCCTGGCTGTGTTTTCATAGTTTTCAATGTTAATGCATGCTGCAACCCTCGTACTAGAGGTATAATACTCGACATTGTGGGATATAACTCACTAGATAGTATCACCGTTATCCTCTCAACAGGTGCAAGTATTTCGATGCAGTCATCCAGTAACGAATATTCATCAGGTCTTAAATTTTCTAGAGATACGTCTAATAGTGGTAACGTTGCTGATAAAGGTACCTTTATTTTTTGTAGTCGTTCCATCATGTAATAAGATGAATTCCACCTTGTTGCCACATCTTTCTTAAGCTTTAAAATCTCCTGATTCAGAGAATTTTGCATATCTCTCAATTTATTGGCCGATTTAGTGCTGTGTTTAAAGTGATTAACAATACCACGACATTTGCTTAATAAATCTAACAGCTCGCTGTTTATTTCTGCTTCTGCAGTATTGCTCTCATTTTGCTTTTCTAGACAGTCTTTGACTGCTAGATTCAATGTATGTGCAACACACAAATGGTTACGTTTTATTAGATGGTCATTCACAGCCTTTTTCATTGTTGATGCGTTATCAGTTACGATTGATACAACTTTATCGAAAATACCCCATTCGGCAAGAATGTTTCTGATTGCTTGGGAGACATTCGCTGCAGTATGTGGTGTCATCAATTCGCTTATTGCAATGACACGTGCCTGTAACTTAGCATCCATTATATAATGAGCTGTAATACTAAAAAAAGATTGGTAGCTATCGGACGTCCAACCATCTGTTGTAATTGCGAGGTTATCAACGTCGCGTAGTTCTTCTTTTAAAGATGCAGAGTGAATATTATATTTTTTTTCCAGTAATTGGACCAAAGTACTACGAGAAGGTACTTTATAATCGGGGTTCAGTTTATGTACAAAGCGACGAAATCCTTCGTTTTCAACAATTTGAAGAGGCTGGTAATCAACAACAATCATATCTATAAGAGCATCATCAATGGTTTTTTGGTCAATTTTAGAAGGAGCAACAAGCCTCAGCTGTCGACAAGGACGTTTAATAGCATGTTCACTTACTGATTCTAATTCTGTTGGTAAGTCAAAGGATGCAGAAGATCTATATCTAGTAACTTGTGTTTCAGACGTAGATGTTCTTGGACCTCCTGAAGATTCTATTTGTACTTGCGGGTGTTTACTTTTTAAGTGGGCCATAAATGTGCTTGTATTTCCGACATACTTATAAGAGTGAGTACAAATATTACATTTCACAAAGCCATTTTCCGGCTGAGAAAAGTGTTCCCATACTACTGTTTTTTTTTCTGTTTCCAGGCATTATCAACACACGTCTTGCACTCACCGATAAAAATAAAGACAAAAAAAAACACTTTCAATAAAAACAATAAATGAAGTTTATAAAATTGTTTATAAATTATAAAATCAAATCCACACAACATAAAGTCCAGAAAAACACACAACATTAGTTTTAATACCTATAATTATGAGAACTGAAGTAGTTTTATATTATTAATTTGAACAATTTGAACTAAGCAATATAACTTCACATTAAAAACCTCGACGCCTTCGCAATGCAATGCAAGTCGCAACACGTTTAATATAATCGCGCGTAAACCAACTCAAAGCTACCAACACAGCCACACGTCGCAACTCGCAACACACTTCAACGGACGTTGAAGTTCGCGCCACAAACGAGCCCGTACAAACCAGTTTGTACCTACCTTTAAACCGATTTAAATCGATCTACCGTCAAACCGGTTTGAGTCGAGTTGATTAATCGAGTTATACATCTCTACCACCCACCATTGCTGGATGCCTTATACCTACTCGAGTCCGCTCGTAGGAAAGCCGGATGTCAGAGGCTATTTTTTTTAATACTAATTATACTACGTTAAACCACTCTCCGAGTACTTCTTGGTACCCCGCTCCACCATCCCGTTCTACAGTATTACTTTAATAAAAAAATAGTAGGAATTTCATTTCAAAACATACTGACTTACCAGAAACGTTTGCAACGAGAACAATTTTATTGTATTGCTGCACTACTAACATTAAGTGCTCGCCCGAAGCATTCTTGTCTCGAAACACAGAGTGGGTCTAAAATTACGGTAGACAACAATATAACGTAATTTAATAAGTTCAGAAAACGCTGACGCAGCTGCAATAAGCTGCCGCCAATGAGAGTTGCTGGTCGTAACGACTAGACAGCGTGTGGTCCCAGCGCTAGCGATTTTTTTTTCTTATTTATTTATTGACCAAAACATTACAGTGCAGTCGTAATGCATAACATCCACTTGCTTAAACCTCGAAGATTAACATTTATTTTTAGATTAGATTTAAATTAGATTACTAATTAATGTTGAAAATGTAGTATTAAATATGGTAATAAATACTATATTCTTTCAATACTATATTTTGCCGGGACTGCAGTGATTGGAATAGATTGAATTTAGGTTCGGTTTACAGAATGGTTATAGTTTTTCAAAGTATTATAGTGACCGGTTACGACAACAGATCCCCCTATAACGGAGGACTAATAGCATAATGTGGGTGAGTAATACACTCCTGATTGCAAGCTATTATTAGTCTAATACAAACTACTACTACGTATGTGTACTAAACACATACAGCCTCAGTCAGTCAGTCTATTCTTGGTGGGATGATCTTATTTAATTTTTAGCACTATAACTATAATTGTGTGCTTAATTTTTAGTTATTTATGGAGATATACATAGACACTGTATTCCAAAACTGCTGAATTTTGACCTACCCATTATTCATCAATATAACTCACGTTCCCTACGTGTTTATTTTATTCGAATATGACATAAGCGTTAAATCCTTTGGGCTTCATTTACGTAGAAACCAAACATAAAGTTATGCAGTAACACAAAGTGAAAATCGCTGGCAGTGAGACCGGACGCTCTACTCGACGTTTCAATATTCCAACAAGATGCAAGCAGCCGCTATAGGGAAATTCCTTTATGCGCCTTCAGAGTGCTCGCCTAATATTTAACGAAAAGGTTTTCGGTAACCAATCTTTTTACAATTTTCAGCTTTTACATGTAAAGTGCAGGCTTTTAGCGATTTAACTTTATTTCTGGGAAGTTACTTACGTAAATGAACACCCTCAGTATAAGCAACTAGAGTATTTTAGTGGTTTGTACTAAATTCCGGGCCTTCCCCGGTTTATTTTGTACCAAATTTTAGCCACATTTTTTTAATAGATTGGATAAAGCATGAAGCAACAAAAAGTTTATTTCTGATTTTACTCACGAAATAAAAGTTAAAAAAAAAACAAATAAAAAGTTAATTGGCATAATGAATTGTATGTAATTTAAAATAGTATTTTGTTGTTAAAAGTTTCTTATTTCTTTTCCGAAGGAATTATTTATATTGTTTTTGCTAAATAGTAGTAATAATTGCTAGAAAACAATTACCACCCGTAGAAAGCCAGGAACCATGGTGAACTGGTAGTATAGTAGAAATTACAGACACAGACACATATCACGCCTATATCCCGAAGGGGTAGGCAAATGTGCATTACACACACACAACTTGCCAGTATTTTTAGTCCCACGTAATAGGGGACAAGCCTATTGCCGTCACCGGGCACACATATAATGGGTTATGTCTGAAATGGCCGAATGAATTTAATAAAAAGTAGCAGCTAAATTGTAATTAAAAAAAATTGTACATATGTACGAGGCATTTTTTTTTTTTTTTTTTTTAGTTCCGCGACCAAGGCCGCGGCCGCTCTAACGTCCGTTGCCGGGCGTCTCTGGTTACAAGCAGAACGTATTTCCAGTGGCGCCCGGCGGACTTTGACCACCTCTGTGGTCTCTGCGGGGGTTGGGTCGGGATGAGAATCCCGCGTCGTTGGGGGTAGGGTTTTATCCCGCGTCAGTGAGTGAATCTGGTTGCGTGCTATGGGGCAAAGGCCCCGCAGCACGCAACCCTTCTAGCCTGCTTCTGTAAGGACGACAGGTGGCGATCCCGCCGTCCTCAGGCCCCGATCATGGAGGTCGATGGTCTTGGGCGTAGATGAGTCTGCGGCGGCCTCGCCGCTGACTACGGAACTCGGCGGGGAGGGCACGCTCCCTCTCCCTCTCGGCCGCCTCCTTCGCGAGCACGACTTGCTCGCAGAAGGACACGGCCGCGTTCCACCTACTCCCGCTGGAGACCATGGCTTGAAGCATGGTCTCCAGCGAGAGGGTATCCACGCCCAGACCCTGACTCGCCCACGCTGAGCACTCCACCAACGTGTGGAGTGCGGTGTCGTCGTCGGAAACCTCGCAGTGTTGACACCGGGGTGTGACCTCACGATGGATGCGAAACAGATAGCTACCGAAGCATCCATGCCCGGTAACGATCTGCGTCGCACGATACGTGAGGTTACCATGCTGCCTCTGCAGCCAATCGTCCATGATCGGTCTCACCGCCGCGATGATGGTGGCACCCCACTTGGGTTGCTCAAGTCGCACCCTCTATGACTCCATGAGATCCTGTCGGAGTTGGGACCGCCGGTCATCGATTTCTCGAGACGCAGGCATGTGGTCCCGCTCCAGCGCCTCCTTGCGCCATTGGAACAATGACGCAAGGGCTCTCGCTTCCAGGTCCCATGGAGGGGTCCCGGCTAGGAGACATGCAGCCTCTCCGGAGATCGTGCGGTAGCCCCTTATTGTTTTGACGGCCAAGGTCCTCAACGGTCTGTTAAGGAGCGTTGAGTTGTTGGCCGTCAACCGCGCCGCCTATACGGGAGCCCCGTATAGGGCCATACTCCGCACGATCCCCAGGTACAGTCTCCTGCAGGAAGCGTTGGGTCCCTTTAGGTTGGGCATCAGTCGCGAAAGCGCGACCGATGCGTGTGTCACCTTGGGGACCAAACTTCGGAAATGTGGTCCGAAGTTCCATCGGCTATCAAGTACGATCCCTAGATACTTCATCGAGGGCTTGATGCCGATGCTAACGCCTCCCACATTTATGCTGGAACCTTCAGGTGGACCGTTCCGAGGTCTGTGAAAACACAGAACCTCGGACTTGTGCAAGGCCACCTCCAGTCCCAGCCGCCGTATCCGACCCACGACTTGAGCAACACCCGTCGTGACCTTGAGTGCTGCCTCCTGGTACGTTGCACCCCGCGCCGTGACGAGGGTATCGTCGGCGTAGCACGTTACGCCGACGCCCTCAGGCAACGCACCCCGCAGCACCCAGTCGTAGCCGGTGTTCCACAGAAGCGGCCCCAGGACCGACCCCTGTGGAACACCGCACGACACATCCCGCCGAGCTGGCCCGAGCCAGCTGGGGAAAGCTATGGCCCTCTCCGAGAGATAGGCCCCGACAATACGACGGAGGTAGAGAGGCGTTTCGTGATACACGAGCGCCTCCCTAACGCAGCTCCATGGCAAGGTGTTGAACGCGTTGGCGATGTCAAGAGACACCGCCACCACCACCTTGCCCTGCGAGACTGCTTCCTCCGTCAGGCTCTTGACGCGCATGATCGCGCTCACGGTGGAGCGTCCCCGACGAAAACCGTACTGGTTGTCCGCCAGGTCTGGCCCCACCGTCGAGAGATGCTCGACGAGGCGTTCCGCGATAATTGGCTCAAAGAGCTTACATACCTCGTCGAGCAACACGATCGGCCGGTATCCGGACGGTGAGTCCACCGGCCGCCCCGCCTTACGGATCAGGACCAGCTTCCCCGTCCTCCACACCTTGGGAAACTGGCCCCTTTCGAGGCATGCGCTAAAGAGCCCCATCAGTCGAGGCCCGAGTTCTTCGAGGGCCAGGACCCATGCACGGCCAGGAATGCCGTCGGGTCCGGGGGCAGTGATTTTCCGGCGTTTGAGCCGGAGTACTGCCGCCCCTAGCTCCCCCACCCTGACTTCGGGTACGTCGTCTTCGCCGGTGCTATCCGCGTCGGGCAGAGACGGAGCCATGCGCGGAGGGACGTGCTCCTCCGCGCTCGTCGGAAACAGGGAGCCCATGACCCGCTCCAGCTGCTGCGGCTGGAGACTCTGGGTCAGTGTGGGCGCCCTAGGTCGGAGTTTCTCCCTGACCTGTAGGTACGGGCGCCCCCATGGGTTCTGCTGCAGGGTCTCCAGGAGCTCCTCGCGGGCCGCCGTCTTGGCCCGCTTTATTGTCTCCTGGAGATTACCTTTAGCCTCCCTGTAAGCCTGATAAAGCTCCGCCTCTCGGGTTGCCGCGTCGTCTGGGCGGCGATGCCTCCGGCGAAACCTGGTGTACTGGTGGCGGGCGGAGATGCATGCTGCGCGCAGCTGTGCAATCTCCGGCGACCACCAGTACACCTGCTTCCTTGCCGGTCTGGGTGTAACCCTAGGCATCGCCGCATCACAGATTTGCGACATGGCTCCCCTGAACCACTCCGCCTCGGCATCCACATCGGCAGGCCGGTCCGGTGCTGGAATCCAGGCCTGCACGATGGACGCCTCCAGGAGAGCCTCCCGATCCAGATGGTGAAGTGCCCAACGCGGATCCGGGGGATTTTCTACCGGCTGTGGGAGGTCAGGTGGGGGGACGACATCGAACCGGATGTACCGATGGTCCGAGTGCGTCTCCTCACCCTCCTCCACGTGCCAGCCAGTAATACGGGCGGCGAGGGCAGAAGTCGCGAACGATACGTCCACGACCGAGCTGGTCCCTCGCCGCCAGAAGGTGGCGACATTCCCCCGGTTGAGGACCTCCAGACCACGTGTTCTGGTCCAGTCCTCAAGAAGTCTCCCCTTGTCCCTGGTTTCCCGGGAGCCCCACGCCACACTCCAGGCGTTGAAGTCTCCCAGGAGCAGGACAGGGCGAGGACGGCACGCAGCGAAGACGACGTCGAGCTCAGTGAGCCATAGCTCAAACTGAGTCTCGTCCAGTGTCGGCGGCCACGACTGCCAACCCATCATAGTCCGCCGCAACACACCCGCGGCCCCTTACAATGATCGCAAGGCGCGAGCTGTCTGCGGCGGACCCCCCGAAGATAAAACAGGCCGAGCCGTCCTCGTCCACCGGGCTTCCCGGGTGGACGTAGTACGGCTCGGCGACCACGGCCAAGTTTATGGACCACTGCCGGATGCTCTGGTACAGAAGATCCTGAGCAGCGCGGCAGCGGTTCAAATTCACTTGCAGGATGCGGATATGGGCGTCAGACATTAATGGACGTCCATATCAGCATCCCGCCGAGAAACATCTGGCCGTGCAGTAGCGGCACCCCCACCGCTCTCAGCGGACGGACGAGGCTTTGGCCTCGAGGCGGCGCAGGTTGTGCTGCCAACCCGGTGGTCCGCAGTCTTGCCCTCCGCCTCGCATCTAAAGCAGCGAGGCGGGGCGTCGCAGGCACTTGCCTTGTGACCGGGCCGGCTGCAGCGGAAGCACCGATCGCCTACGGTGACTTCCGCTGTGCACTGTACTCCAACGTGCCCCACCACCATGCACCGGAAACATCTTGTTTCCCGGGCACGAAGGAGGTGCACCTGCGCCTTTAGGAAGCCCCCTATGAGGAGGCCTCGTCCGTCCGCCACTTTTAGTGCCGCCGCGACGGGGCACTGGACGACTGTCGTGCCATGGCCAGTGAGGCTGAAGGAGATCTCTCCAGCCTTCACTTGGTCACGGGGACAGCCGCCCGCCTCCACGACGGCGGAAATCACTTCCTCCGTCGTGGCCGCGTCATCCAGACCGGAGACGCGCAATGCAGCGCATTTGGTGGGCCTGGTGACGCGGACGGCTTCTCCGTCCAGCTTGTCCCTCAGCTGAGCCGCTAGGGCATCAGCTTTGGGGCCGCTGGAGGCGCCGGAGACCTCGAGGAGGCGAGCCCCGGTGCGTGTCGTCTTGCACCGGAGACCCCCCTGGATATCGAGGGCTGAGAGGTCGACTGAGGCTTTAACTTGCCTCAGGACATCAGCGTACCCCACACCCCTCTCCACACCCTCCGTCGTCACCGTAAGGACGACGGCTGTGGAGCGAGGAGCGCGGGGCCTCTTCGGCGCCTTCGCCGCGGCGGCTTTGGCCGCTTTCTTGGCGGCCTTTGTCTTCTTCTTTGCTCCCACTACTTCCCATCCCTCCCGTCTGGAGGGATGTGAAGAAGCAGCGGGGGCAACGTTGGAGGAGGCGGGGGTGGCAGAAGTTTCACTCTTCTTACCCCGTCCCTTCCCCTTCCTCGCTTGGGCCGCGGTCTCAGCCGCATCCGAATCGCTGGGGAAGTGGACGGGGGCGGAGCGGGGCGACGGACAGCGGGTGGCGTGCCGCTTGGACCGGGAGCGGAAGCACCGCCGACAACCGCCGCGTATGTAAACGCGGGACGCGCCAGCGGAGGGCGGTACGCCCGGTCCTCGAGAACCGCGAGGCGCCTCTCGATCGCCGTCAGGACCTGCACCATAGTCGGCACAGGCGGTGACGGCGATTCGGGCGCCGTGGTGGGCACCTTGGTGGGCGCAGTGGTAGGTGCTGTATTGGCCGCAGGCTTTTTCTTCGGCGCTGGTCCAGCCGTCGGAGGAGGCGGCATAGGAGCTGGAGCTGGAGCTGGAGGCCCTTTGACCACCCTGGTCAAGTCCGCGACCTCCCGTCGCAGGACCTCCATCTGCCTCCGCGAGGCGGCGAGCTCCACCTCCAGGCTCTCCACCTGCAGCCGGAGCCTCACTTCCTCATCAGTAACGCTCCGCGCGAGGAGCTCGTCGAGCGAAGATTGGGCATCAGCCACCAACGATGCCACAATCCTCTTCTTGCCCTGCATGCCCTTGTTACCTTTCAAGGCTGCGTTCATCAGGGCAAGAGAACTCAAGAGCTCCCGCGCGGGCGGCACGCCGATATCTCTGCGACTGGGCAGGGGTGGTACAGAAGGATGGAGCGTTGGCGACATCTCCTTCTCCTTCGCCAGTAGAAAATCGCCACGTGTCCGTGGCGTCTTTTTCGGCCCCCCTTCCTCCGACTCACTGCTCCCGGAGCAGCTAGTGCTCCGGTCGCGCGAAGGTCCCGTCTTTATTTCTTCGTGGACCCTCTTCGTAGGAGGGCCCTTTGTGTTCACACTGCTGGGACCTGGCTTGACGTCAGACCCAGCAGCAACATTTCCTGAAGGCGTCGACGTCACGCTGCGACTGGGCAGCGCGGCGCGAGCCTCCGTTTCGCTCGGCATCGGAGTCCGTTGGGATAGCGTGAGGTCGTCTTCTTGGTCCGACTCCGCCCAGAGAAAGGCGGAGCCGAGACCGGGGTAATCGTTTTTATCGGGTTGAGCCGACATAACTATTAATATTCGCACTTTATGGCCACAAGTTCGGACTAGAACGTTCTGTCACCCTACTTGCCACTGCGTTACCGTAAGCAAGTTGGGGTCCAGGGCGGACGACGAGGACGTAGTTTCTAATCACTTGGGGCCCCGCCCCTATGTACGAGGCATTATCAAGACTATCTCAAAGAGACAGCGAAGCCTGAGGAATGCCTAGTGAGTACGCGAAACATATGTCGACGTTTAACATATCTTCTATTTAGCAAAATCATTGCAATTATTTAAATTTCAACATCAATTTTCCATTGTTTTATCATGGACTTTCGCCAGGTAACGCCTGAATCCACTCAGTAAAAAATTGGAACCCGTTGCCTTGCGATGAAATGTTGATGAAAGTCACCAAAATCTTACGTGCCAGCCGCTGCCTGTGGCACAGCCAATTAAAGTCCTGGGCGTCTCGGACTAAAGTAGAAATACAACAATTATACAAGCTACATAGATATGTACATAAGTACTTATTTAATATTTATAAATATAGTAAGTCGAGCTTTTAATCATTAATTTCAAAAACTACATACACAGAATCACGTCTGTTTCTTTGTAAGGGTACCCAGAAGAGTATTATAATGCCCACTTTTCATCATTAACTTTCTTGGTCCCACAAAGTTGTAGGTAAACCTATTAACGCTATTCAGGCACTTTTCTGTTTAATAGAACTTTCGTTAAAAGGCAAGTTCACCACTTGCACGACAAATTATATACACAAAAACCTTCCTCGAGAACTACTCTATACATTGGTGAAAACCGCATCAAAATCCGTTGCGTAGTTTTAAAGATTTAAGCATACATACGGAACGGGCGACTTTCATTTATAATATGTAGTGATTATGATTTTGTAGAAACAACACACATTTAAAGTTAATAACCACGTTATCCGTCGATTATAAAATAATCCAGGTTAAACCTACGCTCGATCAAAGTTTAATACAATCGAGGTAACTTCGGCCAACTTCGGATAACTTTGGGGAGTCTCGCCGCCGCCATCTTGTTTGATGTTATGTACACGTAATGGCTGCGGTAATAACCGCTACTTGGTAATTCTAATTACCGCGGTTCTTCGACTAAGTTCATATGAACGTGTTCTAAAAGTTTCAAATATATTTATTATTAAATTATTAAATGTTATTTATGAGTGTTGTAGGAGATAAGGTAAGACCGCGTACATCCGTAGTGAGAACAAAGTTCTCTCTGCTTCTTGATAAGTTAGTTTCGAAGAAGTTGTATGTTTGTGTACTTATTTAAGTTATGAATCTTGCATGAGCTTGGTCTTGGAGTTACATAGGTAATTGTTTTATTAGAATAATATTACAGTAGGTAAAGTTACAGGTTGTGAGGAACTTACGTAATTTGAAAACTATTGTGGCGGAAATGAGTTCGGAAATTACCAGCTGCATGACGGTTGTGATTTAGGCCGTCAGTTTCATTTTTAGGGTTCCGCACCCAAAGGATAAAACGGGGACCCTATTACTGATACTTCGCTGTCCGTCCATCTATCTCCACTTTGTATCTCATGAACCGTGATTATTTCCAACGGGGACGCCGGTGATCGGATCACCGGACGGACGATCCACCCGCGATGTTTGCGGGCCGCTTCGTCCAAATCCAAATGAACCGTGATAGTTAGAAAGTTGAAATTTTCACAGATGATGTATTTCTGTTGCCGCTATAACAACAAATACTAAAAAATTGTATATAATAAATACAACTTAATTTTTTTTGCCGTTTTCCTATGAAACCCTTCGTGCGCGAGTCCGACTCGCAGTTGGCCGGTTTTTAGAGTTTTCGAAACGAAAATCTCTTATACAACAGTAATGTCCGTCCGTCCGTCCGTGAACTACTTTCAACTCGAGAACGGTAAGAGCTAGAGACTCAATGTAAACGCCAATCGACTCAGCATGGTCAATTACCTCTAAAATGAACTTGACCTTTGACCTCTAATCTCAAGGTCAAGGTCAAAACGAGATCAAATCGAGAACGGTAATCGTTAGAGACTCAAGGACAGCTGCAATCAACTCGGCATGGTCAAAGACCTCTAAAATGAACTTGACCTTTGACTTCTGATCTCAAGGCCAAGGTCAAAACGAGGTCAAATCGAGAATGGTACTAGTTAGAGGCTCAAGACCAGTTGCAATCAACTCAGCCCACACTAAAATAAATAAATATTTATTTTTATTTATCCAATAAGTACAATAGAAAGCTAATAGAATATAAAATATAAAAATACAAATAATATAAAATAACAAAATATTTAGAAAAATACAAACATACTGATTAAAAATATATAATTAATAATGAATTTTGTACACTAAAGAAAAACTAAAACATAATGATTAAGAATATAAGTTAATGGTGAATTTTATATATTAAAGGATTGATAAAATTAATGAAGACGCAATGAAAAAGGCTTATTAGTAATAATACACAGATGACGACTATCAGAATTACAAATACATGACTTGACACGATTTAATAAATTTAACAACTAACTATGAACCACTCGAACACGAGTGGCCAAAGGAATAAATTATAATGAATATCATAAATATATATATAGAAGATAAAATTGCTCTGCATAGCTTAGGCAGCAGAGGTGCGTCGTAAAAAAAAAAATAACAAAAAAAAAATCAACTCAGCATGGTCAAAGACCTCTAAAGTGATGTTGAACTATATATTTTTTATTTTCTGATTTTTTTTTTGATTTTATAAAAAAAAATTCGTAAACTAAAATATATGGCAAATTTTTGCCATATTTTTAACTTGTTTTAGTTATATCTTGGTTTCATTGGCTCGTCCTATAACGTTGGTTCACAAAATATCTGGCAAAATATGGATGTACAATATGTTCCTTTTTTTTATTCCTCGCGCGGCCGCTGTTACGTCTATTGCCGGGCGTCTCTTGTACGCACTAGGAGGTGTTTCCAGTGGCGCCTGGCAGACTATGACCACCTGTGTAGCCTCTTCGGGGGTTTGGTCGGGTTTCATCCCAGGTCGGTGAGTGAATCTGGTTGTATGGCGCGGGGCCGAGACCTCTCAGCACGCAACCATTCTAGCCTGCTTCTGTAAGAACAGCGGGAGGCTATCCCCCTGTCCTCAGGCCCCAATCAACAATATGCTCCTGACTATACTTTCGAAGAGATATGCGTGATAGTATGTAAGTATGTCGGTTAAAATAGAAAGAGGAATAAATATGCGGTTACCAAAACATCTGTGGATGCTGGATCGATGGAAATTCAATAAAATTAAACATTCAGTCAGCGTATCTAAAGGAGCGTGGTAGGTTTAAGGCATACGCTGTTAGCGAGTCGATATTATTCGTAGGATATATTAATAATGAGCCCCGAATGTAGAGATTGTATGCATACTTTTAGTACATAATTATATATATTGTAATTCTTATCAATATATATATAATAAAATTGTAAGTGGTCGATGTCTGTACATCGAAGATATAATAAAGAAACTGTTGTAGGGGGCAATTTATGAACGCAATAGAACCCAAAACAATGGTTTTTAGAATTTTTGTCCGTTTGTCTGATTGTCTGTTTGTCTGTTGAACACGCTAATCTCTGAAACGGCTTAACCGATTTGAATGCGGTAATGCGTTGTGGTTTATTCAACTTAACATTTGAGGTTTGTTTTATTTCAATCGTTTCATAAATAAAAAAGTTATATCGATCTAAAGTAACACGCAGGTGGAGCTGTGGGCAACAGCTAGCTATACATAATAAATCAGTAACTGGTGATCAAGAAAACTGTAACACGCAGGCGGACCTGCAGGCAACAGCTAGTTATAAATATACCCAAATATACAAGGTAGGTACAGAAGGCAATCTTATGTACTCTCGGAGGTTACTCTTTGTAGCTAAAGTATTTACGACTTCCCAAACAGCAGCAGAGTACGGCACACCGCAGGGGTTTTAGTGTGTGCGAACCATACGTCACGTGTCCCCGCACCATGCGGTATTCGTTAGAAATCACCCCTGCCTAAAAAGGTTGTTAAATTTGACTTTTGCATGTCGTTCTCACCTAGGTGACAGAATATGTAATAGTACTGACTAGTTACTTTCCTTTTTTATTGACCCGCTGGTCTTAAGTTTAAAATGAGTACTGCCTAGGTTAAAAAAAAAATATTTTTCTAATATAGTAGATACCCGGCAGCTACATTGACGTGGGACCAAAATAACTGGCGAAGTATAGGTGTATCCTATGGGTAAATAAACACCCCTGTCGATTCCTTTCGGGGGTAAAGGTGTGGTTTTGTGTATGTGTGTAATAAAATAAAATACAACGGATTTCTCATGACTTGGACCAAACTGAAATTATCGCTTTACGTCCCGCGTACCCACTTTTGGTTAATATGTTTATTTACTGAGTGCTGTCGATGCCTTAGACCTTCTGAAGGGTGATATATGTACGGGTGAACTTTGTACTCGTATCTTTTAGATAAGTAGATAATATCTATGTTGTTTTATTGAAATTATCGTTTTATATAGTGACTAGCGGACGCCTGCTTCGCCCGCTAGACAAATTTTATACTAAAATCTTCCTCGAGAATCACTCTTTCTATTGGTGGAAACCGCATCAAAATCCGTTGCGTAGTTTTAAATACCTAAGCATACATACAGAACGGGCGACTTTTTGATATTTTCATCACTCGCTGGACCAATATATACTTTTCTGAAATGTGGTACACAGATAACTTATATCTCCTGGACCAAGACAGCATACTTTTCAGTAGAAATCATAAGGGAAAATGAGATCGGTTGTATGGTTTCAGCCGCCCATTAAGCTGATCTTAGATTCAAATTAATAGTGTCATCATCATCCACCGAGCCTTTTACGAACGCAGTTGGGGTCAGCTTTCCAGTCTAACTGCAACTCGGCTGAACTTCGATATTTTCCGTGAAGCGACTGCCATCTGACCTTCACAACCAATGGGAGATATCGAAGTTCTGTAGTTAGATCGGTCGGATTTTTTATTTTTGACAACCGGGACCGAACGGCTTAACGTGCTCTCCGAGGCACGGACGGGTCTCAGTGGCTTAAGAAATGGTCACCCATTCTAAGACCGGTCCGAGTAGATGTTGCTTAACCTTTCCAATGTGTTAACATTGTCGGTTACCACTAGACCACGAGCCCGTCGATTTCAAATTAATAGTGTATTGGTGTATAATAAAGCATAATATTTTTTTTAAACGATGGTACTTTCACGGTGTATAACCAATGATATTCTATGCTTATTAAAAAAACGGAAAACAAAACAACAGGTAAAGTAGTGTGCGTAAACTAGTTTGCTTATTTAGTATTCTTTCTTTGTTTATCTATGAAGGTCGTTCAAGTACGGTATCAAGATTTGTTTAGTAGTTTCCGAGATGCTAATGGCATAAATTAGTGAAGAAGTGGAATGGGAGTAGAGCTTTTAAAGAGGATTACAGAAGCTTTTGATAGTTGAATAAATTTTGTGAGAAAATAGGTGTAATAGTCGGTTTGACCTACATGAGACTGCTATATATTTTTGTATTTCAAAGCAATGAGTTTTGCTTAAACTATTCTTAAAATATTAAGAAAGAAATTATAAATGGATCACAAAAACTGATGTCATCGGCGGGATTCGAACCCACGGCCTTTCCCTAACAGGGGGACTGCTCTGCCAACTGAGCTACGATGACCACTACCGACAACATCGAATTTTTGCTTCATATCATATTCATAATTTCTACATCGCGCTATTATGAATGGCAATTGGCAGAGCAGTCCCCCTGTTAGGGAAAGGCCGTGGGTTCGAATCCCGCCGATGACATCAGTTTTTGTGATCTATCTATAATTTCTTTCTTAATATTTTAAGAATAGTTTAAGCAAAACTCATTGCTTTGAAATACACAAATATATGGATTTGGTAAGGATTCATCTAAAAATTCAGTGTCTAAATATCGTTGTAACACGATACACTGGTACCGTCAGTTCGGTAGAACTGCGGTAGGTGGATCCAACGCTAACCTTAATAGCGCGATGTAGAAATTATGAATATGATATGAAGCAAAAATTCGATGTTGTCGGTAGTGGTCATCGTAGCTCAGTTGGCAGAGCAGTCCCCCTGTTATGAGACTGCTAGTTCAGAGGTTCCGGTTTCGATCCCCGGCTTGGGTCAAATATTTGGTACTATCTGCAAATATTTTTTTTCGGAATTTAGGTGTTTTTCTATGCATAACTTACTAGTTGATTATCGCGGCTTCGCCCGTGAGAAATAGTTTTCTTGTTGCTAATTTCCTCGGGAACTCGGTACCGTAATAAAATGTAGCCCATGTGCTTAGATCAAAAATACCCAGATTACCGATCAGTGCTTTAAAAACGTCACCACTTCACCTCGGTCATTGCACACCTGCGCGTTTCAACCGCGCGCCGTACTAAGTTCCTATTCCGCTTGCTGACTCTTGAGGGAGGCGACAACGGCGCTGTACATTGATGCTTTTGTATTAATTATTACGAATTATTTCTATGTCAATCATCAATGTACAGTCTTGTTTATTTTATAGATGGTATTTGTAATAATTACCTATATATTATACGAGTGCCAAAATTCCGCGAAATATTTGTACTGAATACAATTTCTACAGTATTTTTGATCTAAGCCCATGTGTATTTTGATGTATGAGTTAAATTATTGTAAAGTTATTAAAGCCATTTCGATCGAAATATCCAAATATCATAGATACATACTTTCGATAATAATATTAGTAAGATAAATTTGCAAAGGTTAAGCGGCATCTAGCCAGGCCGGTCTTAGGTCCAAGACTTCGTACCTCGGAAGGCACGTTAAGCCGTTCAATTCCGGTTGTCTTACAAACATTTATGGCAGTTGTTACGGGTAGTTGGAGGCCTAAAACAAAACTCCGACTAGTATAACTACAGAACTCTAATCTCTCGCCAATAGGTTGTGGAGGTTAGATGACAGTCGCTTCTCGGAAAATATCGAACTTCAGCCGCATCGTACTGGAAAGCCGATCCCAATAACTAGGTTGGGAAAAGGCTTGATGAATGATGAGTTGGATGTATTATAATTGGGTGCCTGCCGTTTTGCTGAAAAGATTTCATTACCCAAACAAATTTTAGCAACCTTTTTTTATACCATTGCAATATTTCTAATGATTTTAGTACGCATATTTTTATTTGGTAAAATTTTTACTTGGCAAAATATTACCAAGAATAATGTCATTATGGCATTTGGTCTTTAATCAAATGATTTATTACAGCAAACAATCTTCAGACAATAAACGTTTGGTGAAATGATGTTGATTGTTTGGTGAATGGTTAGCTTAGGTTAGGTTAAAACTGTGACGCCTACTGCCAGACACGACTTGCATTAATAGAAAAAAAGATATTCTTTGTAGTAGGTTACCCGGAACTCAACTATTTAGATTAGGTTAATTTCTTCTTTAAACAAAATGGGTAGGTTAGGTTAGGTTAAACTGTGACCTCCTAAACGACTTGCTTACTAAATATTTGGCTTATTTGATTTTGCGTAAAAACTGTTATTCCAACTGAAATATTTTACTAAATAAAAAATGTTAAAAGTACTAGTTGGTAAACAAGTTATAGTTTAAACATTTATTCCCAAACATTAGGTTTGCGTTACAATTTTTTGTGAATAGATTTTTTGCTAAGTAATAATTTGGCAAATGAAATTAAGCGAAAATTTTTTTGGGAAGTGAACATTTGTCAAATTCCTTTCGGTCAAACAAGGGAGTCCCATTATAATTACTCGTATATTTGGGTATGTATGTTGCGGTCAATATCTGTACCTACATCAGACTGTAGGGATAGTATTATTAATTTAAGACAAACGGGTCTTTTAAGCTATTATTGAGGTATACGAGTATACTGCTTCGGTGGCGTGGTCAGTAGTGCATCGGCTTCTCGACTCCGGAGTCTTGGGTTCAATTCCCGGGTCGAATCAAATATTTGTGTGATCCACAAATGTTTGTTTCGGAGTTTGGGTGTTTCCTATGTATTAAGTATGTATTTAGAAATATATAAGTATGTTTATCAGTTTTCTTTGCCGCAGGATTTTTTTTAATTCGTACAAAACTCGCCGAGATAAAAAATGTTGAATGTGACCATTTTTGCGCTTTAAAATGGTTGTAACTTCTTTTATTTTTATCGAAAAAATCACAAAGTAAAAAGTGTTCTATTTTGCCCGTTTTACCCTTAGAAATCATTTTCCAATATAAAAACCAACTTTTTATCAGTTAACAAATTAATTTGTTTATAACAATTAATAGCCCTACCGCACAAATTTTGTTTTCTTACCAATCGACGCCTTTTGGTCCAAGGTTTACAAAAAGTACAAATTTGTATAGGGGAAATCACATTTTCACTGATTGGTCAGTCATTTTAGTTTTTCAGGGGGTTCGCCGCTTGCCTATATAGCTTAGTTTGGAATAGATGACGTTGTGTGAGAATGTCCAAACATAATATATACATACCTCTTTATTACCCGACGTTTCGACTCTGTTACAAGAGCCGTGATCACGGGTGGACTGGCTTCAGCTCGATAATAAACAACGCCAGTAATAACGTCGGGTAATAAAGATGTATGTATATATCTCAATAATCGCGTAAAAGACCCGTTAGTCTTAAGTTAATAATGTGTACAAAACGCGAAAGTTTAAAAAGTAGTATATTTCGGGTGATGACGTCACAACATATGTATCAATTTCCGTAGTGAAATAACTCTCTGATTGGTGCACGAGTTGTGACGATTCACCAATTTAATTAACAAAATTGTCATCGTTAACGTTCCGAGAATGAATGACTACTGCGTTTTTATCAATGGTACTAATACAATTAATTGTTTATACCATTGCCCCTCGAAAAAGTGAACTTTATTCATCGATAACAGTGAATAAAATGCTCATTTACTCACAAGTGAATAATGACATTTGAATTTGGAACGAGCTTCAATAGACGTATTAAGTATACTTACTACAAAAAAAAAGAAAGCTAAACGTAACTACTGGCAGGCTGAATGAAGACATTCCATTGACAAAAAAAAACAAAAGGGGCAATGGTATAAAAAACAAACACAACCCGCCAATTTTAGATCGTAGTGTTTCATTGGAAAATTTAAAATAACTAATAAAATGAGTTCTTCCAGTGATGAAAATGAGTCGCTTACTCCGGAATCATTTCGTTCGAAAGCAGCAATTATCTATCAGACAATGTAGGTGTTGGACACGTTTACCTTATTTTCTCGCAGTCAATAGTATAAAGTAGAGTAGACTACTCGTGAAAAAAAATTTTTATCTCGTTCCTTGTATCCCTCGCTCCGCTCAAGATTCTACTTTAGAATCCTTCTCTACTCTCGGGATCCAACTTCGTAACTCGAATTAAATTTTCTTTTTTTTCACTTGTTGTATAATCTACTATTGGATGTTTTGTGTTTAATTTTCCGATATTTTCTTTTTGATCCCATGTCGAGGTCGCAATAATAACTCCAGAGGAGTCTCCAAAGGGGTAAGATGCTATCCCACATCTTTGTGGGGTCATTATATATACCTATATATATTGTTAGACATGCTCACACAACGTCATCTAGCCCAAACTAAGCTATAAGCTTGAGCTATGACAACTGATAAACATACTTATATATTTCTAAACACATACATACATAACATACATAGATGACACCCAAACTCCGAAACAAACATGAGGACTTTGTACATACGTATCTTAACATAATTAGTTTAAAACAAAGTCGTTTCTCGTCTGTCTGTCCATCAGTAGGTATGCTTAGATCTTTAAAACTATACAAGGGTATTTTGATATGGTTTTTATAATGGATAGAGTGGTTCTCGAGGAAGGTTGTAGCATATTATTTATCTAGCGGGCGACTGCTAGTTGGAAATAAATACATTCATACACTGAACGCCTGTTTCCTACAAGAGATAAGTACAACTCAATGGGTACTTCATGGTGGCCATAACTAGGTGGCTTTCAATGTTGGTTCTTGCATTGAATACGAAACGGTATTTTCTAAAATAATATGTAGCGATAAGTAGAAAAAAGTACCTACTTATTTTTTCTTTCTTTTTCAGGTAAGAATTAGAACCCTAAATGCATCACATGTAAGTACCTATTAATATAGGTAATAATTAAGTTAATAATAATTCATAATTATCAAAAGAAATCGCTCTAACGTCCGTTGCCGGGCGTCTCTGGTTACTAGCAGAGGGTATGTCCAGTGGCGCCCGGCGAAATATTTGGACTTAGCTCACGAGATTGTCGACATGTAGGATGTGGATTCGGCGATTATTGTTCCGATAGTCGTGTCTACGCATTGTCTTACAGCCAAAAGCCTCAACCACCACCTACTTAATTAAGCTACTGCTTTATGCAGAAGACGGTTCTGTTGAATAGGTCACACTATAAGTTTTGCGTAACTTAAAAAAACAATAAAACCAAAATATTATGTTTATTGCTTTTCAAAATACTCTACTTTACATTTCAAACATTTTTTCATGCGATCGAACCATTTTTTTAAACAGGAGGGCCACAGATTTGAAGGCATGTTTTCTACGTGCTGATTGAATGCTATCACTGCCATCAAATCTTTGATTTAGGGGAAAATACAGAAATCACAGGGTGCTAGGTCGGGGCTATGCTCAGGATGTGTGACGAGTTGTACTTTTTCGGAAGCTAAAAATTACTTTGTTTTGTTGGCCGTGTGTAAAAAAGCGTTGTCATAATGTAGGATAACGCGTATTTTGGGTCGTCTTTCGCGAACTATAAAATAAAATAAAATAACGTTTATTATCTTTGAAATTTTTAGAAAATTATTTAGATTCGTCAAAAGTTGGTGTGACTCTACCGAGGGTTCCAAAATGCAACGAGACTGAGAAGAGCCCTCAAGAAACTCAGTTCGGCTTTTTTCCAAAATATTTCATCTTAAATCTAATACAGAGTTATTTAGAAAGGAGCAATTCGTGTTACAACCAGGCAGCCTTAACATCTAACTCGATGGCCGGTGGAACTTCGGACCACATTTCCGAAGTTTGGTCCCCAAAGTGACGGGGGCAACAGCCGCGCTTTCGCGACTGATGCCTAACTTAAAGGGACCCAACGCTTCCTGCAGGAGACTGTACCTGGGGATCGTGCGGAGTATGGCCGTATACGGGGCTCCCGTATGGGCGGCGAGACTGACGGCCAACAACGCTGCTATATTGCACAGATCGTTAGAGGACCTTGGCCGTTAGGACAATAAGAGGGTACCGCACGATCTCTCTAGAGGCTGCATGTCTCCTAGCCGCGACCCCTCCATGGGACCTGGAAGCGAGAGCCCTTGCGTCATTGTTTCAATGGCACAAGGAGGCGCTGGAGCGGGACCACAGGCCTGCGTCTCGAGAAATCGAGGCCCAGCGGTCCCATCTCCGCCAGGATCTCATGGAGACATGGAAGGTGCGACTTGAGCAACCTAAGTGGGGAACCACCACCATCGCGGCGGTGAGACCGATCATGGAGGACTGGCTGCAGAGGCGGCACGGTGGCCTCACGTACCGTGCGACACAGATCATCACCGGGCACGGAAACTTTGGTGGGTATCTGTTTCGCATGCATCGTGAGGTCACACCCGCGTGTCAACACTGCGAGGCTTCCGGCGAAGACACGGCATTCCACACGTTGGTGGAATGCTCAGCGTGGGCAAGTCAGCGCCGGGACCTCGTTGTGGGCCTGGGCGTGGATACTCTCTCACTGGAGACCATGCTACGAGCCATGGTCTCTAGCGAGAGCCAGTGGAACGCGGCCGTTTCCTTCTGCGAGCAGGTTATGCTCGTGAAGGAGACGGCCGGAAGGGCGAGGGAGCGTATCCTCCCCGCTGAGTTCCGAAGTCTGCGGCGAGGGCGCCGCATACGTGACTACGCCCAGGACCATCGACCTCCATGATCGGGGCCTGAGGACGATGGATTAGCAACCCACCGTCCTTACAGAAGCAGGCTAGAAGGGCTGCGTGATGTGGGGCTTCACCCCATGCACGCCTTCACTCACCGACGCGGGATAAAACCCGACCCTAGAGATGCGGGGTAACACCCGACCACCACGCAGTGGCCACTCAAGTGACCAAGGTCCGCCGGGTGCCACTGGGAATTCTTTCAGTATCTACCGGAGGCACTCGGCAATGGACGTAGGTGCGGCCGCAGCCACAAGCCGCGGATTAAAAAAAAAAAAAAAAAAAAGCCTTAACATCTAAGAAATCATTAATATATAGTATTATATTAGTATATTAGTAATATATTAGTAACAGATAAATTTGCTATTTCGGTTGTCAATGTATTGTACATTCGAATAAAGTTCCCCGCAAAAGAATTACTCACTTTATGAAGCCTAAATTTAGGAACAGCCAGTTTATCCTTATTTCTTAAGTTTAGATTATGATTATCACTATTTTTCACAAATTTACTTTTGTCTTTTGTTTTTATTTTTGAACTTTTTCTAACACCCTGGGTAAACAAATGGTAGAATACTTCAAGTGGAATTGTACAGACCCGTAGCTGGGGAAAAAAACGCGATCATTTTTTACCAACGTTTCTCGCCTGCCTCACTTTTGTTGGCTTATACTCATTTTCAAACACCCATTCACAAGATTGCTGTTTTTTTCGGGTTCAAAACAATAAATCCACGTTTCGTCTCCTGTGACAATGTCATAAACAGCATTAGAATGTCCGTGGTCGTACTTCGGTAGCATCTGTGAGCACCATTCCACGCGAGCCCGCTTTTGCTCCGCTGTCAGTTCATGAGGGATCCAACGACTACAAAGTTTCCGAACTTTCAATTCTTCGTGTAAAATTTTCTGGATTTGACTCATACCAATCCCCAAATAGTCCTCGAATTGTCTCATAGGTAATCCGCGGGTTTTTTTCAATTAACCGCTTAACAGTAGCCACATTATTTTCGTTGGCGGCAGTTGAAGGCCGTCCTTCATGAAATTCGTCATGTGAAGAAACTCGACCTCTTTCAAATTCAGCAAACCATCGCCTCACGGTGCTCAATTGACAAATGATTTCCCGCCAATTGTTTTTTTTTTTGTTACTAAAAAGGTTGTAACGTTTAAAAAAATTTAACATTCGAAATTCAAATAGTTCCGATTAGCTAGAAGTGCAAAACTTTTAGTGTGCCCCATGTACGGCCCGTATTGTGCGGAAGTTCCTGTCTCTGGAATCCTAAACATCGGTAACTTGGTCCCTGTGCTCGATACCGGTGGGTAACTGTCTTTTTATATTTTTTTAATAAATAAATTTAAAAATGTAATTTATATGCGCAAAGTTGTAATAAAGAGGATAATTATCAATAAGTATTAAGTAACTAAGTACAATAAAAACATTATTACAGCTATTCAACTCTACTAAATAGACTTTTTTGAGAATTTCATCAATACATAAAGCAGTTTATGTGATGAGGGTATAAGATTAGTTTCATGTACATTGCCTTACAAAATCAAAAAGTAGCAAGTGCTTATCGGTCAGATGATTCGTGCCGGCCTCACCTCTTCTACCGCCTCAACTTTCCTTCCCATAAATCTTCTAAACTTTTTCTCCTACTCTTTTTCTGTACATGCTGTTAGGTTGTGGAACGCTCTGCCTGTAGATATAAGAAACTGAAAAACTGTATATGTTTTCAAGAAGAGTGTGAAGAAACATTATCTCGCTTCCCTTCCTTAACAATCTGTATGTTTATGTATCTATATTTATGATAAGTTAATATGTATGTATTTGTGTATTTATGTAGTTAAAGTGTATGTAAGTTTATTAACCTGAATAACAGTATTAACCTGCACACACACCAGTACCTGATTGAACTCACGTCACCTCTATCAGGCCCATTGGAAGAGATCTCTTTAGAGATAAATGGTGCCTCTATATACATGTGTATAATGTTTCCATTCACAATATTTTATATACTGTGTCTACATAAATAAATAAATAATCCACCGAGCCTTTTCCCAACGTAGTTGGGGTCGGCTTTCCAGTATAACTGCGATTTGGCTGAACCTCGATATTTCACATGAAGCGACTGCCATCTGACCTCCACAACCCATGGGCGATATTGAAGTTCTGTAGTTAGACCGATCGGATTTTTGATTTAGGGCTCAACTACCCCACTGTTGAACATACTATATATATATACTGACGGCTTAACGTGCTCTCCAAGGCACGGAGGGGTCTCAATGTCTTAAGAAATGGTCACCCATCCTAAGACCGGCCTGACTAGATGTTGCTTAACCTTTGCAATGTGTTAACATTGTCGGTTACCACTAGACCACGAGCCCCTTCAATTTCAAATGTTGTATGTACTTAAATCAAAACTTAACACGTTCTACATTTCATTAAAACGAGTTTAGTACTCACAGATCTAAAAGAAAATATTTCCTAGCATACATACACACATAGATAGGTAATTTATAATATTTGTAGAATATTGCACTACGTAATTTTCATACGAAGCAAATAAGCAATACACCGCACCGTAACACAGAATTATAGTAAGTAATTACACGAAGCCACCGTCAAATCAGCCAAGCGAAATTCCTCAACCATATGGCTGGTGTCGTGTTACACTGGTCGTGAGAAAACACTATTATATATGTCGTTGCATTGGCCAACTAGTAGGTTTAACTTGTGTAACTACAAGCAGGCCCTATGTCACTTGCCTAACAACCGCAAAAAAATACGTGACGTCAGCGACAACTTGAAGTTGTAAATCAGTAAGGGTTGTCTCTTGTTTGTGACACGGTGCAAAGAGTTGATATTGAGACATTAACGTCATAATTATTGGTCAAACTATGCTGGTATATATTTTACTTTACTGGAAAACCCTAACGTTTGAACGATGTTCTCTGTAAACAAAAGAATGTGCTTTAATTAACGTCGGAGTGCAAGTTCTGTACGTAAGTACTATTCCCTATTCTGTGCTACAGGTAAGTAGTGGGTTTAAATATAACATGAGTTTAAATATAACCTACTTGTCATTTACCCCGGTGAGTGTTCTGAAGAGCTCTTCCACATAATCTCATACTCTTCTTTGCAATCCCTAACAACATACAACACTGAGTTCTTTAAGTAGACCGCGAAGACGTACATCACTAGGATGTCAACTTGAAGGCCACTCTCTATACTATTGTATTGTGTACTGTGAGAGTGGTCCACAATCGCCAGACGTCGCCGTCGACTAGGTTTTCCTACAAGCGGTCGGCGCGGTTAACTTTGTGTGCCAAATTAAAAAAAAATGGATAGGTGTCACTCTTCAGTGGAAGATCGTTCAATCGTTGGAAATGACAGTAAACACATCTAAATCTGTAACATAATGACAGTTTAAATAACAGTTCTAGCAATAATTCGGAATGACGGCAAAGCTTTATTACTTCATAAATAAATCCGCGATAAAACTAAGAGCTTAAAAGAGTCTTGAAGTGAAACATAAAAGATAGTAAGAGTGACCGCCGGATGAGGGTGAGTGCCCTCCCTCACAAACACTTACCGGCGAACCAAACGGTCACGAGATACTACCTTAATGGATATACTTCGAAAAGTGTTTTCAGAATAAGGCTATTATTAAAACTATTTCAGTTTTGCCGATGCACGTGGTTCCGTCGGTGTGGAATAGTTAACTCATTTCCAAATTGCCATATTATTATTGTCACTCATTAACCTACAAGTAGTCTCCCATATAGTCGAATAGTACACATTTTGCACAAAGACATTCGGCTTTTTGTCCCCCATTTGCTCTCCAATGAAAATAGCTCACGTTGAAAAAATGGTCAAAAGACTACTACCAATATAAACTTAAGACAAACGTGTCTTTTACGCAATTCGACTGCTTCGGTGGCGTGGTCGGTAGTGCATCGGCTTACGCCTCCGGAGTCTCGGGTTCGATCCCCGGGTCGAATCAAATATTTGTGTGAAAATAAATAAATAAATAAAATAAAATTGTCTAGATGAGAAGTTGTCTAGATCCCATAGCACAAGCTTATAGCTTTGTTTGGGCTAGATGACGTAGTGTGAGAATGTCCAAAAAAAAATTATATTATAAATTATATAAAATTATATATAATTATTGAGATAAATGTATACATACCTTTTCAGACAGACAGATAATAATTGAATTTTCCAGTATGGTTTCGAAATATAGACGCTTCTCTCGTTCGGTTAGATACCAAATTTTTTTGAAATTAATTTTCAAGTTTTCAGCAGCTTTAAACGATACCTACAAACTTAAATTAGTTATATTAATACCTATTTAATACTAATTTAATAATAGATATTATGTAAGCAGCAATTAATTCGTACTATATCCGACAATCCGAAAAAAAAACTTAATATATTACTTGCAAAGCCCCAGCAAGTCCTTTCATTCCCTGGCTATTATCCCACTAATTACGTTAGGCACAGCCAGGCATATCTGTCATGGCCATAATGAATCTTTATGTATCGTGTCGTCGCCAGCGGATAATATTTTGTCTCTCTCTTACTACAACGTCACTCCTTCTAAACGAGGAAAAACTATAATAAGCTTAGATAAGGTATGGTCTTAGTGATCGCGGGAAATTTGAAAATAAAAGCAAATGAAAGTGAACTAAACTATTCTGATTTCTTGAGACATCGTGAGTTCTATAGATCTTCTCTATCTTGTTTAAATAATATTTTTTAAAATTGTATTACGTTATTGTTTGATAGTACATCACGTAAAATGGGCTGAACATATTCAATATCATTATACGTTTTAATGAGTAGATGTGTATAAGTAAGTACCTACATATCTTTTTATATTACCTGACGTTTCAACCACGTTACACCAAAGCACTTTAGAGCGTTGACGAAGTGTCTAGGGATTTTAAGGAAATAATTATGTAGAACTTGAGTACACTGTTAAAATTCTGTAATTTTACATGCAAAAAAATTACATAAACCTGTAAAATTCCCTTAAAATCTGGGAAACTTACGTAAAAATATTAAATTTTACGAAATTTTCGTGAATTTTACATTTTTTCCTTAAAATCGCCAATTTTCATGAAGTTTTACATAAAATTTATGTAATAGTCATGTAAATAGTTATGTAAAAATACAGAAAGGTTAGGGCAACGAAAGTTGCCCAAGAATTATGTAAAAAATTTTAACAGTGTGAGTGCTAGCCGGTAATACCTATTTGTTTTGCTCTGTGCCTGGACAGTCGGCTACCTCCAAACCATCAAACAGGTCACGTATTCGAGACGAATCACGTAGCGGATGATCCTGCCCCGTGTCACCTACGCCTGGGTTCTCATACCGAAGTAGTAACTAAGGATTTAGCAGGGATATATTTTAAATTAGTGGTCGCCCGCGACTTCGTCCGCGTGGTAATTTGGATTTTTTCCCGTTCCCGTCGCGCCGCGTCATATTTTGAACAATTCACACAATAGTTTTATAAATTGTAGCCTATGTGTTATTCTGATGTATAAGCTATATTATTGTAAAGTTTCATTAAAATCCATTCAGTAGTTTTTACGTGAAGGAGTAACAAACATCCATCCATCCATACATACATACATACTCACAAACTTTCGCGTTTATAATATTAGTAGGATTCATACGGCATTTCATGTTCGTGGACTGGACACAATGTCAAGGACGGTGGGTGGTTCTGTGATGAGTTTTAGGACAAAGAATTGAATTGAGTGTGTTTACATCCGAACTATGAGATTTTTAGCTCGAATAGAATCTATATTTACGGAAGAAAACGTGTTTGCTGTATATCTCAAATCATGAAATGTTCACCAATGCAAGAAACCTTTTCTGTAATCCCTTTCTTTTAATTTATTTTTTTAGAAAAAATATCCAAGTACTCATTGTAGGAACTTGATTTTAAAAACGTATTTTTTTGTTTATACGGTATCATTCTAAGTCAAATATTAAGTACTATTATAATGTTTTTGTGGCTTTAAATCTTTAAAAGATCATTAATGATATGATGCCATAGATTTTTTTTGCCGTTTCTATTGAGTAAGACTAATGCACAAGCAGATAACAGAAGGTTAGCAGTCCATAAAGTAACTATCAAGTGAAATATGTTAGGTTTTTGTGTACATAATTTACATGAAAAACGTTTCTCCCCTATATAAAGGAATAACGGACCCTAATTTAGGTTAAGTACTCTAAATCGTTACTTATACCGTCCCATTAGATTGAACTGAACGTTACCGATACGATAATGTTATGAAAATGGTTTTACGATATTCAATAACGCTTATGATACTTAATAACGTTTTCGAAGTAAATAAATCGATTAGAGAGATAGGTGGAACGTTGAGCACTTAAAAGTTATCGCTATAACTTGTTAGGAAGCATTGGTTACGGTTGCTTCAATTAATGGGCGTTTTCACATAGCACGATAACGACACACGATATCGTGCAATGTGAAAACGCCCAATAACAACATAATATCGACGATACTTATTGCAGTTTTAAACAAAAGCTTACGATACCGAACGACGCGTGCCGGGCAGAGATGCCACTCCCACACAGTGGATAGCATGTTCGCGAGAACCGAACGTTTTAAACGTTCGTTTCTCTGCCGAACGATAGTGGCCTGGAACGCCCTGCCTGTGCACGTGTTTCCTCCCACATATAATCCTGGGTTCTTTAAGCGGAGCGTGAAGAGGCACATCAGTAGGTCGTCAAGTTGAGGGCCACTCTCTATAGTATTACGTGCTGTGAGAGTGGCCCACAATCGCTAGACGTCGTCACGACTTACCACCAGGCGGGCGGCGTCAATTTGGCGAACAAAATATATTAAAAAAAAACGCTATTTTGGCAGGATCTTACAGAATCTTGCACACGCAGATCAGACGCAGATAAATCACTTTACTTTTTAGGGTTCTGTAGGTCAAGTATCGGACCATACCTATAGTTTCGTGATGTCCATCCGTTTTTGGCTTTTCTTGCAAACAGTTAGTGCTAAAAAGATGAAACTTTGCATAGATATGTTAAGGTTAGACGCCCGGCTGCTGAAGCGGCTTTGGGCCGCGGAATGTCGAAATAGATTTAAGTTTTATGTATAGATATGTATTTTAGGTTTAGGTATTTATTATTATGGGCGTTGATGCCTAAGCAATATTTATATTATTATGTATTCTTAGTTTTAAGGTACTCGAACATATCTATGGGCCGTAGATTAGTTTATTTATAAGATCTGTTATAGTCTGAAGTTGTCTGAAATAAAAGTTAGTTAAAAAAAGAAATTAAAACATTCGGAGGTTACTAAGACTTGGAGTGACTACTGAACCCTACTCTCTGCGTGGCCTGGCAGGCCTGGCACCTGACACGCGTCCAGTTTTTATATCACTTTTTAACGTAATAGTTGATAGCAGTTCCACCAGCGTTAACTTTTTTTTTACAATTTTCACGGAAACACATTACCGGGATAAAACTACCCTACGTGTTATTCTAATGTATGTAAGTTTCATTTTCGTTTCATTAAAATCCTTTCAGTAGGTTTCGCGTGAAAAGTAAAACATCTAACCATACAGGTACTTACGTCAAAAGTCCTCTCCAGGGAATAATTAATCACTATATTGACAATTGAAAATAATTTGGTACATATATGTTCTTTGATCAGACATTCTAATTCGAGTGCATTTTTATAATTTAGTTGATATCCCTGCTAATTTCGGTTTCTAATAGGGGCTCGTGGTCTAGTGATAACCAACAATGTTAACACATTGCAATGGTTAAGCAACATGTAGTCAGTCTGGTCTGTAATGTTTATTATTTTTGATGTTAGGATGTCAAAGGATAGAAATAAAGTATTCATTTAAGCCACTATATTTTTATTGTAAGAACCTTCTAAGATAATATAGGGGAACTGAGGGTTCCCCTCTGCAAGGATTTAATGTACTTTTAGCCTAGGATACAATTTAGGTCTATTCTAGGTGCTATGTTATTCAGTAATACAGGTTATATGGTTGGTGCGCTTGGTCGGTAACGTTAGTGTATCTTTATGAAGATACTGTGGTAATTAAGGGTAATAGGTTAAGGGATTTTATAAGATACTTTCCCGGTGAAATACGCCACTCCTGCAAGCCGGGAGACACCGTCTCTGTTCCGGTCTCTGCCCACTCCAGGCAGAAGGAAGCTGGGTTCTCACCCAGGTAGTATGGTAGTACCGTAAGCCTCCTAGAACAGGAGTCAAAGACTTATTCCATGCATCATGGCCACAGTTATTATCTAAGCGCCTACCACGTCGTACATATTATGTGTACATACCTTTCGGAGGCGAATATCCAAGCTTCACCCGATTAAATCCGGCTAACACATGCAAAGCATGCATGCGTATCGTGTAAGTCGGTCTCTAGCCAATCCTGGCCAGATCAGGCAAAGATTCCTGTTTAAATTTAGTGAGACAACTCTAGACACGTGTGCGTTCAAACTCAAACCTGTAAGGAACGAGAACCCACTGTCAAAATATACAGTACATACGCTAACTCACGCTAGCACAACAACATTTTATCTAAAACTTACCAAACTTCGAAATAAATTACAATAAATTAAATTGTAATATAAATATGTGATGCGAGCGTAGCTCGCTTGTATAAAATGGCTGTCACACAAGTCACGTGGTCCAGCGTCCAATCAGGAGAAAGCCAGTGTTGCCGCTTTATTATGCAAATTTCAACCAACTAAAATGGAATACTGCCACTACAAAAATTACAACATTACAACACCCCCCCAACCACGCAAGAATTCACGTAGGGAATTCGATCCGACGCCCACGTCGGTACTTAAATTAAGGACCTAAAACAAGGAGAAAACAACAACAATACAGCACTAAACACTGTAAAACAAAAATTAGGAATAGGAAAATCCTAAGCAGATAAGTAAATATGAAGGAAATAACTAGGGTGACTTGTCCTTGGCATCATGGTCCCTATAAGGAGCCACGCATCGAGGCCTACGAACTAATTCACACGAACTAACCTAACATGTTAACTTAACCTAATACACAAACAAAAAAAAAACATCTGAAGAGAAAGAAAAACCTTGTCAAGGTTGTAATCGGGAATACTAAGTGTGAATACACACAGCACTAATCCTAACATGCAAACAACAATACGTAGAAATTTTAGGTGGAGCCTAACGTAAGGTACACACTGTTTAACAAGGTGTGGGTCGTCCTTGGCATCATGGTCAGTCAAGAGACCACGCATCGGGGCCTACGGACTAATCTACACGATTACTCAACTACGGCTAGATAGCCGTAGTGGCAGATGCCAACACTAGTTCAAATAGTAAATGGCAAGAGAGAGAACAAAAAAAAATGAATATAAGGAAGCACCGAAGTTAACTGTCTCACGATGTGCTCCGCCTGCCTACTTTGATGCTCGGAGAGAGAATCAAAATCGCGCAGCTCTCGCACCTCCGAAATATGATCAAACTTTGGTGTCCAAAGTGGTCCCATTGCACATTGATACAATTTCAGGGGCAATATTGAAAGCTCTCCAGAAGTTAATACCCAGTAGTAGGGCCGTAGTAACTCCAGGGATAACGTAAAACTTTACAACCTTGGTGTTGTCTCCCACCGTGACCGGTAAAAGTACATAACCGGTGACGGGGGAAGTCGAACCATTAGCAGCAGTAATTGTATCCAAATCATAAGATACATGAACCCCAATGTTAGCGAGTTCACTTAAAATAACATTATTAATAATTGAGATTTCAGAGCCTGAATCTAACAGGCCTTCGTAATTAGCTTTATTAATGGTTACGGGTAAAAAGGGACGAGTATCAGAACCGCCAATCACGTGAACCAAGGGCTTGTCCTTAATAGGGAGCCCGCGAGATGTGTTATGCCTTTTGTGGGCAATACACTTATTATTATTATTAAAAAAAAATTTTGTACGATTGGTAAACGTTCTACTGGAAACTGTGGAACGATTTCCCCGGTTCACGCCTACACGTTTTTTTGAATTAGTATTCCTCGGTAGTTGTTGCTTCGTTGAACACTTGGGGCACGTTGAGGCAGTGACGTCTGGTTTACCACATCTATAACAAATCACTATCTTGGGGGCCGTACATTCCTCTAGCGAATGTCCGTTAGTACGACAACGAACGCAAAACTTAATTAATGTATTTCTTACCACCGCACATGTTGCAGACTTATTAGGTTTGTAAGTGTTCGTGTTCGTTGAACACTTAGGGCAAGTTAAGGCAGTGAAGTCTCGTTCCCCACACCTATAACAAATTAATATCTTGGGCGCTTTACATTCCCCAAGCGAATGTCCGTTAATACGACAACGGACGCAAAACTTAATTAATGTATTATTTACTGCTGCACATGTTACAGACTTATTAGGTTTGTAAGCCAAGTCGCGTGCGAGCATTTTGTCGTGTGGCCGCGGTGGTTCGATAAACATACCGGCCCTATACTTTGCATGTTCAAGTAGACGACAATATTTCTTTAGCTCAGACCAAGTACTGACTTGCTGTAGTGCCAGCTTTGTGGAATAGAAAGGCCTAATATTATAAGTAACTATAGTTAACTTCTCAGCTTCGGTAATAGGAGACCGTAGTCTCGAAAAATAATTCTGCATTATGCTTAAATAAGTAACAATGTTTTCATCGGGTCCTTGAGTTCGAGAACGGATTTCCTGTAAAAATAGATGGTCGAAGTCGAAGGGTAGGTATTCGTCGAGCATAAAACTCTTTAGCTGAGCCCAGGACGCGACTTCCGTCTTGATGCCTCGGTACCAGAACAATGCCTCCTCTGTAAATAATTCAGCAGCAGATGCCAACAACTTTTGGTCTGATATACCCCGCGACAAACAAAGCTCCTGTACACGCTCAATAAATTCGATGACACAATCCTTGCCATTAAACTTCAACCCTAACGAATGTACACTTGAATATCCATCGCAAGTAATCACTGGGTGTATAGTTGTCTCGGCACCTGTAAGTGTGAGCTCACCCTTATTTATGGTTGAAGGTGTGTGATTACCCTTATTTATGGTTGAAGGTGTGTGATCACCCTTATTTATGGTTGAAGGTGTGTGATCACCTTTATTTATAGTTGAAGGTGTGTGATCACCTTTATTTATATCCTCCATCCTTCAGTAGGACAAGACTAACGTAGGTAAAGTAAAGTAAGTAAAGTAAATTATAGGTTCAAATACCTAGCGTGACCGACCAACACACAATTCACCATGGGTATCTCTAAGACCTCTTCTAGTTGTACACAAGTTAATAAATGCGCATAAGTAGTACACTCATGTTAAAAGTTATGATAATACACAGTTATCGAAATACACAACAAAAAAACACATTGTTACTATGATAAAAAGATAAGTAGGGTACAATTAATGTCTTGTATATAGAACATTTGTAAATTGTCAAATGAGACCTGTATATGGTACACCTTTCAATAGAACAAACAAAAAATAAAGATAGTACATAGTAGTAGTATTTAGAAAATAAAAATAGGTTCAACGTTTGGTCATGGTGACACACATCTATGGTTGTGTAATTGTATAGGTACGTTTTCAATGAAAACTTAGATTTAATTGTTAAATTACTATTGACAAAAAGTCAAGTCTTAATTTGGATATGTAGTGAAAACAATACAAAGAAATTTGTATTCATATAGGTAGTTACCCAATCTCCTGTTCAACAACAAAAAAAAATACAAACAGGGTACCAATACTAGCAACCAATAATAAGTAGGTACCAATAATAATATTATGTAAAACAACAAAAAAAAGTATGAATGTCACCAAAGTTTTTTTTTTTTTTAACTTGTAGGTTAGTTAAGTATAAGCTTATGTCTAGCATTGTTTAGTAACAACTCACCAAGGAGTGTGTATTTGTGTAGTACATCTATTTGAAAAACAAATTAACACTAATAAATACTATGTATTTGTATCGTCACCGACCAACCTTTCAGTAAGCAATGATTACTGACAGGGAAAATATTCGCACATACCAACAAACCAGTTCGAGCGCCATGTAATGTTTATTATTTTTGATGTTAGGATGTCAAAGGATAGAAATAAAGTATTCATTTAAGCCACTATATTTTTATTGTAAGAACCTTCTAAGATAATATAGGGGAACTGAGGGTTCCCCTCTGCAAGGATTTAATGTACTTTTAGCCTAGGATACAATTTAGGTCTATTCTAGGTGCTATGTTATTCAGTAATACAGGGTATATGGTTGGTGCGCTTGGTCGGTAACGTTAGTGTATCTTTATGAAGATACTGTGGTAATTAAGGGTAATAGGTTAAGGGATTTTATAAGATACTTTCCCGGTGAAATACGCCACTCCTGCAAGCCGGGAGACACCGTCTCTGTTCCGGTCTCTGCCCACTCCAGGCAGAAGGAAGCTGGGTTCTCACCCAGGTAGTATGGTAGTACCGTAAGCCTCCTAGAACAGGAGTCAAAGACTTATTCCATGCATCATGGCCACAGTTATTATCTAAGCGCCTACCACGTCGTACATATTATGTGTACATACCTTTCGGAGGCGAATATCCAAGCTTCACCCGATTAAATCCGGCTAACACATGCAAAGCATGCATGCGTATCGTGTAAGTCGGTCTCTAGCCAATCCTGGCCAGATCAGGCAAAGATTCCTGTTTAAATTTAGTGAGACAACTCTAGACACGTGTGCGTTCAAACTCAAACCTGTAAGGAACGAGAACCCACTGTCAAAATATACAGTACATACGCTAACTCACGCTAGCACAACAACATTTTATCTAAAACTTACCAAACTTCGAAATAAATTACAATAAATTAAATTGTAATATAAATATGTGATGCGAGCGTAGCTCGCTTGTATAAAATGGCTGTCACACAAGTCACGTGGTCCAGCGTCCAATCAGGAGAAAGCCAGTGTTGCCGCTTTATTATGCAAATTTCAACCAACTAAAATGGAATACTGCCACTACAAAAATTACAACATTACAGGTCTTAGGATGGGTAACCATTTCTTAAGACACTGAGACCCCTCCGTGCTTCGGAGAGCACGTTAAGCCGTCGGTTCCGGTTGTCATACGAACATCTATGGCAGTCGTTAGGGGTAGTTGGAGCCCTAAATCAAAAATCCAACCGGTCTAACTATAGAACTTCGATATCGCCTATGGGTTGTGAAGGTCAGATGGCAGTCGCTTCACGGAAAATATCGAAGTTCAGCCGAATCGCAGATAGACTGGAAAGCCGACCCCAATTCAGTTGGGAAAAGGCTCGGTGAATGATGATGATATCCCTGCTAATTTTGCATGCCATTTGGCGGAAATATGGTCGAACTATTAATAATTATGTAATATCTCTGTACATACCAGTATTTCGCAAAAAAAAAGGAATGAGATACAGTTCCTTCTTACCAGATCAAAAAAAGAGGGTCATTGACACAATCAACATGAACAAATCTTAAACAAAAACATGGACAATAATTAACATTTCATATACATACCTACAGTTATGAAAGACCATGTAATATTGATATTTACATAACAAAAACATATTTTTTCCTGATTCTTTGTCTAACAAATAATATGTATACATAGAGTTTAATGAACTCTTAATTTCTGTTCTTTCTACTTATCCATCCAAAGGTTACATGTAAGAAATTACATTTTAGTGATAAGGCCGCCACTTGTACACATACGAACCTAGCTATTGTTAAAAGTAGCATGAAAATAGCAGTAGTTTTTGCGTTTATCGCGAATAGATAAACAGACAGACATTGCGGAGGACTTTGTCTTGTAATTATGTACTTAATGATATTTATTAAATAATTCATGTCACGATGTTTGTGGACGCAATCTTCCTAAACGGCTCTACCGATTTTCATGATAGACTAGTGAATGCCAGCGTCGCGTCGAATATAATAACTTTTTTCGTGTCAACAAATTTTGCTGAAGTATATACTATCTCCTATCCTAACTACCTCGGTGGCATAGTGGTATGTGTACACGACTGCCGTCCCTGAAATTATATTATTTATTTATTTGTATAGGTCATTAAATGGCTCTTAAAAACGTCAGTAATTACTTAAAAAAACAAATATTAGATATTGCTTCTATATTTACATGTACTGCTATATTCGCAAAGCAATAAATAGGTAGAACTGAGAGAAAGAACCTGACAATAAAACTCACGGCCACTCTTTTTCTCTAACTGATAGGTAAATTACACAATTACTTAAATGTGGACGAATGTAGATTGATCTCGTGTCAAAACTACTGGGTACAGAGGTCCCGGATTCAATTCCCGGATCAAGTTAATATTTGTGTGATCCATTAATGAATGTTTTGGATTTTTTGGGTTTTCTATGTACATTTAGCATGTATTTAGAAATATATATTATGTATGATTAGAATGTTCGGGATATTTACCATATAACATTATTTTATCGAGTCTCCTATTCTGCATTCTAATCGTAGTGTTAATGACCATGATAGTTAAATATATTATGTATGATTATCAAAGTATATGTTTAGAGAAGGACAACTCGACACAACACCCTATACCAACCCGTCTGGTACCGTAATATATATGGGCTGAATTCCCCCCTCTTTGGGGCAGGTCTATGCCAAGCAAATGCGCCAAATGGGCTAAAATGACGATGATTAAATTCTATCTTCTGTGACGAGTTTAATCTATTTATTTGTGAAAACTACAAGAAAATCTTAAGTGTTGGCAAAAATTAGGCGTACTAGTCCAAACTAAGCTATAAGCTGCTATGGAATCTAGACAACTTATAAAAATATTTAAATATTTCTAAATACATACATACATAGCATCACGCCTTTTTCCCCGAAGGGGTAGGCAGAGGTGTGCAAACACACCCACATCTCGCCAGCTATGTTAGGTCCCATGTAATAGGGGGCGAGCCTATTGCCATTTACCGGGCACAAGTTCCAGACTCTGGGATAATTATCTGGGTAAAATTCTAAAGAGAATTATACATTATCCACCAGACCCGGGAATCGAACCCGAGACCTCGAGTGTGGCAGTCCGTACATAGTACCATTGTGCCACCGAGGTAGTCACCGAGATAATCACACAAATATTTGATTCGACCTGGGAATCGAACCCGAGACTCCGGAGTCGAAAGCAGTCAGATTTTATACTTGTAATATGTAATAAATAATAATATGTAAGAACAATTCACACAACGCCATCTAGTCTCAAACAAAGCAGAGCTTGTGATATGAGTACTAGATAAACTGATATAAATATTTATATACATTTTTTTTGTAAATACATACATATTATACATAGGAAACATCCAGACTTCGGTACAAACGTATGTGTCATCACACAAAGTTTGTCCCGACCGGGAATCGAACCCGAGAGTCCAGCGTCGAAAGCAGATACACTACCGACCACGCCACCGAAGCAGTCAAACATACAGAACGGGCAATCATGTATTCTATATAAATAGTTCACAAACACAAACAAGTCTGATTAAACCTTAGAAATAGGAAATTAAATCTGGTATAGATACTATTACATGACACGATGTCTTTAGTACTCATTAGAGGACGCCTCATTAGTTTTTATTATCTCTACTTACCCCCATAATGATAAACGTGCCGTAATGATACAACATGCCGTAATGATACAACATGCCGTCTAATATTCTCGTCTGCGACACGCGATTTGCTCAGATTATGAAACTAACATATCAAAGGCTTATTATCTTTGTACTAAGGTACTAAGACTTTGGTAAACGTATACTATCAAACCTGTTTACACGAAGGAGTAAGCAGATGAGGTGCAGGCATAATCATAACATATTATACTAGTGGTTCTGTGAACCGTAGACTTCGGGAGCTTAGTTAGGAAATTTATTTTTAAATTTTCTTTATTACTCTTTCATTTTTCATCCAATCCAAATAATATCATTCACATGTTATTCATTGTAAGCAAGGAGTGTGTGTGTAAAGTTTCATGAAAATCGGTTGATAAATACGGCCGCAAACATGATCTGACAGAACCCGTAGATGTAGAGATGTAGAGAGAGGTACAGACAAAAGAAATTCTCCCCAGTCTGCAAGTTGAAACGGAGACTTTGGTCGCTTCGCTCCCTCAGTCAACTAGTGGTACTGTGCACCGTAGACTTCGGGAGCGGGTTTGTTTAGAAAATTTCTTCTTCAATTTTCTTTATTACTCTTTCATTTGTCATCCAATCGAAAAAATATCATTCAAATGTTATTCATTGTAAGCAAGGAGTGTGTGTGTAAAGTTTCATGCAAATCGGTTGATAAATACGGCTTCAAACATGATCTGACAGAACCCGTAGATGTATAGGTACAGACGAAAGAAATTCACCCCAGTCTGCAAGTTGAAACGGAGACTTCGGTCGCTTCGCTCCCTCAGTCAAAAACAAAGTCGCCCGTTCTGTATGTATGCTTAGATCTTTAAAACTACACAACGGATTTTGATATGGTTTTCACCTATGGATAGAGAGGTTCTCGAGGAAGGTTTTTGTGTATATAATTTGTCAAGCGGGTGAAGCCGCGGGCGTCCGCTAGTATACACCGTGGAACTACACAAAATCTTTGAGGTCATCGGCAAATTTGATGCTGGAAATGCCAGCGCACTCGTCTACTTACGCAGACAAATCTTTCACGGTCAGGGCGGTTCGTTTGTGGAATGCTTTGCCACTTCACATCAGACGTGCGCAGTCTCTTACTTCTTTCAAAAATATGTTAACTCATTACTACCTTTCTCTAAACAATATTTAGAATGTCTATGTATTTTGTGTATTTTAAGTATTTATGTAAGTATTCTTTCTTTTCCTATGATATTATTACTACCTGGGTAAGTTTATTAGTTCATTTATATTGTTATCCTACTCTGTCTTATCTTTATTTTATTATTTACTAAGCTTTATTTTTCTTTTCTCTTTCACGTATTATACACTACCCTTTTAATTTCTTTAACTCGCTATCCATCCAAAGCTTGTCTGGAAGAGATCGCTTTTAGCGATAAGGCCGCCTTTTGTACTATCTTTAAGTTATGTCTCCTAATTGTATGTTTTCTTTTTTGTGTACAATAAAGAGTATTTGTATTGTATTGTATTGTAAGTACCACCGTTTGTAAAAAAAATATTTTGGACTCAGTTTTGATAACAGAACCGACAGGAACTTTGAAAAAAAACACATTTTTTATAAAATTCCTCAAATTCATGCCATCCCATGCCATGCCATACCATGCCGTGCCATGCCGTGCGGTGCCGTCCTGCGTCTCTTACTGCGTTGGGGAAAAGGCCTTTTGGTGAAGACACCGAAGACACGCAGATCAACATGTGCCTTTTGTAACAGTACATTAGTTCTTCTGATGTTCATCGATGATTTCGCCAATGTCAAGGTAATGCTTGATTAGTTGATAGTCCCGCACAGAAGAACTAGTTATTCCTAACTAGCTCCAGGTGCAGGACAAGAAACGTTGTTCGGTATGAGAGTGTCTGGAAATCCGATTTTTGCGGAGCGCCGGAGGTAACCTAAAAAGCCACCAGCCACGCGGTCAGCAAAAATCGAACTTCAGTACATTAGTTAGTCCAATACACAAATGAAATAGTGATGAAACATAAATATTCGCTCAAAGGTTGTCAATGAGTCAGTCCATAGATAATTAATCTTATTTACGTGCTCGTGTCAATTCTAATTGAACGCTCAGCGGCGTATTTGAACTTACATTAATGGATATAACTTCCTCAACACTGAAAGCTGGTCATTAAACTTTAAATATTTCACTAATCTTTTTGACCGGTCTGAACATGAGACGAGTCGGCGCGTGGATCTCGCTGTTATTAACAGAGAGCTGTGTAAACATAAAAAAAATATTAGCATTAACTGATGTCCACGGGTCCTTCCGCGTCCAATAACTGTGTCTTAGTAATGGGGTGAACATTTTACATGATGTCAAACCAAAAAAAGTCAACGTTCGTTTGTAATTCAATGTAATGTAATTTTTCTACTTACAGTTCTTTACTACACATTAACTAATACCTGTCGCTTTTTCACGCACAATTTGTTAACTCATTTTAATAAGTTCTTGATGACCTATTTACATCCAAATCTGTTCAACTGTACGCTAATCAGTAACTAACCTGTTGCTATATTCACAGAGGCCAAAAAGTTTAATGACACACCTATCTCTAATGTTGCCTATTACATACGCGTCGCTGTAATTAATGATTTACTATGCTCTTAATGAAGTCTTGTGTGAATGTTTGGAAATTGCGAAGTACTGACATTAACTTTATTGGAAACATCTGTTATATGAGGCGCCGTGTCTTCCACTATTGTGTCCATCACAGTGTTTATTCATCTCTGAAGACAAGGTATCCAGACGAAACAACAAAAAACGCTATGACCTTCTTTTTCTAGAAGTGTTTTGTTGATTTTTGTCTTTGAAGGGGAGACCATCATTTCTTGCTGTCTGTCCGTCCTCATGGCACATGCGATTTAGATAATTCGACAATCCTTTTTTTGCATATTGTCCAGCTTGATTAGGACAGGACGTGCAGTGGAAACCGTGAAGTGTACCAGAAGTGGATCTAACTAATCTAAAAACCTTAATGATGTACAAAAAATCTACCCTTCTGAGACAGGAGTATGAACGGCAGAAAGCAGTGCTCCGAACTTATTTTACGATTAGATAAGATTATGTTTCTTTATTCGGTTTTAACAGTTATAGACTTTAGTTTTTTGGATGTCGTACCTATGCCTATCTCACAAGAATTACGGTAGAATAAGTAAGAACTAGGATTAAGTATCAACAACTTCATTAAATCCCATGTCTTCAAAATATTAAATACCTACCAAACTTCCCCGGTTAATAGCTAAAACCCGCCCAAAGCCGGAAGTTGTTGAACTGAGGAGTATGTCGTTAACTCTGATAGTGGCTTTAATGAGTTAAGTTCTAGTACTCAAATACTATCTTAGGTGAGGGTATAACGACAAATGTGCTGGCTGATTAAGAGCTTTTAGGTGCACTTTGGATGAGGACATGCTAATGAAATGTGGTAACTTACTAGATATGTAGAGAATTAGGTCTTTAGTCTCAACATTTTATGGATAAAGTTCATGGAAGACTCAGACTACAAGGTATTCTTCTTCTTTTTCTCGTGTCAATAGACAACACTACAATTTTATACCTATTGTCTTGACTTAGTAGTGCACTGCTACGAATATTGTATTTGTCCTTGCCTCGTATAGGTCATCTGAAGAACATGTCTCTGGGCTGCCAGGAAACGACATAAGGGAACTTTATGCTGTGTAAGGATAAGGGAACCTTGCACTATGTGAGAAGATGAAGGGAACAAGATAGAAAAAGGGCTGCTTAGATGAGTAAAGGTTACTACACCGTATACTGGTACACTGGTTACGATCTGAGAGCATAAAAATTGAAGAAGCGGCAGAAATAAACATGTCAAAATCTTAGCAAGTTGAAAATCTTAGTAGTCTTCCTCAGAACTAAACATTTCATACTATCGTTCCTCAGTCAGCTTAAAACGCCCTACAGTGGCTTAGTATCCTAAGTATAATGTCCTAAGTATAATGTGCTAAGTGGCTCAAAAATGGGACTACCAAAATGTAGGTTTGAATTGAAATCCCATCTGATAACTCGGTTAAAATAACAAGACTAGAAGTTTGACAAAGATGGCGACGTTTAACAAAAATATTAAAACTGACTAGTCATCCCAGCAAACTTTGTATCGCCTAAAATATAAAAAAAAGACCTTCCCTAAACTTCTACGAATATTTTAATATTTCATGCAAATGTATGTATTATTAATTATAATTGAAAAACGCGACGGACGGACAGACAAATTAAAATATAGATAACTAAAAAAAATTTTTACATATAGGTATGTTTTTTTTAGCCGTTGATCTTGTTTTATGGTGCCAAGTCTTGTTAGCATAAGGTCCCTTATTACGAGGCACTAATTTAAAATTTATTTATTTTTATATTGGGTTCGCTAAATTGACGCCGCCCGCCTGGCGGTAAGTCGTGACAACATCTGGCGATTGTGGGCGACTCTCACAGTACACAACACTATAGCGAGTGGCTCTCAACTTGACGACCCAGTAATGTAGCTCTTCACGCCCCGCTTGAAGAACCCATGGTTATATGTGGGAGGAAACACGTGCACAGGCAGGGCGTTCCAGGCATCTTTCGGCAGAGAAATGATCGTTTAACATAATATAATATATTTCTACCTTCTAGACTGCTAGAGGAATTCAGCCGTGATATTATACGTGATATTAAACATAGTGTTGTTGTGTCTCACTTTAAATCGCCCCAACTATTCATAGCTAAAGTTTGAGTTGATGATAACTTACGAAGTTGGTATTTAATATTAGCTAGCTAGATTACACTTAGGTGCTGTTTGGATACTCGGACTGCTCAGATAATCATCACTATCACTACATAGCATAAAACAAAGTCCCTTTTGTCCCTATGTATGCGTAGATCTTTAAAACTACGCAACGGATTTTGACTCGGTTTCTACCAATGAATAGAGTGGTTCTCGAGGAAGGTTTTTGTGTATTATTTGTCAAGCGGGCGAAGCCGCGGGCGTCTGCTAGTAAGAGTATAAACATCAGTTCCTGCTGTTAGAATTTAGAGCCAGATTAACGAATGGTAATTTTTTCTGGTAACGACAATATACATCAAATATTTAGATAGAATATAAATCACAAAATCGGCAGGACTAGTATCCACGACCTTTCCTTGGCAATAGACTTGCCCACTATTATATGGTCACCCCAATCCGCTGTTGTTAGCCACTCGTACAATATAAATTGTAACACAATGTAAATAAAACTTTATTAAAAAAGAAAATGGATAATCTACCTGAGTTTCTTGCTGGTATCTTCTCAGGAGAAGCAACTTACCGAACCAGCGAAAGAATCATTTTTAAATGGTTATTTATGTACTTAATTTAGTATTTTTATAATATTGCTTGACATAAAATTGTACAATTTTGACATTCATATGTGCTCTTTATTTGCCAAACTGAATAAACGAAATTGATTCTTTGATTCTTTGATTACCACAGTCGAATAGTTCGAGACGCCCAGGACTTTAATTGGCTGTGCCATATCGGCTGGCACGTAAGATTTTGTTGCCTTTCATCAACATTTCATCGCAAGGCAACGGGTTACAATTTTTTTTTTCAAAATTGCTACTTGTTATTAAATTCATCCGGCAATTTTGAACATAACCCATTATAAATATGCCCAGTGACGGCAATAAGGTTGCCCCTTGTTACGTGGGACTAAACATACTGGCAAATTGTGGGTGTGTAATGCAGCGACGGGCTATCCGTATTATAGATTGTCCGGAGGTAACGGGAAGCATTGAACCGCTAGCTCAGCGCCGAACAATAGCTTCCTTAGCCGCATTCTACCGTATTTACCACGGCGAGTGTTCTGAAGAGCTCTTCAATCTGATACTGCCGTCTTCCTTCCAATCCCGAACAATGCGTGCCGGGCAGAGATGCCACCTCCCACACAGTGGATAGTGGCCTGGAACGCCCTGCCTGTGCACGTGTTTCCTCCCACAAATAACCCTGGGTTCTTTAAGCGGAGCGTGAAGAGCATAGATAAAAAGGTCATCTATGGTGAAGAGGCACATCAGTAGGTCGTCAAGTTGAGGGCCACTCTCTATAGTATTGTGCGCTGTGAGAGTGGTCCACAATCGCTAGACGTTCGTCTCGACTTACCACCAGGCGGGCGGCATCAATTTGGCGAACCAAATATAAAAAAACAAAAAAAGAACCTCTACCTACCCCTTCGGGGATATAGGCGTGATATGTGTGTGTGTGAACGATCTTAGTAGGTATAGGTTTTCTTTATACTGTGCTATTACGTGAGACAAACATAGCAACTGGCTGACTATGACTATGCAATACATCTCTGAACTGTCATGCCCAAATATAAATTGTTTCAGTTTCAACATTATAAAAATACTCTGTGGAAATACTATTTTTAACAAGTGAACAAACAGTATTTTTTGTATGCGGAGTCAATTCCTGTCAGTATTCGCAGCTGTTGGATTACCGCACGTGCGAAAACTTCACCTTCCGCCATATTGAATTTAAAAAAAGATACACAGAATTTTATTTAAGTATCTACCTAAAATGTGCCACTGGACATACCCTCTGCTAGTAACCAGAGACGCCCGGCAACGGACGCTAGAGCGGCCGCGGCCTTAGGCCGCGGAATTATAAAAAACAAAAGTACCTAAAATGTCATCTTTTGGAACGAAGTTCTCTAACGGGGCTTACGGGTATTGTGATATAGTAGAAATCGTCACGTTACGCTTCTCAGTGGTTTCCAACAGGTGGTCCGCAGATTCCAAAATATGGTACGCTTTTTTTTCTTTTTTTTTTTAATTTAGCGTCGGCGCCGTTAGTATAACCAAAAGTAACAAAAAACAAGATTGGGTTCCGATGCAGTTGCGTAAGGAAGTTCATTCCTGACAGGGATCCCCCGACCGCAGAATTTTTTTTTATCTCAAATTGAGAGGGGTTTTATATACATTATATTACTAGCTCGTGGCTTCTCCAGCTTGACAAATTAAATACACAAAAAGAACCACTCTATCCATTGGGGAAAACCGCATCAAAATCCGTTGGGTAGTTTTAAAGATCTAAGCATACATAGGGAACCTTATGCTAATGATATAAGTAACGGGTGTATAGAGGTCCCACCAATATTTTAGGGTCTCAAACCAAGAAAATTATTTGGTCCCATTGCGGTAATTTTAATTCGGTCCCATTCCGAAAATTATTTGGTCCTATTGCGGTAATTTTAATTTGGTCACATTCCGAAAATTATTTGGTCCCATTGCGGTAATTTTAATTCGGTCCCATTCCGAAAATTATTTGGTCCCATTGCGGTAATTTTAATTGTATCCATTGGGGAAAATCGCATCAAAATCCGTTGGGTAGTTTTAAAAATCTAAGCATATATAGGGAACCTTATGCTAATGATAGAAGAAACGGGTGTATAGAGGTCCCACCAATATTTTAGGGTCCCAAACCATATTTATAGCTACTGTTTCCCAAGTGGTTCCATTTTAATTCGGTCCCATTCCAAAAATTATTTGGCCCCATTGCGGTAATATTAATTTGGTCCCATTCCGAAAATTATTTGGTCCCGTTGTGGTAATTTTAATTTGGTCCCATTCCAAAAAATATTTGGTCACATTCCTGTAATTTGAAGTCAGTTTTTGTGTCAATGTTTTACGTGTTTCTTCATTTTTATTGTATACTTAGATCAAAAATACCTAGATTACCGATCAGTGCTTTAAAAACGGCACCACTTCAACTCGGTCCACTATCGAAAATTTCAGACTTAGCGCTTTGTCGCTTTGCGACCGCGCTGGTCACATAAGCGTAAAACTCTAAAGGTGTTATTATTGTTATTATTGTTGAGAAAGGGTTCAAGTTGAGTGTTTGGGAAAGGCTAGAAATAGTTGGAAGAGATGTGGACACCTTACTCAATGAACAAATAGATTTTCATGCGTCCCCCTTACTTAATCTGTTTGTGAACAGACAGACACATTAGTTGTCTGTTGGTTGGTATGTGTCACTTGGCGTTTATATACAACTTATTAAAAAATAGACAATGTCTTGTATCGGTTAATACCTATTTTTGAATTTCGTTAGTAAGATTTGCGGTTTCTACCCGCGTTAGTTATTATGATAAATCCTACATCGCGCTAATAACATTTGCACACTCTTACTTATAAGCAGAAATGTTCTAGCTACAAATTTTGCTGTTCTCGTTGAGACAGTCTTGATAATGCCTCGTTTAGAGGCGAAACAATTGTCGACGTTTTGTTGTCTTTTTTAAACTCTGCGAAAAATAATGCTATTATAATGTTAATAAGTTTTTAACATCTTACTTACCATTACTTTGTCATGGATTTTCGCCAGGTAACGCCTGTTTCTATCCAATGCTTAAATACTTTGTATTCTTAATACCAAATGAGTAACCAAATTAAATAGACTTCATAATACCACCTAGTATTTTCAAATATTTCATAAGTATCGTATTTTCAAATACCTACCCATAAATTTATTTGATTGATTATTTTTTGAGTTACAGGTTGTGTGTGAAAATATATTTGTTGATTTTACTTCGTACTAGCGTTTTTGTAATCTTTTATCTATATAGTTTATTTTATACGTTTATTTATACGTGAATAAAACAATGTGAATTTAAGTTTATCTTTCTCATCGTATTTCATTAAAAAAAAGTTTTATATGCAATTTCGGCTCATTCCTTTTATAACCTTAGCGCATGGAATCCGTACTGATTTCCTATTCCGCTTGCTGACTCTCGAGGGATGCGACATCGGCGCTGTACATTGATGCTTTTGTATTATTTATTACGAATTATTGAGAGGGCCGGTGACTCTCGCTACGGGTCATTTCTGGTGCAAAGGTTGTCCATTGCCATTCAGCGCGGCAACGCTGCTAGCATCATGGGCACTTTTACGCCAAAAATGATGCGGGACGAGTATAATGATTTTGTTTCGTCTGACTGCGCTTTTATATCTGTGTAAACATATTTTTATTGTAAATTGACATTGATGAATTGAATAAATATATTATTTAATAATAAAAAATAAAAAAAAAATAACATGACAAATAGATTAAAGCTTAGTTAAATTTAATACACAAATATTCACACATCGCAGTTAAACCACAAATTGTCTATAATAATGATGACATAACCCTCAAATTACCACATGGTAGTATAAAGTACCCCCGGGCTTGACCCGTGCCTCACGTAATGTGAGGTCTTACAGACCCCATTAGTTTTTATGCGATCATATTTAGCGTAAAGCGTGACTATCTTCGTGGTTATGGGGTTATGTAATATCACCTGTGTAATAGCATGGGGAGGTAATGGTCTGAGAGTCCTTATAGAATATGTTAAAGCTGTTGATCTTAATTATGGAATTCTCTGGGAATCTGAAACGAGAACACTAGTCTTTTTAATACTTTAAAATTACTTTTTAATCGATTTAAAAAAGGAGGACGTTCTATATTTCACTTTATGTATTTTTTAATGTTTGTTTCCTCATATTTTTGTACCTCACATTCCAAGTGGTTTCATTTCAATTTGGTCCCAATCGTTTAACTGCTTCGGTGGCGTGGTCGGTAGTGCATAGGCTTTCGACTCCGGAGTCTCAGGTTCGATTCCCGGGCCGAATCAATAATTTGTGTGATCCACAAATGTTAGTTTCGGAGTTTGGGTGTTTTCTATGTATATTATGTATGTATTTAGAAATATGAAAGTATGTTTATCAGTCATCTAAATCTCATAGCAAGTTTATAGCTTAATTTCGGCGAGATGACGTTGTGTGAGAATGTCAAAAAATATTTATTTATTATTCCGAAAATTATTTGGTCCCATTGCGGTAATTTGAAGTCATATTTTTAAACAAATATATCAAGTAGGAACAATAACATCTCAGACACCAACAACAATTTATTCTAGAATATCATAAACCTGCTTACAATAATCCCTATACCCTTGTCAGAAACACTCAAACTCGTAACATTAAAAAAAATATACAAAAAGAAATTCGAATAAAAGAATAATCGCCAAGAAAACGTAACGAGACTCAATGAAAACGAATGAGGAGGCGTCAAATAATAAGTTTCTCTTTTCCAAAAAAAGTGTACGCTGTAGAAACGGGTTGGGTTCCGTAGTAGTTTTATTGCCAAGTTGCCGCGCCGCAGTTTCTTTCAGACTATCATGAATTACTCTGTTTTAGTTTTAATGAGTTTTTACTCAACTTACCTAGAAAATTGGTTATGTTTTTCAATGGTTGTTATATCTATACTTTATACTTAATATTATAAAGCTGAAGAGTTTGTTTGTTTGAACGCGCTAATCTCAAAAATACAGGTACGATTTAAAAAAAAATTGTGTTGAATACTACATTTATCGAGGAAGGCTTGGCTATATAACATCACGCTACGGTCAATAGGAGCGATAAATTTATTTCTTTAGAGAACTTCTGTTGTGTGCTGTGGCCAAACGATTAATGGTATTAACTAAAATACATTTAAAAAACTAAAATACATTTTATACAATAGGAAAAAAAATTGTGATAAATATTACAATATAATTCAACATAAAGCTAACATAAAATAAACAATAATTTAACTAAAAAACTAACTAAACAATTGTTTGTCTTTAAAATATTTTTATATCCATAATTTGAGCTTAACTAACCATTATATAACGTTATATCGGGCGACGCGACGGGAACGGAAAAAAAATATTACGGGCTATGGGAACGGGATAATGCGGGTCAGCGGAGCGAAGCGGAGCTCAATCTTAGGCGACAAGTGTAAATCGTTTGTGTGCCAACTCCTCCGAAACGGCTCGGCCGGTTTTGACCAAATTTGGAATGCTGGTCGACATCATACCCGGGAGTGCATATCTATGAAATCATGAAAATAGAACTGACCACGGAGGAATAATCACCGAAAATGTCCTGGACATCACCGAAAAACCAGATGATTAAATGGTTGCCATGGAAACACGTGCGTCAACAATGAAAATAGTTTTTTTTTTCATTCGATTAATTAATTTAAGTCTTCGATTCTGATTCTGATATGTAATAAAAACATTTGCTCTGCTCAATGTTTGCAATTAGCAGCATGCATTGCATACCTAGTTTTAATAATAATAACCCCATTAAAAAGGAAGCCGAGTTAAACTATCCTGTATAAAGATGCCTTTTGGGTTGGCATGGCACACAACCTCGCAGATAGCTTGTGACGTAGCCGTTGAAAAACAAATCTTTCTGTATTCTCTAATATATTTCTCTTGTACAGGTTGTCTTTGAACCTTCAAACTCCAACATGAGTGCCATTGAACCCTAATCTTACAAGATCCCTTCTAAACGTTTCACAAATAACAGTCATCTGTATAATATTCTCTCATAAATAAAAAATAAAAATAATTCTGAGCTCAAACAATCCAATTTGGCTGTATTATTTTTTACCATTAAAATAAAACGTGTACACCTCCTGCTAAACTTCTTAATGACCTCTGTGAACATAGCTGTAGTTATCTCGTTCAAATGCCAAACAAATATATACCTGAAGTTCGATTTTTGCTGAGCGCGTGACAGGTGGCTTTTTAGGTTACCTCTGGCGCTCCGCAAAAATCGGGTTTCCAGACACTCTCATACCGAACAACGTTTCTTGTCCTGCACCTGGAGCTAGTTAGGAATAACTAGTTCTTCTGTGCGGGACTATTAACTAATCAAGCATTAGGTACCTTGATATTGGCGAAATCATCGATGAACATCGATGGAGCCACGTTTTTAAAGAAAGAAGAAGAAGAGAAATATGTACCTAATTGTTTTATTATTTACAAGCATTCGTAGGTATATCTTGTTAAGACAAGCTCTATCTAGTTAAAGACTGACATCATGACATCCTGTTGAATTGCCTCAACGTAATATTAATTTATTTAATCGTGTTTTAATAATGTTGAATGCTTGCTGTGTGTGATCCACAAATGTTTGTTTCGAATTTGGGTGTTTTTTATGTATATAATAATATGTTCTATGTATGTAATATTAGGTAATAAATAAATATTTTTGAACATTTTCACACAACGCCATCTAGCCCAAACTAAGCTCTTGGGCTAGATGGCGTAGTGTGTAAAAAAAATCCAGTATTTATAATATTCTTGGGATAAATATTACGTTGTGTTTCGCGCTAACTTTAGACCGGTCATAAAATTTTGTGACAGATATATTATCATTTAATATTCATTCGAGTGGAATAGTCGTATTTGTTCGGTTCGTTGTCAACTGTTTTCGATTATGAAAGATTTAAATCGAATTTTATGGTTGAACAACGATCAAAAGAAAAAGTAAATGAAGTGACAATGAATGAACGAGGTTCTATTAAACACTTTTTTTTTCGTTTTATTAGTCGGTCGCCAATATTATGATGGATTTTATTGTTCTTCTTTCTATGAACTTCATAAAAGATGTCTAAATTTTTTTTTAAAGCTGACCTTTCGTCCATTACTCGGCGTCCCGGGTACGCCCTGGTTTGATAACCCTAGTCAGAGTACCCGGTGGTATAAACATGGACATACCTATTTTTTGGTCAACATAACATAAAGTTACACTTTCCCGAGAAAAACAAAAGCAACAACTAAAAATAGGATAGATAAAGTCACGAATGGATGCTTGTTAAATAATACAAATACACACTGTTGACATCACAGAGCTCATGATCAGGTATCAACGTATCGCACACGAGTTATAATTACCAATTAGTAAGTACTATTACCTATTCTGTGCTAAAACTGCAAGAACATCATAACCACACAATTTGTTCGAAATTTTAAACCAAATATTCGAAACGTAATAAACACACACACACGCATATCACGCTTATATCCCCGAATGGGTAGGCAGAGGTGCATTACACAACCACAGTTTGCCAGTATTTTTAGTCTCACATAATAGGGAGCAAGCCTATTGCCATCACCGGTCACACATATAATGGGTTATGTCCAAATTAAAAAAATTAAAATTGAAACCCGTTGCCTTTCGATGAAATGTTGATGAAAGGATGAAAGGCAACAAAATCTTACGTGTCAGCCGCTATGTCACAGCCAATAAAAGTCCTGCGCGTTTCGGAAACGTAATAACACGTTCGATTAAATCAGATATTGTTAAGTAATTAACAATCAACAACAATGTAAGCAAATACCAACATGCATTTGCCTTGCAGTGACCTCAACTTGCTTTCCACTGTGACCTCAACCAGTAGTTTCGTGACATAATTTACTTCGACCTCGTCTCGTGTATCTACACGTACAGTATCAATGATTATTGATTACTTTTAATGAATGTGTATATTAAAAACCCAGTATTATATAGTTAGTAGTATTAAATATGTATTTTATGATGGAATTTAAATGAAATAAAAATACTGCATGAAAAACATTTAAAACAATTTTTTCATCGTGAGTTTTTACTGTAATATAATACAAACTATATATACTACAACAGATTATAACATTTTTTAAAGAGCTTAAAACAGAAAACGTGATTTTTTTGTCCGAATCGCACTTGTTTGGTTTTTAATGTTGGCTAGGTATACTGTCTGAACATATGGGCGTCTATATAATACCTATGTATTGCGAGTTGATTGTAATTTGTAATTTACAACAAAAACTGTTACTTAGTCACTGTCACGGCACATTTCGTTTCACTCGCTTCCGTAGTAGGTACATCGAGATTTTTTCTTTTCTATGAAGAAACCATCTAACTTAGAGAATACAACTTAATGTCTTTGTATGGGATGGCACGTCTGTATTGTGTGCTCTCTCATACAAAAAATATAGGAATATAATAAGTTTCTGCCTATCTCTTCAGAGTTTGTTGAGCCACTTCTTCTCCACTAGCCCTAGGAAGTGGTGGTAAAGAAAGTTAAGGAGATTTGACGTCAATAAAATATAAAGTAAGGAGTAAACTAAATCACGCGGGCGGAGCTACGGCGATCAGCTAGTTGTTATTATAGTAATAACCTATAATAACAACTAGCTGATCGCCGTAGCTCCGCCCGCGTGATTTAGTTTACTCGTTTCCGGTTCACACATTACCGGGATAAAAATTTGCCTAGTTACTAAGGGTGAATGTAGCTTTTTTTTGAGTTTATTCATCACCAACATACAAATCTTTCCTATTTATAATAGTAGTATAGAATACAATATACAGTATACTAAAATATTTACATTACAAAATTTCGATTAAAAAATCCTCCGCGTCATTGCCGACTGGGAAGGTTCCCAGAAAGCTGGCTGTGTTGCCACGTTGGATGGTGAGACTTATTCTATTGAGAAATAAATAACATGTAACATCTTACTTCTGGTATTTAATTATTAATAGATGTCGACAAGTGGAAATGTACAAGTGTTTTTTCCAACACTAGCAGACGCCCGCGGCTTCGCTCGCTTGACAAACTATATACACAAAACCATTTCTCGAGAACCATATATTGACGGTAAGACTTTTAAAGTACTGTTAAGACCTAAAAGCGATGACCATCTCAACAAATCATTAATCTTTGCCAACACACTAGAAAAATGAAGTACGAAAACTAAATTCCCGCGTCTACAAAGTAATTTATTATCTACGAACGACCTCTCGACATTCTAGTAGGTATTTGACGTAAGTACAGTCGGCATCAAAAGTTCACACTCAAGATACACCCAAGGTATCTTAAGTACTCCTAACACTACTAGGCAAACAAAGACACGTGCAGTATATTTGGTTGGAGTCTGGCATGCCACGAGGACGTGAGGATACCACATTAAAAAAAAAAATAACCAAACTTATCGACCACTAAAGATATGAGAAATTTTATTTTTTGTCTGTCTGTCTGTTTCAGGTAATCTCTGAAACTGCTGGACTATTAGGACTTTGGTAGATAGCTGATATTATAATAAGTAACTAAGCTACTTTTTATCCTGGGGATATTTTCCCGCGGTAATTGCGAAGTAGAAAACTGTTTCACGCAGGAAAAGCTGCGAGCGTTCTTTTTTTTTTTAGTTCCGCGACCAAGTCCGGGGCCGCTCTAACGTCCGTTGCCGGGCGTCTCTAGTTACAAGCAGAACGTATTTCCAGTGGCGCCCGGCGGACTTTGACCACCTCTGTGGTCTCTGCGGGGGTTGGGTCGGGATGAGAATCCCGCGTCGTTGGGGTAGGGTTTTATCCCGCGTCAGTGAGTGAATCTAGTTGCGTGCTATGGGGCAAAGGCCCCGCAGCACGCAACCCTTCTAACCTGCTTCTGTAAGGACGACGGGTGGCGATCCCGCCGTCCTCAGGCCCCGATCATGGAGGTCGATGGTCTTGGGCGTAGATGAGTCTGCGGCGCCCTTGCCGCTGACTACGGAACTCGGCGGGGAGGGTACGCTCCCTCTCCCTCTCGGCCGCCTCCTTCGCGAGCACAACTTGCTCGCAGAAGGACACAGCCGCGTTCCACCTACTCCCGCTGGAGACCATGGCTTGAAGCATGGTCTCCAGCGAGAGGGTATCCACGCCCAGACCCACTACGAGGTCCCGGCGCTGACTCACCCACGCTGAGCACTCCACCAACGTGTGGAGTGCGGTGTCGTCGTCGGAAACCTCGCAGTGCTGACACCGGGGTGTGACCTCACGATGGATGCGAAACAGATAGCTACCGAAGCATCCATGCCCGGTAACGATCTGCGTCGCACGATATGTGAGGTCACCATGCTGCCTCTGCAGCCAATCGTCCATGATCGGTCTCACCGCCGCGATGATGGTGGCACCCCACTTGGGTTGCTCAAGTCGCACCCTCCATGACTCCATGAGATCCTGTCGGAGTTGGGACCGCCGGTCATCGATTTCTCGAGACGCAGGCCTGTGGTCCCGCTCCAGCGCCTCCTTGCGCCATTGGAACAATGACGCAAGGGCTCTCGCTTCCAGCTCCCATGGAGGGGGCGAGCGTTCTCTAATATATGTATCACATTATATATTTATTATAATGTGTTAATACATATTACCACAGAATAGGGAATAGTACTTACAAACAGAACTTGCACTCCGACGTTAATTAAAGCACATTCTTTTGTTTATATAGAACATTAGGGTTGTCCAGTAAAGTAAAATATATACCAGCATAATTTGACCAATAATTATGACGTTAATGCCTCAATATCAACTCTATGGTCAATGCTGTGTCACAAAAAAGAGACAACCCTTACTGATTTACAACTTCAAGTTGTCGCTGACGTCACGTATTTTTTGCGGTTGTTAGGCGAGTGATATAGGCCTGATATTATTAAAATGTAAACCCATGGATGGAACGTTATTGAAGCCTTGGCGTGTATCAATTTCGCAATATACTTTGAGTGAGACCAATCTACTTGATACCGACTGTACTCTGGTGATTTATAGGACATCGAGGTCGGACTACTTATTTCTCTACGGAACAATGCACTTTGTCACTTCTAATTCCTTCTGTAACGACTTCTAACGCGAAAGTGCTATCAATATCAACACTATTATTTAGATACTATATAGGTTTTGTGAGATTGTTTGAAATACGTCATCATCATTCACCGAGCCATTTCCCAAATCAATAAGGGTCGGCTTTCCAGTCTAACTGCGATTCGGCTGAACTTCGATATTTTCCGTGAAGCGACTGCCATCTGACCTCCACAACCCATGGGCGATATCGAATTTTTGTGGTTAGACCGCTCGGATTTTTGATTTAGAGCTCCAACTACCCCTAACGACTGCCATAGACTGTTCGTATGACAACCGGGACCGACGGCTTAACGTGTCTTTAGAAATAGTCACCCATCCTAAGACCGACCTGACTAGATGTTGCTTAACCTCTGCAATGTGTTAACATTGTCGGTTACCACTAGACTACGAGCCCCTATCTCTCTTATATGTATGGTATTAATTTTGAGAGAAGAGAGAAGGTAGGCAGACGCGCATTACATAACCAAATTTAGCCCATATTGTCATTATAGGGGACTAATACTTTTTTTATTTGGACAGTCTCATACAGTGTTATCTAGACCAAATTAAGGTAATATAAGCTTGTAGTATGGGATCTAGACAACTGATACACATACTTATATATTTCTAAATACAAAAATATTAAACATAGAAAACACCCAAACTCCGAAACAAACATTTGTGGATCACACAAATAATTTGATTCTAGGTTGGAATCGAACTTGGGACCTCAGGGACGGCAGTCGCATACTCATACCACTGAGCCACCGAGGTAGTCGCAATATTAAATCAATAACCGTATTGCAATCTGGACCCAAACTCCAACGGCCAAGACATGTCAAGCCACCGCAACACGCACTGCAGAAATTGTAATCTCCGCATTGCGTGCTTCTTCAAATATACGTAGGTCACACTATAAGTTTTGCGTAACTTAAAAAAACAACATGTTAAAACCAAAATAATATGTTTATTGCTTTTCAAAATACTCTCCTTTACATTTTAAAAATTTTTTCATGCGCTCGAACCATTTTATAAAAACAGGAGGACCACAGATCTAAAGGCATGTTTTCTACGTGCTGATTGAACGCTATCACTGCCTCTTCGGAGTTGGTAAAAGTGAAACCTCTCATCAAATCTTTGATTTTGGGGAAAATACAGAAATCACAGAGTGCTAGGTCATGGCTATGCGCAGGATGGGTGACGAGTTGTACTTTTTCGGAAGCTAAAAATGACTTTGTTGTGTTGGCCGTGTGTGAAGAAGCGTTGTCATGGTGTAGAACGCGTCTTTTGGGTCGTCTTTCGCGAACTTTTTCTAACAACCTGGGTAAACAAATGGTAGAATACCACTCGGCATTAACACTCTTTTGATCTTCAAGTGGAATTGTACAGATGGGACCCGTAACTGAAAAAAAACGCGATCTTTTTTTTACCAACGTTTCTCGCCTGCCTCACTTTTGTTGACGTGTTCTCATTTTCAAACACCCATTCACAAGATTGCTGTTTTTTTTCGGGTTCAAAACAATAAATCCACGTTTCGTCTCCTGTGACAATGTCATAAACAGCATTAGAATTTCCGTGGTTGTACTTCAGTAGCATCTGTGAGCACCGTTACACGCGAGCCCGCTTCTGCTCCGCTGTCAGTTCATGAGGGATCCAACGACAACAAAGTTTCTGAACTTTCAATTCTTCGTGTAAAATTTTCTGGATTTGACTCATACCAATCCCCAATAGTCCTCGAATTGTCTCATAGGTAATCCGCGGGTTTTCTTCAATTAACCGCTTAACAGTAGCCACATTATTTTCGTTGACGGCAGTTGAAGGCCGCCCTTTACGAAATTCGTCATGTAAAGAAACTCGACCTCTCCCAAATTCAGCAAACCATCGCCTCACGGTGCTCAAACAAGGTGCTTCTCTCCCAAAAGCATTTTGAAGACGAGCGGCACAGTCTTGCGGAGAGATAGAACTTTTAAAATCATAAAAAACATCGCTCTAAAATCTTTTCGACTTAATTCCATTTTCGTTGCATACGTAGAACTTTGATTTGTGATAAAAAACAATTGACAAATGATTTCCCGCTAATTGTTTTTTTTTATTACTAAGAAGGTTGCAACGTTAAAAAAATATAACATTCGAAATTCAAATAGTTCCGATTAGCAAGAAGTGCAAAACTTTTAGTGTGTCCCATGTATATCGATATCGACAGCCTTTTCCCAAACCAGTTGGGGTCGGCTTTCAAGTCTAACTGCAAAACGACTCAACTAAGATTTTTTATTTGAAGCGAAACGACTGCCTCCATAACGTATTCACGGTATCAAAGTTCCGTAATTAGACCAATCATTAAATTTTTTAGGTCTCCAACTACCTACTCGTATGTTCGTATGGCAACTCGACGGCTTAACGTGTCCTCTGAGGCATTAACAGTCTCAATGTCTTAAGAGATGGTCACTCATCCTAAGTCTGACGTTATTAGTGTTCCTTAATCGGTTGCCTCTTAGCCATAAGCTCCTTTATCTGAAATATCCATGGTTATTTTACTGCAATTAGCCTTATTAATGGGTTCAGCTTCTTTTAGTAGGAAGTTTTTGCACTGCAAGTCCACTGACTAGCGCAATCAGCTATCATACTCGTACTAATTAAGCGGTGTAGTGAAGTTAATTTGCTATGCTTGTTTGAATAAGTTTTCTAGCAATTTTAAATGAAGAATTTGATTTGATATTTCATTTCATTTTGAAAAATATAATGGTAATTGGAATGCAGGAAAGTATTTACTGACTGAATCGGTGGCGTGGTCGGTAGTGCATCCGCTTTCGATGCCGGAGTCTCGGGTTCGATTCCGGTCGGGACAAACTTTGTGTGAAGACAGATACGTTTGTGCCGAAGTTGTAAGTACCTACCTACATTCATTTTAAGGCATGTATTTTATTTTTTATCTCTCATGCTCCGAAAGTGGGTCATTACTTACCTGATATGCGGGTTGAAAGTGATACATTTCGGCCCTAGGGCGGAAAAGTAAAAAAAAAATTTAAGCACATCTTGAGGCGACGGCAAAAACGTATACAGCCAAAGCTCGATTAAGTCAACACAAGATTCTGATTTTTGAATGGTGATAAACATAAAAAGAGTTAAATTACAATACAATAAAATTAAATAGCACAAAAAAATTATTTGGATAGGTGTACCTTAAAATACTGAGTATTTTACTCAGTATTTTAAGTTTGAGACTCCGACTAAACCTGACTAAAACGCCTCTGTAACGCGTCAAACCATAAAAAATACTCTATAGCTCTTCAAAATAATATGTGTTAAAAAAGATACTGAAAAAATTAAAAAACTGAAGACTTTTTTGTATGGAAAAATATAACTAATGACAAGGTGGTATGATCAAAAGACTAGAGCCTGCCCTGAAAAAAGTGCGAATGAAAAACAAAAAATTATGTAAATATATGAAAGGAGGCTTATTACTTACCAGATATGCGGGTTGAAAGTGATACATTTCGGCCCTAGGACGGAAAAGTAAAAAAAAAATATCAGCAAATCTTGAGGCGATAACAAAAACGCATACAGCCAAAATTCAATTAAGTCAAAACAACATTATAGTTTTAGAAACAAAAAAGAGTTGAGTTTAAAAAATAAGCGTGAAGTATAGCGTGATTGATAAGTGATCAATCTCTCCATTGTTATAATTTTTTTATCTGAATATTTTATTTGATTTCCTCGTATTCGAAATGAAAAGGAGTGTATAACTTGGGTGAAAACACCCATTTCTGCCTACTATTTAACCATTCATTGTTTTTGTAAATTGTAAAATTAAGAGTACCTATTTATCTTATCCTATACTCAGAACAAAACCAGCGCCGAAATATGTTGATTATAAAGAAAACTGAATTTAGGAAAACAATTCTGCTTTTCACGGAAATGCACTCACTAGTTCAAAACATAAAACAAACAATAGCCCTCCAAGCCTGCCGACATTCTGCTATGATTGATTATGATTAAAGAGCACATTGGAGTTCATGTTTTCCATGAGTTGTTTTAATGAGAATCTCTTCAAGCCGGATTATGAAAAATTATTTCACACGATTTATCACGTATGTATTTTGTATTAAATTACTGCATAGTTCGGACATATAATACACATCATTTTATCTCATCATAATATGAATATGCCTGTTCACGATACGGTTATAATCTACAGAAAGGACTTTCACTCGGGTTTTAATAATTAATTAAGTGATTCAGACGAAAGTTTCACGTGTTCTATAAAGTTTTGTGTGAGTTACAAATCGATTTATAGTGTAGGTTTGCTAGTAACCTTCTAAATTGAGAAACAATGCAATGGGTTTTATAATTTTCTAGTTATTTTAAAACAGTTTTATTTGGTAACTTTATTAAATCTGTATTTTTTTACGACCAAACGACGCGGGTACACTACATAAATACGAATAACTTTATTCCGTCACTCACAAATACGAATTTCAAAATACCGATTTTCATAATTCCGACTGGTTCAAAATTCCGAATATAACAACTCCGATTGATCATTATTCCTATTTTTATAATTCCTAAATTTCCATATTCCTAACGTTTATAATTATTACTCTCAAAATACCGAGCTTCAATAGATCGAATACCAAAAAGTCCGACTTAATGATATTTCGAAACATAAACACATAATTGCTCATCAGAGAGAAGTAGGTATAATATTATATTTAGTATGAGAAGGTAGAATTAAAAAAGTAATGACAGATACGTTGTCCTTTTTGTTTCCCTGGTCACATGCCAAAGTATGTTTCCCAATTTTTTATATAATACATTTCAATTCCTAATAAATAACCTAACCGAACCTAACCCACTTCTACCCATTCCAGATACCCAGACCAGACTGCGTGAAGTTGGTTCTGCAGCGATTCCTTTCTGTCACTAAATTCTGTAGAACAAACATGTTGACTTTTAGTTTATCCGAAGTATTGAAAATCGGAATGTCGTGTTTCGGACCGAGAACCCTTCGAGCATTTGACTCTTCGAACGTATGAAAATCGGAAAAATAACAAATCGCATTAATGACTTTCGGTAAAATAAGTTTCGTGATTTTTAATAATAGACATTACAATTCTTAGGTATTATGAAATTCGGAATAAAGTTTTTCGGAGTATTTGGGTGTTCCCCCAAACGACGCGTCCCCCTTTTCGAAGTCATATTTGGTAAGATCGTAACAACAACTTAAAAATATATATGTAAACTAATCTTTATCTGACGACGATGCTCAAAGTTAATGAACACTATTCTTCTTTTTTTTAAAACGTGGCTCCATCGATGTTCATCGATGATTTCACCAATGACAAGGTAATGCTTGATTAGTTGATAGTCCCGCACAGAAGAACTAGTTATTCTTAACTAGCTCCAGGTGCAGGACAAGAAACGTTGTTGGTATGTGAGTGTCTGAGAACCCGATTTTTGCGGAGCGCTAGAGGTAACCTAAAAAGTCACCAGCCACGTGCTCAGCAAAATTCGAACTCCATAATATTAGTAGAATTTTTAGTAAGTGTAATACTGTAATGGTTACATAGGTATGTCGTATTCATAGCTAAGTAGAAGATTACCTAACAATTCTAATAATCATTGTTACATTTCATAACACCCTATTGTATACGGACACCTGGCCAGTAACAGAATAAGTTCCTTCCTACGTCAACTGTCACGGTATTATAATAATATCAATTACACTATTAATACTGAGAATAAATAAACTACCTCGCCTTGTTTAATAAAACTAATTACACTAGGTATTCACAAAACCATGTCCACTCCGAAGAGGTAGGCAGAAACGTTTCTGATGGAAAGATTGAATTGGTTGTTTGCATGAAAAATTATTTTACCTCACGAATGATGATGAAAAATCACTTTACATAAAACAAAGTCGCTTCCGTCCGTATGTATGCTTAGCTCTTTAAAGCTACGCAACGGATTTTGATGTGGTTTTCACCAATGCATAGAGTGGTTCTCAAGGAAGGTTTTTGTGTATATCATTTGTCAAGCACTGTTAGCAGGTAAATTACGTGAGGATGTCATGGACCCCGGAGATGTTAGGTAATAATTATTTATTAAAGGTTCTTGCAACTGGTATTGGGAGAGAAGCAGTGTAAGCGTCACAAGGTGGACTGACGATCTTGTAAAGGTCACGGAAGCCACTGGATGCCAGCCGAACGTTGTAGATATCTTTATAAGAGGCCTATTTCAAGCAGCGGGTGTCAAACTCTTTGTCCATTTTTTTAACACACTGATTTCCGATTCACCTTATATTATATAGGTACTAGCAAAATTTACAATAAGTATTACAATATACAAAATATACATAATTATAGACTAAAAATATCGTTTAAAAGATCCTCCGCGTCATTGCCGACTGGGAAGGTTCCCAGCATGCTGGCTGTGTTGCCACGTTGGATGGCGATACTTATTCTTTGGGCCAGAAAATAGCCAGCCTTCTGGTCCTGAGAACCATCGATTAGGCGTTTAGCAATGTCTCTATAAAGGCGGCGAGCACTCGGACCCTATGACCCCAGTGTCTCAACCCCAAACGGCTCAAATATGTAATCACCTGCTAGGTTAGAATATTTACGCCGCTTAAGGCCTTCAGCCGATGCAGCAGCAGCGCCGGCACATCCGGATGTGCTTGGAAGGTGTGAAGGTGCTAAGGTGTCAACGCATGTAGCGTCCCACACCAAAGGCCTTCCCATCTTCCACGGTAGCAACGACATAGCAAAATATACACAAGAACCTTCCTTGAGAACCAGTCTATCTATTGGTGAAACCGCATCAAAATCCGTTGCATAGTTTTAAAGATCTAAGCATACATACAGAACGGGGGACTTTGTTTTATAATATGTAGTGATCATCAATTGATATAATATTAAACATTCTCATCTATCTATATATATAATACGCCAGTGAAGCCGCTTGTCCTCCTAAACTAAGAGTCGCACAGTCAAGTGTGGCACACCGTTGGAAAGGTCGTGGTCTCAAGTGGTGCGATAAGATTAGAAATTTGACAAAAAGTAAAAAAAAAAATTATTACTTGCGCAGTTTGCGCTAAGGGTTGCTAGTTTTATTTATTACTTCAACTCTGTGTCAGTTTGTTTCTGGATTAAAAATAACATCAAATTAAAAACCACTGGACGAAGGTCGAAATGTCAAACAACATTTCGTGGAATCATTCAGAATACGTACGACACCGCATCGAAAGAGACCTTACCCAAGGTCATTGAGCGCGAACTCGCGTCACAAATACCATCACGTTGTCGTTGTGACGTAAGCTGTCACTGTCATCAAGTCTAGCTGTCAATCATCTTAACAATAAAGGTCGATTCACACATATCAGTTCCGACCGGCACAGTTCACTATTAGTGCAAAATATTATTTCACACATTTCCTATGATTATGTCAGTGTCAGTGATGACTCATGACTGATTCGTATTTATTGTCACTGACATGGTGGGGACGCGTTAATAGAAACTGTATGAAAGAATATACGGCCACGTGCTTCCGGTTCCTTTTTAGGGTTCCGTACCCAAAGGGTAAAACGGGAACCCTATTACTAAGACTTCGCTGTCCGACCGTTCGTTTGTCTCCAGGCTGTATCTCATGAACCGTATAGTTAGAAAGTTGAAATTTTACAGATGATGTATTTCTGTTGCCTCTATTACAACAAATACTTAAAAACAGAATATTATAAATATTTAAGGGGGAAACACGTGATTTTTGCGGTTTTGGTACGGAAACCTTAAAATAAAATAAAATAAAATAACGTTTATTATCTTTAAAATTTTCAGAAAATTATTTAGATTCGTCAGAAGTTGGTGTGACTCTACCGAGGGTTCCAAAATGCAACGAGACTGAGAAGAGCCCTCAAGAAACTCAGCTCGGCTTTTTTCAAAATATTTCATCTTAAATCTAATACAGAGTTATTTAGAAAGGAGCAATTCGTTACGTTGTTACAACCAGGCCGCCTTGTCATCTAAGAAATCATTAATACTATAATAAGCTTTATGGCACAATTTACTTTTTATTAGTTTTTTAAATTTATTGACAGATAAATTTGCTATTTCGGTTGGCAATGTATTGTACATTCGAATAAAGTTCCCCGCAAAAGAATTACTCACTTTATGAAGCCTAAATTTAGGAACAGCCAGTTTATCCTTTGTGTGCGAGTCCGACTCGCACTTGACTGATTTTTCTTTTTTTTAGGTAGTTTTTGTGTTTCATTTTGTTTTATCTATGACTATAATAAAATCATATAAACCGTGTGTTTGTACATTTACTAAAATTAACCATAAAAGACTGTGGGTTATTACACAATACTTTCTCATCAATTCCGAGTTCCAGTTGAACACCAGCACCAGGATTCTACCTGGCACATGCTGAACTGGACACCCATTTGGTTCAGTTGTGTGGCACAATGGTACTATGTACGGACTGCCACGCTCGAGGTCTCGGGTTCGATTCCCGAGTCTGGTGGATAATGTATAATTCTCTTTAGAATTTTACCCAGATAATAATCCCAGAGTCTGGAACTTGTGCCCGGTAAATGGCAATAGGCTCGCCCCCTATTACATGGGACGTAACATAGCTGGCGAGATGTGGGTGTGTTTGCACACCTCAAGCTTCCAATCCCCAATGTAATTTATGTGTATTGCTATGTTGTATTGTGTGGGCACTATGTACTAAATAAATGTGTCTTTCTTTCTTTCAATCATTAATTATTAGTAGAAAAAAATTGATGACGGCGCGTACAATAGGCAGAACTCACGGCCGGATAAAGAGGCTTATAACAATAAACTTATACACGTTATATCCCTACATTACTGAGAAATAAAAGCGAGCTTACATAAATTCAGCCGTAGAGAATTTCTTCGTTAAAAGTCATTTGCATTTTAAATTCCAAAAATATGTAAAGCGGTAAGGCAGTAGCTTCGAAATAAAAATTGGACGAAAAGGTTTTTATCTGAATTAATATTTTAATTGACTTGTTTGTTGACCGTACTAGATGAATGAGGGTATTCATAAAAACCGGCCAAGAGCGAGTCGGGCTCGTGCACAAACGGTTCCGTACCTAAACAGCAAAAAAAAAAAAAAGTGGTTTATTGGAGCCCCCTTAAATATTTATTTTATTCTGTTTCTTAGTATTTGTTGTTATAGAGGCAACAGAAATACATCATCTGTGAAAATTATCCTTAATTCCTTCCTTATTCCTTAATTAAAACTATCACGGTTCACGAGATACAGCGCAACACAGACGGAGGACAGGACAGCGAAGTCTCAGTAATAGGGTTCTCGTTTAACCCTTTGAGTACGGAACCTTAAAAAAGAAAAATATATACCAAAGAAGGCTTTTTTTAATATGGATTGAAGCTTACCAATAAATTCCTTTATGTTTTATTCGACTGGATATAAAGTAGGTACACTTAGACTTGCTAAAAGGGCGTATAATTTAAATTCCCTTTATATTTCCCTATCGGAATGGATTCCAAAAGCTTCCATAGGAGTTTTAGTAAACGGAGAAAATTAAAAAATCCATACTGAAATAAAACATTGGCCGCGAAATTAAAAAAAAACGAGTCGCTTTAATTTTTGTAAATGAAAGATAAATAAGATAAATATTCTTTATTGTAAACAAAAACAGATATAAATATTTAAACACATTCCTTGTTGTCTTCAAAATTATGTACAAAAGGCGGCCTTATCGCTAAAGCGCAATATCTTCCAGGCAACCTTAGGATGGATAGAATATCATGAGAACTAATAGGGGATGTGTACAATGTAATACATTGATGTATTATATGCCATGATATGATAAGTAGGTTTAAATAAATAAGAGGTAAGTATAGTATAATGCAATAAATACTAGGTCGCCGCAGTCGCGAAACGTACCGTTACGCTGCAGCATATATTTGAGCGAAGCGAGTTTAAATTCAAAATGCTGGCATCGTAATTACCTGGGTAATTCTGTAAGCTATTGATGAGTGCAAGATAATCCGAAATCGGCCGAGTATTCGCCGAGAAACAATTTAACATAAATCGTTTGAAAAATAATTTGAGTCACCCGTTGAGAGCTCCGCTCGCCTCCGGCTCGCTTCGCTCAATAAGTATGTATATAAAAGCATAAGAAGAGGACATAGTGAAAATTTTCATAAATGCTAACAAATAATACTTGTATGTACAATGTTTCACTTTTATTTAACTTACAGGATTTAAACTGACCGGTTTCGCTTTATAGCATTATCAAAGGTTGTTGTCCACTTTACATATTTATTTAACACGTATTTTACTACACTGTCTAACATACTCGTATCTTCAAGCCATTATTGAACTAAATTCTTAACACATATGTGGTAGTCTGTCTTCAAATTATCATCTCTATGCGGACGACTTGCAGCATGTCGACTTACGACTTGCGTCATTTTAAGGTCGACGAAATAGACGATGCTGTTGCTGCCCTCAATAGTGACCTCGAGAACATTTAGTGATTAGGCTAAATCCTTTGGATTGCTTATCAATCCAAGTAAATCTCAGGGCTCGTTTAAGGAGACGCGGCGCGTCGAGCGGTGCGGTCCGCGAAGCAGGCCGCCAGAAACACAAACATACGGCAATGTTTGGAGCGTTCAAAGAGAAGCTTCTTTGCAAGCGTTTGTTTAAGTTGTAGCTGCCCAAGCTACGAGCGGCATCGCGTCGGTCGCGGCAAATGTAGCGACAGGCGACGCCGCGGAGTACGCGGCGGGTAAACCAGCGAGTTTCGCAATGGGAGAACGCGGCGGATGAAGCGGCGGGTGACGTCGCAAAGGACGCGGCATGGAAGGGTGGGAGAGGTACACTGCATACCCCTCGTATGCAGTGGGAATGACATTCGTTTATATCCATGAAATACCTCATAACCCTTTGTTCTTACTGACTGGTAAAGAGTTGCATATTCTCCAAATTGTTCGCGTTCGTCTGCTGTGACCCTGGGTTCCACTCTAGCAGCAAATAAAATACTTTTTACCTTCAAGCAAACTATATCAATGATGTCGTCCATGATTACAAACAATACACACGTTCGCTCTTTGTAACTAGTCGAATAATATTGGAAGGACGGCGGCAATAAGCTGCGAGAGTCGCAGCGGGTGTCGCACTGAACTGAACGACGCCGCATACAAAGCTGCGTCCCACGCGGCGGGCGCAGCGCAGTGCGAAGCCACGCCGCTCGCGTCGCTCGACGCCCCGCGTTTCCTTAAACGAGCTCCTGTATTGCTATATGTTTGAGTTTGCGCATGACACGACACGGGCCGCTTCACGCGCCGCCTCACTATAAACGGTTAAATAGCTCGACGTGCCGCGGCAAGCCACGCCACACGTGAAGCTCGACGCCCCGCGTCTCCTTAAACGAACCCTCAGGCACTGGTTGTTGGTGGCCAGCATATGCTCGGCCTCTTGGACTTAAACTCATTGCCACAAATTATCTTCGATACGAAGCGGATTGATTATTCCCAAAGTGCGCGAAATCTAGGATTATATATAGATTCTCACCTTTCCTGGGACGTGCATATCGCAGAGGTAAGTAGGAGGGTGTACTGCTCATTTCAATCTCTCAAAGCTCTTTAGAGTCTCTAACCTTTCCAAACTAAAGTTACTCTTGCACATTCTCTTCTTCTATCACTGTTAGACTATGCTGATGTCTGTTTCTTGGATGCATCGGAGGAGCTTGTGAGCAAACTCGAACGCCTGCAGAATCTGGCAATCCGCTTCATCTACGGCCTTCGGAAATACGAACATGTATCGGAGTTCCGGCATAGATTGGGGTGGCTTCCGATTCGGCAGCGTTGTAATGCTCACATTCTGTCTCTCCTATATACCATTCTTCACAATCCTAATTCTTCTATGAGTACCTATCTGCGAGAACGCTTTCAGTATTTGGTGCCTAGAGACAGAGAATGTCGTGTCTCTTCTTCCCTTCTCCTTCGAACTCCTGCTCATTCCTCTAGTTGCTATGACAAATTCTTCACTAATCAAACTGTCAGACTGTGGAACTTGCTTCCACACGATATACGTGCAAGCCGTTCGGAAATGTTCGGACATTTTCAGGAAACGAGTTCGGGAACATTTCCTATCCAACTAATATTTTCTTACCGTCTTCTTATTCTATTTTTATAATATTAATTATACACATTTATTTTTGTCTGTATAGTGTACCAAACCATTCTCTTTTAGTAATAAGTATGTTTATTTTTATGTATTTATTTAGTAAGACTAGCTGTTGCCCGCACCTCCGCTTGCGTGTAATAGTTTTCATGTAAACACATTACCGGAATATGCACTTTAGAAATATTATACTGCATGGTTTTAGAAAGAAATTATTGCATGTCAGACCACTCAGCACTCACTGAACTGCCTGAAGACTTCTCAGTGATAAGGCCGCCATTTGTACATGCTGAAACCTGTATATTTTTTTGTTCTTATGTTGTATTGGTGTACAATAAAGAATATTCAATCAATCAATTAATCACTCATGGAATCGCTAGTACCTATTTACAATCATCCCATCAGTCTTGTAAGCGTGAATCTTAAGGTATTTACTTTCACTTATCACTACAATTTATAAAACAAAGTCCTCCGCAGCGGCCGATCCGATCTTCATGCTGCATTCTGCACTGATTTTCATGTTGTTTTAACCAACAGAATTAGTGTTTCTCGGGTAGTTTTAGTAAAAAGTATAGCAGTGCCTGCGACTCCGTCAGTGTGTAACTCCTTGTGTGTTATTAAGTTAATGTATTGGTAATATTATTTAGATCACGTTTACATGAGGCTGAAGTACTTATAGAATGAAAATACTTCAGCGCAAAGCTTCCGGGTAAACTATGTGGGAAGTTGACCCGTCCGGCACGTGAACATAAAGATTTCTAGAACTAAACAATGGTAAGTAAAATGTTTTAAGAAAAAACTTTTTAAAATTATATAATAGCATTAATTTTTCGCAGAATTAAAAAGACAACAAAACGTCGACAATTGTTTCGCCTCTAAACGAGGCATTATCAAGACTGTCTCAGAGAGAACAGCCTAGGCTAGAAAAGTTTTTTCTTAAAACATTTTACTTACCATTGTTTTGTCATGGATTTTCGCCAAGTAACGCCTGTTTCTATCCAATATTTCTAGAACTGCTAACCCGGGAAAGAGCGACGTATAATTGACCATGCGAGAAACAACTGACACCGAGATCTACTCCAACAACTCGAAAAGTCTGCCCTTGAGCCTTATTAATTGTCATTGCATAACACACCGATACTGGGAATTGCGTTCTTTTAAATTGGAATGGAAAATTATTTGGTATAATGGGAATTCTGGCTATGGTTGCAGAAAACTCCGAACTGCTAAGCTATCGGGAGTTACACGTGTTATTGTGAGTCAACCATAAAAGATAGCCATATGTTGTTCTGGGATATTTTTTATATAATTTTAAGGAAAACATTTCCGTAGTACATAATTTCTGTGTAGCTTTAACCATTAAGGCTGCACACGCGACGGAAGCTTAAAAAATAGAGTAACTTCTCCCGTTTTCCCAACTTCTCCCTTCACTGCTCTGCTCCTATTGATTGTAGCTTGAAGAAAAGTATACTATAACCTGACCAGGAGTATGAAGAATAATTGTACCAAGTTTCGTTAAAATCCGTCGAGTAGTTTTTGTTTCTATAACGAACATACAGACAGACAGACAGACAGACAAAAATTTTAATGAGTGCATTTTTGGCATCAGTATCGATCGCTAATCACCCCCTGACCGTTATTTTGAAAATATATGTCATGTACAGAATTTTAGATTATAACCATGTCTTGTTGTATTGTACTCTCTAAGTTATGTAACGCGGTGGTTGCTTCTCTTCTCTCTAAATTCTGTACCTTTCCTATATAACTCTGGGTCTGCTGGAGGATAGTCATCCATTGACTTAAACCCGCCTTTGTGCATAGTGTGTTATTGTTGGTGTAACAATGTATTATGTTTAATATGATGTACAATAAAGAATAAATGAAATAAAATGAAATGTGGTAGATACAAATAAAATTTAAGAGGCTTTTAGAATTTAAGAAGAATTTAGTTCAACAATGGCTTGTTTAATAAATATGTAAAGTGGACAACAACCTTTGATAATGCTATAAAGCGAAATCGGTCAGGTTAGCATGTATTACTATAAGTTTCACCAAGTGCCGACAATCGAAGCCATCAACTATATGAAAATGTTCAATTAATATCAATGGTCATTAGATATATGTAGCAAACCAGTGATTTTAAATATTTATTAGATTATACACATACTTATCTACAAACTAGTGACAGTGACGATGACAAATTGACAAGTAGGTCGTAGAAGGAGAGATAGAGGAGTTCGATTTTTGCTGAGCGCGTAGCTGGTCCTTTTTAGGTTACCTCTGGCGCTCCGCAAAAATCGGGCTCCCAGATACTCACATACCGAACAACGTTTCTTGTCCTGCACCTGGAGCTAGTTAGGAATAACTAGTTCTTCTGTGCGGGACTATCAACTAATCAAGCATTACCTTGACATTGGCAATTCATCGATCAATATCGATGGAGCCACGTGTTTAAAAGAAGAAGAAGAAAAAGGAGAGATAATAATTTATTACTATAATTTTTAAAGGAACACCTATGGCAGTCGTTAGGGGTAGTCGGAACCCTAAATCAAAAACCCGACCGAGGTGAGGTAACAAACTTTAAAAAAAACATGACTGAAGAAAATGTATGTGGGTGATATTCTTACTGAACTTTATATAAACTTACACACGTTTTCAAATGCAATCCGCTTCAGAACCACAAAATCCGACATTTACTAACAAGATGCAGCTGGTGCTAACCAGATTTTTCCTGTTATTTGAATTCAAATCCAATACGACCTTATTTTACATAAAGTAGGGTCGTTGCTACCAGTATCTGGTTCTGGCTGATACCCGGAATTGCAACCGCGTTGAATAATCTTCTTATTACATACTAGCTGATAACTACGGTGACGATTCCCGTGGGAATCCCCCGGGATATAAAGTAGTCTATGTTACGCAGGGGTAATGTAGCTCTCTAAAAATAAAAAAATTGGAATTTAAATTAGAAATATCACTGAGAGAAGATAACTTACACTTTTAAAGTCCGTAAGTATAGACTAGCTGATAGCCACGACTTCGCTTGCGTGTAATTGATTTCTAGTTACCATATCCCACGGGAACACATTCCCGAGATAAATCATCTAAATTACTCCTTTATAACACTAGCTAACTGCGAGTGAAAGTTTTATTAAAATTGACCTAACCGTTTCAGAGATTAGCCCGAACGTAGACAGAAAGACGTACTAAAATAATAAAAAATAATAATACGTGAGTACCGAATTATTCCTCTATTTTCATATGCATTTAGTGAAAAACTATCCTATATGTATTTAGGAATTAGTAATATTATAATTATGGTCCAAGTTACATTAAAATTCATTCAGTAGTTTTTGCGTTAATGAGTAACAAAAATCTATCTATACCAACCTTCGCGTTGCTAATACCTATTAGTAATATCATTATTGCATCGATGCAAACTGTAATGAACCTTACTCGATATTAATTAAGTTCTAATCGATTTGAGAACGGACATTAATTCCCGGGTGTACACTGACGTCACAGTGTACAAGCACAACGCAGTGTACTTCGTAATACGTCACCAAATGACATTTTTCAACCGTCCAGAACCTGCTGAGCTCTTGAAACTCTATAAATGTTTCTACAACGTTCCGTGAACGAAATTTTCAGAGGTCAAATTAAAGTTGTTATCAAAACGTATAGCGACCCGGTTTTCGGTTTGAACCGTCGCTTATTTCTCATTGGATTGCAGCAAGCCTACTGCGTGGGATTGAATGGATTTCTGTTTGTTCATTGTTTTATTGTCACACAGGGTGTTTTATTATTGGATAATGTTATATTTGTTTTTGTGATTTTGGTGTGAAATATATAGATTATGTATCGACAAGCACGAGTAATATTTTATGAGGGTATTTTAGGAGATACGGGTTAGAATTGAACTAGACTTTTTGAGTTGAATAGTCCAAATATCAGGAAAAGTTATAGCTATATAACATAACGCTATTTCAAATTTAAACTGCTTCGGTAGCGTGATTGTGCATCGGCTTTCGACTCCGGAATCTCGAATTCGATTCCCGGGTTGAATCAAATATTTGTGTTGATAAATTTATGTTTCGGAGTTTATGTGTATATTTAGGAATATATACCTAGTTGTCTAGTATTCCATAGCATAAACTTATAGCTTAATTTGGGCTAGAAAGACGATGTGTAAAAAAAAAATTCTACATCTCATAACACGAGCTATATAATATTATAGCTTAGTTTGGGCTAAATGACGTTGTGTGAGAATGAAAAAAAAATTATAGGAGTGGAGCATTAATAATAAAATAATGTATACACACGCGAACGAAGTTGCAGGCGTCCCTTAGTTCAGTTCTCGTTAAATACATAAAAATTTGCATCTCCCACGTGGTGCACCTAGTGACAATCGAGCAAGCCTCTTATTACGTGGGACGAAAACTTGACCGGCGAAATGATGACATATTAAACGTTTCTGTTTACCCCAGGAATAAGATTTCGGTCGGGACAAACTATGTGTAAAGACAGATAAGTTTGTACCGAAGTCTGGATGTTTCCTATGTATAATATGTATGTGTTTACAAAAACAAAAATGTATATTATATAAGTATTTATATAAGTTTATCAAGTTTATCTAGTACTCATATCACAAGCCCTGCTTAGTTTGAGACTAGATGGCGTTGTGTAAAGTTTCGTAACATAGGAAACCATAAGATGCTTTTATCCCAGTTAGGAGTTCCCGCGGGAATTGGGAATGAGTAAAATATCACCTGTAATGTAGAATTTTGTTCTAGAAGTCCTGTAAATAAAACTACACCCCATCCAACAACTAACTATTTTAACCATAACTACAAACAATACAAACGCAACGTAAAACAAACTCGTTAAAATTCTTAACGAATTTATTAAACTTTTAAGTATATAAATACCTACTTTGTCACAACAAAACAAAATTAGTTTCCATTAAACACCGTAAACTGTCTTACATAAATCGAGCTTAACTACTTCGCGCGATACAAAATGGTGTTCTAATTAAAATCACTTACGAAATAACCTTACCGAATGAAAAAGCACGTCTGGAGTTTAGTGAAAATCCAGGGAAATGGACGTGTAGAAATCCCCGGATTATACTCGAGCGGGCAAAGTAAAGTGACTATGTAACTATAGTATCAGTAATCCGGGCGGTGTTGATAAAACGCCACATTGTTCGAGAATTCGTCTGAAAGTTGGCTTGTAATGAAATGTGCCTCTGCTGTTTAAGTGGAGACTGGAGCGAAGCTAACCTTGCTTTGTGTTTCAGAAGTTCAATTATGTAACGCTTAATCGATGCTTCTCAGGACCAGAAGGCTGGCTATTCTCTAGTCCAAAGAATAAGTATCGCCATCCAACGTGAACACTGCCAGCATTCTGGGAACCTTCCCAGTCAGCAATGACGCGGAGGATTTTTTAACCGACATTTTGTAGTGTAAATATTTTTTGTATATACATACCTACATAAACTCGCTCAACTAGCCTCTTTCCCAGTGTGGTAGGCACTAGTAGGCAGAGACCACGGACTTTCACTTGCTACGATCCTGGCATACTTCTTTCGCTTCCTTAACCTGGCCTTTATTCAAGACCTTTGCGATTTGATCGTCATAAGTCCGCCTAGGTCGACCCTTACTAGCTTGTCCATTCACACTCGCTTCATATATCAGTTTTATCAGTCTCCTATCATCCATCCTCTCTACATGACCGAACCATCTAAGCATTTGTTTTTCTATCTTGATCACTACATCTTCTGTTTTTGTTCATAATTATGTAAATTGTTATACTTAATGTAAATAAGTATGTAATTACTTATTATGCAATTAATCCTACTTTATTTACAATGTACGACTGGAAAGGTTCTCGGAATGTTGGCCACGTTGCCACGTTGAGTGCCACGTGCCACGTTTGAGCCAGGAAATATCCAATCTAATGGTTCTGAGAAGTAGCTTGTAGGTACTTACCTACCTAATAAACAGTGTAACAATAAACCTACAAAATTTTAACAGAAAATACCTATTTTATGTTTATTTTTTCGGTTTATTGTTAAACTGTTTATTTCCAACCATGCTTTAACCACTCACTCTGGACGTAATGACACTTTCATAGCTGAGAAGCATATACCTATATCTAAAATTTTATTATTATTTTTCATTAACTAATAAAGAATATAGTCTTGAATTAACTCAAGGAATTTTGTTTGTGAAACTAACCTCGTATTGCTCCAATGTGTCCTAAGCTTTATTGCCTGACACTTAGTTATTTAACCAAGTGATAAGCATGTACATAAAGATCTACAAGCACTAAATCTAGTTAGAATACTGACCTAAATATTTGTAATAATAAACAAAGACTGTGTTAGCAAATATGCTTTCATCGTCACGGAATTTATGAAATTTATTGAGTGAAGCGTCTACATTTGAATACCACACTGGACTATTTTGCTTTTGTCTGTGAGTCTGTATGTGTTCCGATCACATTTTTATCCGATTTTCACGAAACTTGGCATATATTACTTTTATTTTCAGCGTGAAATTCTTTTGATTGAGAGGGAAATGGCGGCATAAATCTCAAATAATGTTTTTAATTTTTATGACAATACCTTCTGATGATACCTTCTGGGCGCATGAGGTCTTATTTTGACTATTGGGTGACCAGTAATAATAATAAATAAATAAATATTTCGGACATTATCATACAATGTCATCTAGCCCAAACTAAGCTACGAGTATAAACTTGTGCTATAGGATCTAGACGACTGATAAACATACTTATTTATTTCTAAATACATACATAATAGCGTAGGTATGTATATAAAATGTTCATGTAGCATTGAGGTATAGTAGTTAACTGCTTCGGTGGCGTCTCGGGTTCGATTCCCGGGTCAAATCAAATATTTGTGTGATCCACTAATGTTTGTTTCGGAGTTTGGGTGTTTTCTATATATAGTATGTATGTATTTAGAAATATATAAGTATGTTTATCAGTTGTCTAAACCCATAGCACAAGCTTATAGCTTAGTTTGGGCTAGATGGCGTTGTATAAATGTCCGAAAAAAAATAGTTCATTTAGGTAGTTCATTAGATGAACTAACAAACAATTAAGATAGGAGTGTATAATGTATGTATGTATATTAAAGGTGCGAAGGGTTTCTATAAAGACCACGGTTCTCTCCTGGACGTAGTTTATGTTTAATATTTTACGTAACTGTTTGGAAAATGTCTTAATACAGTTTTTTAATCACTTGGGAAGTAGACAAATGAAAACTTTGGTCTGACTTGTAAAAGTTTTATAAATAAATACTTACACAACGTCACTTTTATAAATTTCTCGTGAATTTCTTAGCATTTTATTAAGTTCGAAACAAGGTTTCTTGTTATACTGTTATATAAATGAGAGTTAATCGTAATAAAGTACTTACTTCCCGACGTTTCGATCCTATGGTACCCACTGAGGTCACATGTAGGCCGAGTTATCAGTTTGAGTAAACATCCCGTATTAATAATTTAGAAGGTTTCACGTAATACCACTCTGTAATTCAAACCAAAATTTCAACAGCCAGGACAGTTGTTACATACCACTAAAGAATATTTGCAGTTTCAGCATAATGTTACGGGATAAAACCCGACCCCAAAGATGCGGGGTGATACCCGACCACCACGCAGCGGCCACACAGGTGGTCAAGTTCCGTCGGGCGCCACTGAGAATTCTTTCAGTGCTTACCGGAGGCGCTCGGCAATGGACGCCGGACGTAATTTCGGCCGCGGATTAAAAATAAACATAATGTTAGCTGAATTAGTAAAACAAACTAGTTATCCCGACGAACTTTGTATCGCCTCAAATATTAAAAAAAAAAATATATATACCTATAAAATATATAAAAAAAAAAGAGATTTTTTTAATATTTCATGCAAATGTATGTAAATTGAAAAACGCGACGGACGGACTGACAGACAAATTGTCGTATTAAATATATAGATAATCAAAATGGTTACGGTGTTTTATCGACAATTTCTTTTATTTATCCAAACAACCACTAATAAAAACATAACAAAGCATCACGCTTTTTTCCCCGAAGGGGTAGGCAGAGGTGTGCAAACACTCCCACATCTCGCCAGCTATGTTAGGTCCCATGTAATAGGGGGCGAGCCTATTGCCATTTACAACCACTAAGCATATTAATAAATTACATTAAGTATAAACCTCAAACGGATATTTGAGCCGTTTGGGGTAGAGACGCTGGGACCTTGGGGTCCGAGCGCTCGCGGACTTTTTAAAACCATCTCGAAACTCATGATCGACTCTTCTCAAGTTACTTTTTAACTCAAAGAATAAGCATTGCCATACAACGTGACAATGCTGCCAGCCTTGTGGGAACATTGCCAGTCGGCGACGAGGCGGAGGAGTTCTATGACGCCTGTGTATAGTGTAGATTTTAGTGTGTATAGTATAGTTTTTAGTATCATGTATATTGTTATATAACAAGTTAAATTCTGTTGCCCCAATTTATAAATGTACAATTTATTACAGTTGCAACGTGAATAAGCTTAAATGAAATGAATATTAATTATTATAAATACAACTTTGCATTTTAAATTAACTCGAGTGTATTGTGTATTAAATTTAATGTTAAATAAGTAGTCACTAAATAATTCAAGGATTGAACTACAAAATTATGTGTAATGTTTCGGCCGAAAAAAAATATTGTGCTGAGGTACCCTTTTTTTTTAATTCCGCTAGACCGCTGCCGCTCCCATGTCCCTGCGGGCGTCTTTGGTACACACCAGAAGGTATTGCCAGTGGCGCCCGGCGAACTTTGGCCACCTGTTGCTGGGGAGCCCTCTCAAAATCTCTTGTTCTCAAGTCACAGATGCACCTGCTGTACAGACGGACGAAGCTCTGAAAACTCGTACAACATTGACACAAATCCGACTTAAATTACCAGATTGGTACCAAATAATTGTCGCAATGGGTCCAAATTGAAGTGGGACCACATAGGAAGAAATAGCTTTCAACTAAAATGAGATAAAAAACATAATAAAAATATTTAAAAAATACACGTCAAAAATTGACACAACAACCGACTTCAAACTACAGAAATGCAATGAAACCCAGTCCGAAGATATAAGGTAACAAACAAAAAACAATAACAAAAAAAACATACAGTCGAATTGAGAAGCTCCTCCTTTTTTGGAAGTCGGTTAAAAACCAACTTAAAATTACCAGAATGGTACGAAATAATTGTTGTAATGGGACCAAATTGAAGGGAACCAGTAACTTTCTAAAAAAATCAAATTCGGTTCACCCAGACAAAAAATCATCATTCACCGAGCCTTTTCCCAACTCAGTTGGGGTCGGCTTTTCCAGTCTAACTGCGATTCGGCTGAACTTCGATATTTTCCGTGAAGCGACTGCCATCTGACCTCCACAACCCATGGGCGATATCGAAGTTCTGTAGTTAGACCGCGAGGATTTTTGATTTTAGAGCTCCAACTACCCCTAACGACTGCCATAGATGTTCGTATGACAACCGGGACCGAAGGCTTAACGTGCTCTCCTAGGCACGGAGGGGTCTCAATGTCTTAAGAAATGGTCACCCATCCTAAGACCGGCCTGAGTCGATGTTGCTTAACCTTTGCAATGTGTTAATATTGTCGGTTACCACTAGACCACGAGCCCCTCACCCAGACGAAAAATATTAGCTAAAAAACATAAAAAAATAAATTGAGAACCTCACCCTTATTTTATGTCGGTTAAAAATACGCCAAAAATGTCAATAGCCCTCTATTACGTGTCTCCAACAACGAGACTGGCGAAATGCGGGCATCTTAAATCCATTGGGGATACAGACATGATTTTGTTGCAGTAAATATCATAAAATATTGAATTCCAACAAATCAGAAATCTTTTGAAAGAGAATTTAACCAACAGAACCCAAATTATCAAAGATAAAACTTTCGAACTACTCGCAGAATATAAAGAACAATAGCTCCTTTGATATAAAGCAAGGTACCTATGTTATATTTTCTTTGCCTCGTGAAGCGAAAAAGAATTAACTTGTGTCCTTTTCGTTAAAAAGTTAGCCATTCTATCTAAGAGAAAAAAGGTGGAAAATATCTTTTGATGTAACAGTAATGATAGATAAAAGTTGCTCGACTAAAGTTTAAATGAGTCGACCTTTTGGAAGACAATGTCATGTTTTGGAGGCTGTAGTATTTTTTTAATGGTAATACGTTTAGTAGGACTTACGTATGATCGTAAATTTAGACGTCGCCGTTCGTTGGCAATTTGGCCTCTGACTCGTGGTCAGTTGGCACGAGCATTTCCTTGGGAATGGAACTATAGCTGGTTCGAACCCGGCCCAAAACTATTATTTTCAACCGACTTCCAAAAAAGGAGGAAGTTCTCAATTCGACTGTGTTCTCGTATTTATATCTCTGGACTGGGCGAACTGATTTTGATTTTTTTTTGTTTATATAAAAGCTACTACTTCCCAAGTGGTTCCATTTCAATTTGGTCCCATTCCGAGAATTATTTGGTCCCATTTCGGTAATTCAAAGTCGGTTGTTGTGTCAATTTTTGGCGTGTATTTTTCTCTTATACCAAATAGATGACATTTAAACCAACAATGTACGTTTTATTACCATATTACCTAACTCTGCACAACTCGGTTTTAGTACGAAATTAACCCTTTAATATTAAAAAGTTAGTAAAGTACGAATTAAATGTAAATACGACAACTTTAAATGAAGGTGCTTTATTTAACGTAGTAATTTGTGATGTCGAAAAGTTGGGTATTAACCAACAACCGAAACAGAGGAGTTCGTGGAAAGGTTGAGCAACATCCGGCTAGATATTGGTCGGTCTTCGGATGTCTATTTCTTAAGGCATTGAGACCACTCCGTGCCTCGGAGAGCACGTTAAGACGTTGACGATCTCGGTATACAGTTTTAACGAGTAGTTAGCCGTATAGCCCCTACTGGTCTAACTATAGAGCTTCGATATCGCTAATGGGTTGTGGAGGTCAGAGGCAGTCGCTTCGCATCGAAGTTCAGCCACTTCGCACTTAGACTGGAAAGCCGACCCCAACTGAGTTAGGAAAAGGCTTCCAGACGATGCGACAGCCGGTGAGAAAAAAGTAACTATAAATAAAAATGAATTGCCGTTCGTTTGTTTCGCTAAAACTCGGAAACGACTGGCCGACTTGGCTGATTTTGGTCTTGAAACATTTGTGGAGGTTCAGGGTTCGTTTAAAAGGGCGGTACGAAGTTCGCCGGGACAGCTAATATAAAATAAATAAAATATAAATAATAATTGGACATTCTCACACAACGTCATCTAGCCCAAATTCAGCTATAAGCTTGTGCTATGGGATCTAGACAACTGATAAACATACATATGTATTTCTAAATACATACATAATAGGTATACATAGAAAACACCCTAACTCCAAAACAAACGTTTGTGAACCACACAAATATTTGATTCGACCCGGGAATCGAACCGGAGACTCCCGAATGCCGATGCAATACCGACCACGCCACCGAAGCAGTCACTTTTATCTACTTTTATCCCGGGAATGTGATCCCGTGGGAATTGGGACCTAGAAACTTTTCTACGAGGGATGCTTAAATAAATAAATTTTCTGATTTGTCAATTAAACACAATATATACATTATAAGAATTAGAATATACATATATATATAATATACATACATATACAATATACATATATATATTTAATATTTAATTATATATACATCTAAATCCTAACATGCGTCAAAGAACTCCTCCGCCTCGTCCCCGACTGGCAATGTTCCGAGAAGGCTGGCAGCATTTCCATGTTGTATGGCAATGCTATTCTTTGTGCCAAATAGTAACCAGCCTTCTGGTCTTGAGAAGTGTCTTGAGAAGTTTAGATAATTTTTTGTATCTTTGTCTCTACCCCAATCGGCTCAAAAATGTAGTCTCCTGATTTTGAGTTAGTAATGAAAGACGCCCACAAAATTCTCTTTACGCAAGTCAAATGAAATAACAATACTTCAAAAACGCCATCAAACCAAGAGCGTAAACTAGACGTAACTACGTCACAAAGTTACGTATTTGTATCAAATTTAATTTCAGTTTTATACAATTTTATTTTGGGCATAGACGAAAATTAATATTTTTTCCCCATCTTATATAAAGCTTTGGCTTTCAAATAAAGTCGTAATTCTCTCTGGTTTACTCATATTAGGCTTGTTGCAAACCGAGCGACTGAACATTGTTGTGCTCAAATCGTTTTCGAGAAAATTCTATTCTATAAAATTCAGCATTTTCAATATTTGCACCAGGAACGGTGCAGGATGTGTAAGACTTTTTGTCTGTCAAGTTATTTATTTTTGTATATTTGATAATACTATTTTAAGATATTTCTAAATACCTATATACTGAGCGTGTGCGAATTAATATAAAAAGAAAGCTAAAAAGAAAGCTGACAGAAAACATTGTTTTTGTATGTATGTTTGTATGTTGAGGTTAATCTTTAAAAAAAAACCACTGAACGGATTTTCTTGCTGTTGCAATCAGGATCCGTTTTCGGTCCGGTTTCAGTGAGGTAACGCACCGTTTTAGTTGCCGTTGACATGTCAGATGAGAAGCTGTCACGTTATGCTGCGGTACCGCACTGAAACCGTATCGTGTGGCCCCAGCCTAAGACTTAGCTCAATTTGCGTCACCATTATTAGTTTTTCTTCCTCAAAATCAAATGACAGGAAAAAAATGGCAATGCAAAGTTCACTTTGTCCGTTAATCCCAAATAGGGGCAACGAAACTGAGTACTATCCAGTACAGAATATAATAATGAATAAACCATATATGTTTAAATTACAAGTATGCATTGATTTACCTTTTATCATAGAATTAATTGACAGCATACACATATGTGGTCAATACATAAATAATGTAGCCACATCATTATTTTAATGACAGCAATTTAATTAAAATAGATTATGTAATTGTTTCAGTTTAAATTACTTGTTAAATTTTATTGGGTATCGTTAATGTATTTTATTTTATTTATTTATTGACCAAAACATTACATAATAGTCGGCATGCATAATATCCACTTGCTTAAACCTCGAAGGTATAAAAAAATAATGAATTGAGTTTTTCTTTTTAAATTGTAATTTCATCCTACTATCCTACTAATCCTACTAATATTATAAATGCTAAAGTTTGTAAGGATGTATGGATGTTTGTTACTCTTTCACGTAAAAACTACTGAACGGATTTTGATGAAACATTACAATTATATAGCTTATACATCAGAATAACACATAGGCTACAATTTATAAAGATACGGCGAAGGGAACAATATTCACGCGGACGAAGTCGCGGGCGACTTCCATAAAATTATGTTGTGGGTTCAATATAATTTTCGGACCTAGACATCGAGCCGTAACTTTTTATTGGCAATTACGCGGAGGATTTTTTAAACGATATTTTGTAATGTAAATATTTTTAGTATATAATAATGTTATTGTAAATATTTTTTTATTTACAACACAAAATGTAATGTTTTTATTATATTTCAAGTACATTAACCTAAATCTTTTAACCGTCAATTAGTGACTATTAGGTTTATTATTAGTAATTAAAAAAGATTGGGCGGTCGGGGGACCCCCGTCAGAAACAAAGTTCTTCACGCAACTGCAACCTGGGGTGTGGTTACTATTCGTTTTACTAACGACGCCGAAGCAAAATTGAAAAAAAAAAACAGACAAAAGGCGGACCATATTTTGACTTCTGCGGACCACCGGTTGGGAACTACTGATAAGCGTAACGTGACGATTTCTACTAAATCTCACTACCCGAAAGCCGCGTTAGAGAACTTCGTTTCAATAAATTAATAATAAAAAAAAAATATATATATTGCACAAAAACATATATGTATACTTTTCCACTGGTATAATTAACTGACCGGTTTCACCTTACTGCATCATTACGGGATTTTAATATAGTTTCAATAAATCACATAATAATATCATACTACATATTCATAAGATCATCAAAACGCATTAATTTTATGAAAATAAATTTTCTAACTTCATATATAAACAAACTTTTCTAAATTCGACCAACAGTTTGTGGCTGGCCTTATCACATAGACATCTACGGCGTAGCGTACCGTAGTACAACTACGCAGTGTAGACAGTGTTTCATTTATTTCATGATGCGAGTGATTTATTTCTCGTTCGTGTCATGAAGCAGGTGTGGCTTCGAATGCTTGGTAATACACAGAAATACATTCGGCACGTGTGTATTCTGTTTTGTTGTTATAAAGGAGTTAACTAGATCGAAGTTCATTAGTTAGGTTTATAATATGAAATAGTAGTTTGTATTTATTTGTTGGTAAATTGTATAGTTAATAAATAAATATTTTTGGACTCACACAACGTCATCTAGCTCAAATTAAGCTATAAGCTTGTGCTATGGGATCTAGACTACTGATACACATACTTACATTTTTCTAAATACACACATATTACACATAGTAGACACCCAAACTCCGAAAACAAATATGGATCTCACAAATATTTACCTGAACCTGGGACCTCAGGGCCGGCAGTCGCATACTCATACCACTAAGCCACAGAGGCATATCTTAGTTTTATTAAGGATCTTGTAATTTTTCATAGTTTTAAGAAATTACAATAGTTGATTGGGGTTTGTATTCCTAAAGGTAAGAGTGTAGTAAATCATCGAGCGATTCGAGTTCATTCCCCAGCCATACTCACATACGCAATAAACTTATATTGAGTGATTTACGTAATTATACAGGGTGTAACATTCATATGGTTTAGTGTGGGAAAGTCTGAAATTAAACGAAGATCTGTTCTTGAGGAACCAGTCATCGATTTTAGTGAAAAGCAAAACTACATTCAGAGATAAAAAAGGCTCAGGCGCAAAATGTCCCCTAGTCGTAAAAAGGTATCTTTCATAGAATGTCTTTTTCGCAAAATATCTCTTTCGCAGAAAAAATCTACAGGTACCTCTACATTCTGTACACGTAACTGCGAATATCAGAGAAGGTCCTCGAGGCAATCTGAAGTTGTAAGATTGATGTCCAATAATATCCTGACACAACACCGCAGACCTAGCTGGAGGGTATTGGTTCTTTTACAACCCCTTAAGTAGGTGTTTGAGGTTGCCTGGAGTTCTTTTTAAAATAAAATCAAATTTGTAAAAGAAACTCAAAGAATAAGCCGGGCCATTTGCGAGGGTCTCTACCTTCGCCAAGTGCTTTTAAAAACGAAAAAAAATGACTAAAGCAGGCAAGCTTTTTTCTCATTAGACAACCCTAATGGTACCGCCGCAACCGCTATGTCCCTGCATTTTAAATTGGTAATAAGTATCTTCGAAAATATTCACTTAAATTACATGCTGTAAACACCATATTAATTTATATTATATGCACGATGTTTATTTATTTTTTATTTATTTATTGTATACACAAGAAGATAAAAGATAAAAGAGCGAGAAGAATAACAAACAAGGATAGAGTTACAGTACAAAGGCACCACTTATTTCAAAAGAAATCTCTTCCAGTGGGCCAGGGGAAGGAAATGTTTGGTTGAATCAGTTTGTTGTGTGTGTAGGTTAATTTACTTAAGCTAACATACATATCTACTTATACTAGTGGTTCTGTGAACCGTAGACTTCGGGAGCGGCTTTGTTTAGAAAATTTCTTCTTCAATTTTCTTTATTACTCTTTCATTTGTCATCCAATCCAAAAAATATCATTCAAATGTTATTCATTGTAAGCAAGGAGTGTGTGTGTAAAGTTTCATGCAAATCGGTTGATAAATACGGCCTCAAACATGATCTGACAGAACCCGTAGATGTAGAGGTACAGACGAAAGAAATTCTCCCCAGTCTGCAAGTTGAAACGGAGAAGTTGCAACTACATAGACACACCTAATTATACAGTATTCACAAATAAAATTTAGCTAGATTTTTTTTAATTTATAACAAACCTGTTTACAACACGTTCATTAATCTCAAATTCCATACGCGCACATTTCAAACGACACATCCAAATTGAAATACAGTGCGGTACAAAAGCCAAAACCAATACATTATTATTTATTTCGAACATTTTTCCATGTGCTCAATTTGTGAAAACAAAATTATTTTCTTTGTACAGGCCACAGTATTATTTACTTACTCTTTTTACCCTTTCATGAGAACAACTGTACTTTTTTACACAACAAACGGACGGAAGCGTGCCCAAGCTATTGTAATAATGTTCAAAGTAATTCTGTAGTCACATTTTTATCGCGATTTGTAAAAATGAGCGAAATAAAAAATGTTTTGAATGTATTTATCCACGTGGAAATTATTTTAAACATGGTATGGAATATTTTTTTGGGAGTCTCGTTTATTTAAGGGCCAGCTGATGTCCCTGGCTCTACCATCAATCCTTATTATGGAAATTTTAAGTGCGGATTACACAATGATTATTGATTTTATACTGTAGGTACTAGCTTATTACCGCGGCTATAGTTTTCTCGTTCCTGATTCCCGTGGGAACACATTACCGGATAAAACTATCCTATATTACTCAGGGATAATTTTGCTACATATCAGTGAAAGAATTTTCAAAATCGATTCAGTAGTTATGGAGCATATTCTATTCAAACAATTTTTTTTGAACAAATGGCTAGTTATATACTGCATAGATTCTATGAAGTGGTATTTTGGTTTGAATAGTGTGCCCGGTAACATCAATAGGCTTGCCCCCTATTACTCGAAACCAAAAAAATACTGATAATGTGTGGGTGTGTAATGTACCTCTGCCTACCTCTTCAGGGATATAAACGTGATATTTGTCTGTGGCTGACCCTTATTGCGTGGGACCACCAAAACTACTGCCAAAATGTGGAACGCTTACATCCTATAGGGCCTAGAGGATATAAACGTGCTATAGCCATGATAATCACGTATTAATTAGCCCCATGATAATTATGCATTAATTAACCCCATGATAATTACGATCACGATTCTAATTTTAGTTATTGAGCGTCATCAATCGACATAATTCCTAACATAAGTGGTCGTCTACATGTCGTCTAGAGGTCACTTTGTATGAGCTAATGAGAAGATAAATAATCGTCCGATGTTATAAATGTCTCAATAAGTATTATATTGTACTTCAGATCAACTGATAGGTAATAAATCATGCAGTAAAATATATTAATATTATAAATGATAAAAGTTTTAAAGTTTTTTGGTTGGTTCAATATGTTCAAGAGCTAGACCGGTTTAACTGGAATGGAGTAGGTATCCCTAAGTATACCTACTCCATTCCCATATAGTGGTCAAAGTAAGCCATCGTCCTAGGGTAGTAGAATGTTGCCAAAGGCGCACCCGGGGCGGCAAAGTTCATGGCGGGCGGCGTTTTAAAACATTTAACTGATCTTTTCAATTTGATCCCATTCCGATAATTAATTGGACCCATTTCAGTCATTTGAAGTCGGTTTTTGTGTAAATGTACTCCACAGGAATCGTGCCAGAGGTCTGGAAGGAGGTGAACGTACAACCGATCCCCAAGAAAGGGGATCGGTCTGATCCAGGCAACTATCGACCCATAGCTGTCACCTCAGTCATCTGCAAGGTGTTTGAGCTCATCATCAACAAGCAGCTCATGCGATACCTCGAAGATCTCTCGCTAATTAATGATCGGCAATACGGCTTCAGGCCAAAACGATCAACGGGTGATCTTCTGGCATTCGTAACGCATGTCTGGTGTAAGGCTATGGAAAGGCAAGGCGAGTCCTTGGCGATTAGCCTGGACATCGCCAAAGCCTTCGATAGAGTCTGGCATGCTTCGCTCCTTTCCAAGCTTTCGGCATATGGTCTACCTCCTCAACTGTGCAGCTGGATGGCCAGCTTTCTGAACGAACGCCGAATGCGGGTCCTCTGCGATGGCCAGGCTTCTCGCTTTTTGCAAGTGAATGCCGGGGTGCCGCAGGGGTCCGTGCACCAACACTCTTCCTTCTGCATATCAATGATATGCTATCCCTCGGGAACATTCATTGTTATGCAGATGACAGCACATTGCACGGGAGCTACTGGGCTCGTCCGGCGGTGGGGCGGTCGGAGATTGGGGAGGATAGACAATCTCCGACCTCGACAGGAACCTCGAATGTATCTCTCAATGGGGTACCGAGAACCTGGTCGAGTTCAATGCCCGCAAAACACAGGCGTGTGCATTTACAGCGAAGAAATCCCCTTTCCTTCCCCTAACCTCTCTTCAGAATGCATTATTACCAATGAAGGACAACCTTGACATCCTTGGCATAGACGTTCGTCGAGAGCTCAATAATAAAAACTACATCGAAAGATGTATAGGGCTAGCTTCGCGGAAACTAGGAATACTGAATAAGGTAAAGCGATTCTTTACACCGCACCAGAGGTGTCTGCTGTACAAGACGCAGATTAGACCCTGCGTCGAATACTGCTCTCACCTCTGGGACGGCTCCACGAAGTATTTGCTGGACACTCTCGATGCTATGCAGCGACGGGCTATCCGTATTATAGATTGTCCGGAGGTAACGGGAAGCATTGAGCCGCTAGCTCAGCGCCGAATAGCTTCCTTGGCCGCATTCTACCGTATTTACCACGGCGAGTGTTCTGAAGAGTTCTTCAATCTGATCCCACCCTCTTCCTTCCGATCCCTAACAACGCGTGCCGGGCAGAGATGCCACTCCCACACAGTGGATAGCATGTTCGCGAGAACCGAACGTTTTAAACGTTCGTTTCTCTGCCGAACGATAGTGGCCTGGAACGCCCTGCCTGTGCACGTGTTTCCTCCCACGTATAACCCTGGGTTCTTTAAGCGGAGCGTGAAGAGGCACTTCAGTAGGTCGTCAAGTTGAGGGCTACTCTTTATAGTATTGTGCGATGTGAGAGTGGCCCACAATCGCTAGACGTTCACCACCAGGCGGGCGGCATCAATTTGGCGACCACAATATACAAAAAAAAAAAGAAATAGACGTGTTTATTGTAAGCAACACGATTTCTACTGATTTAAATTTCATGTCTCTCAGAAATGGATAATTTTATTAGAGCGTAGCGAGCGAAGCTCTCATGGTGCAAGGAAGTTCAATCCTTTCTTATGCGAGATCTCTGTCAATACTTTACCGATTTCAACAATTTATATATCAAATTAAACTAGATTTAACTGACATCATTCTAACGAAGCCCAAATTTTCAATTTTGGCCCTCAAAAATGTTTTTGAAAAAAAAATTTTTTTACTTTTTTGATACATATGTGATGCTTGCTGCGCTGTAATATGCTTCCGCGAAGCAGGGTGGCGACATAGTTACTAATGAGTACACTAACTTTTACTTTTTACAATATTAATGCAATTCCAAAACCAAGAATGTAACTTTAAAAAGTCAAGATTGTCAAAAAAAAACTTCGATGTCAAGGTATCAAAGCGTCAACGTACCGACACTAAAGTGATTAAAACCTTCAAATATTTGCGCCAAATTCACGGTTGAAAGCTCAAACGACTAATTTTATTTTTCGCCTAAGTAAAAAATTAAGCGATGAGGCGACTTAATGAGTTTGTAGCAACCAAATGGGGTCGGTACCTCACCCTCCTTACACGGGGCAACTTCCTCCATAGGGCTGTCAAACGCCTGATCGATGGGAATATTGGTTTACTGGAAATATATGTAACATATATTTATATGCTAGTGTAGACCTGCGACTTCGTTCGCGTGTCATTTTTACACGCTAAGTATTCTGGTGTCATACTTGGTGGAGAATAATTGCGTAAGAATCTTTATTGGTACCAATGCACTAAAAAAATAAAAAAAAACAACTTTGCACCATTTTTTGTGATGTTAAATAGCATTCTTTAATAAATTGCTAATTCGACACAACAATAATGTTTCAATTCGAACCAGTAGTTCCTAAAATTAGTGCGTTCAACAAAACAAACGTCAAATGAACCTCAAAACTTTTTTAATATTAGGTATAGACAGGAAAAGAGTCTTCATTAATATAATCGTCTTACTCAGTTACAAACAATTTTACTAGTCACTGTTTTGGATGGTTTAACAGTAACCCTGCGGGGTTGATGTCCAGGTTTCGATGCTCGGGTTGAAACAAAACTGTGTGTAAATTATTAGGTACTGCTTGCATTGGAACTGATAACATAATGTGCAATCACGCCTATATCCCAAAGGGGGTAGTCCATTTAATGAACTTTGATGAAAAACTATAACGGACCAGATAACTTTGTTAGTTTAGGAGTTATAGAGCCTATAATGGGTAACTACGGAACCCTATATTATGCGTGGCCCAAAATAAGGTAACAAGACGGAAAGAAGAGGACGTTTAGATATCCTATTGTCGAAGTATCCGCCGGTGCCCTGGGTCTGCCGACGCCCTGGGGTTATACTTTCGAGGGCGTAGGACGCCCGGCAATGGAAGTTAAGGTGGCCGAGACTGTGGTCGCGGACTTAAAAAAGTTTCATGGTACAGACTACTTAGTTTAAAGCTAGATTGCGTTGTGTCTTAAGTCTCAATTCATTCATTTCTTTTGCAAAACTTCATTCGAAAGATTTTCTTTCACTCTGCTTTTGTTATATTGGCACAAAGCTTCATTGAACCACTGCCATTTTACTTCCCTAAAGTATAAAATGCATGGTAACTGATAGGTTTCTAGACTCTGACTTGACAATTTTGTATGTTGAATAAAAAGCCGGTTAAGTGCGAGTCGGATTCGCACAAAGTGTTCCGTAGCAAAACGAAAAAAAAACATATTCTGTGTTTAGTATTTGTTATTATAGCAGCAACAGAAATACACCATCTGTGAAAATTTCAACTCTCTAACTATCACGATAAGACCGACGGATGGACGGACGGACGGACAGCGAAGTCTCGGTAATCGGGTTCCCGTTTTAACCTTTGGGTATTCCGTACCCTAAAGCCTGAAGAATGAAAAATATACTTTACATATAATATAAAAAAAATATTTGTGACAACCCTGATGTTTTGAATAAAAATAGATCTTCTATGAGAACAACAATTTGGAAGTAATTTTGTGCAAGACTTTTGCAATATTAAATATGTTGTCTGAGTTAATAACCTCTATCACTTTATTAATAACTGTTTCGTAGAACTATGTAATCCTAAATTCAAATACTAAATTCTTTATTCTTTTGGAGATTACTAGCGGGCACCCGCGGCTTCGCCCGTGACAAATTATTTACTAAAACCATCCTCGAGAACCACTCTACCCATTAGTGAAAGCGGCATGAAAATCGGTGCTGTGGTTTTTGAGTTTATCGCGAACAGAGGCTACAAAGGACTTTGTTTTGTAAAATGTAGTGATAGTATAGATTTATAGATCTAAGATAGTAATATTATATTAATAAAATGCGTTTAAAATTAAAAAGTAAAGAGGTAGTTGTACCACAGAATAGTACTTACATACAGAACTTGCACTCCGACGTTAATTAAAGCACATTCTTTTGTTTACAGAGAACATCATTCGAACGTTAGGGTTGTCAGGAAAGTACCAGCATAATTTGACCAATAATTATGACTTTAATGCCTCAATATCAACTCTATGGTCAATGTCGTGTCACAAACAAGAGACAACCCTTACAGACTTACAACTTCAAGTTGTCGCTGAGGTCACGTATTTTTTGCGATTGTTAGTGACATAGGCCTGGTTGTACTCACTCAGACACCGGCTGTAGTTATTTCTGTAGTAATAGAGTAAAGGTACCACTTATCTATACTATACTATTATGAAGAGGAAAGATTTGTATTTTTGTGTGTGTGTGTTTGTAATGAATAAACTCAAAAACTGCTGTGCTGATTTCAAAAATTCTTTCACCATTGGAAAGCTACATTCACCCTGAGTAACATAGGCTACTTTTTATCCCGGCAATGTGTTCCCACGGGAACCGGGAACGAGTAAACTAAATCACGCGGGCGAAGCTGCTAGTTAACACTAAGGTGCATTGCATGCAGTCAAATATAATGTTAAACAAGCTCTAAACAATTTAAAGACTAGCTGTATAAGGTAGGGTTACATTATGAGCGGATGATAAATGAAGTTACATAATGTGTTATGAGATTGTATTACAGAAAGTTCCTCTTAGTGTACACATTATATGTAGAAAACCGCCGGGCGCCACTGGAAATTCTCTCAGTGCTAACCGGAGACACTCGGCAATGGACGTAGGTGCGGCCGCGGATTGATAAAAAAAGCGGACACATTAAACGTATATTATTAAAAGTTGAACCAAAACTTGCCAATTTACGACAGTATTATGAAATTTATGATTGACTAGCTGATTACCGCGGCTCTGCCCGCGTGATTTATTTTCTCGTTCCCAATTCGCACAGGAACACATTACCTAGCTTATGTCCCTCGGTGATAATGTAGCTACATATCTATCTATATATAGAAATGGGGAATGTCCCCCTTAGCTCTCGAGAACTGCTTATGCTCATTAGACCATAAGCAGTTCTCGAGAGCTAAGCTATCCATAGAGGGGTCATCATTAGATGGTTGACCCCTCTATGGATAGCCCTCGATCTGGAGGCAAGCCAAAAAATCGAAAATTTGACGACGCGAAGCACCACGCAAGACACCGTACTAGTTAGTGAAAGAATTTTATAAATCCGTTTAGTAGGTAGTTGCAGAGCCTATTCAATACAAACAAACAAATAAATAATCTAAACATTCCTCCGAATAATATTTTATTGTTATTAGCTTAACTCACGGGACATTAGCAATTTGCTATTGCTATTTGAGTGCTGAGGACGCAATAGAAAAGAAATACATCACATCCCTTGTAGACACTTATTAGGGAACTTTAAAATATACATGCATATCGCGCCTCTTTCCCATTGTGACAGGCACTAGGGATTTCCACTTGAGACGTACCTGACATACTTCTTCTCTTAATTCAAAAAAATCCAATTCATTTATTTCAAGTAACATGGACTCATATACATTACGTTAGCAATAACACGGTCACATTAATTAATTAATGAAGTAGGGATGGGCCGAAATTCGTTTCACATTCGGTTTAACCGAACTTCGGCAGCTTGATCCGAACATCGTCATTCGGCCGAAATTCGGTTTATATGCCGAACATTCAGTGCAAAACAACCGATTTTTTTTATTACACTTGCACTATCATACATAATAGAAATAAATTAAAACAACATATCTGTATACTTCTTTAGAGTTTCGCGTTTTGTACACATTATAAACTTAAGACTAACGGTCTTTTACGCGATTATTGAGATATTTACATACCTCTTTATTACCCGACGTTTCGGCCCTGTTACAAGAGTCGTGGTCACGGGTGGACTGGCTTCAGCTCATCGTCGTCTTCGTGAAGTGCCTGGATGTTTTTCTTTTATTTCCTCTCGTAAACGACGTAGTAAGGTGCAGTAATAATCAGAGTTTATAGTCTAACCCCTTTCAAGATAATCAACCATAATCACACCCTTCGAGTCCCAGAATACTGAAGCCATCACCTTACTTACCGACAAAATCGACTTAGCCTTTTTGGGGGTGGTGAACCAGGTCTTTTCCACTGTTTTGATTGTTGTTTTGTTTCCGGTGTACAGTAATGAACCCATGTTTCGTCCATAGTAACAAAACGATTCAAAAAATCAGATTCATCAGCTTCAAATAACTCTAAACAGTCGCGTGCAATAGTCAATCGCATCCTTTTTTACTCAACTGAAAGCAGTCACGGAACCCACCTCACAGACACCTTGTAGAAACCCAACACGTTGACTATTATGTTTTGAGTACGTTCATAAGAGATGCTTATAATCTCGGCTATCTCTCTAATTTTCAATCTGCGGTCTGCCATAATTAAGTCGAGTATTTTTTTAACATTTTCGTCAGAAGTGGACGTCGAAGGCCTTCCAGAGCGGGGTTCGTCTTTCACACTCTCTCTACCACGCTTGAATTCTGCTATCCATTTTTTGACGGATGAATATGAAAGACCGCAATCCCCTAATGTACTGACCATATCATCATGGATGGCTTTTGATGACAGCCCCTTCTTATGGAGGTACCTAATGACGGCACGCTGCTCGATTTGCTCATTTGCGGAAATTATGTCAGATTGCTTTGTTAATAAATTTATAAAATTAAAACTAATTATCGCACACGTTTCAAACTTCACACAATTAACAGGTCTGAACTGAACTAAATAATATGGGTAGGCCGACTACTTTTCAATCCACCCTCGTATCTCTACACAAATAATACCACCAAGAACCACTTGAAAACAATTAATTTGCGTAATATGAAACAATAGCACGTGACGAGCTGGTGACGTATTTACAACTGACCGGCCGGTTAAAGGACCCGCGGGGTAGCGCGGAGTGCGGGCGTGCAGACAAGTCACAACAGGTCACAACGTGAAAAAGCGCGGCGAAATTGAACCGAAGTTCGGCCGAACTTCGGCCGAATTTTTCATTTATACCGAATGTTCGGCCGAAGTTCGTATTCGGTTCAAACCACATTCGGCCCATCACTATAATGAAGGCTTAAGGATATTTAATGAATATTAAAAGTCTCAAGGTAAGCTCGCTACAACTGTGACCACACCCTTCATTTGTACGTAAAGCTGTTACCACAAAGCTTCCCAGTATATTTGATGAGACGACTAAAATGGACGAAAACTCAGAAATGCTCGCGTATAACTAAATAGTCCTTTGCTTTGTAGTCAAAGACTTGAGCTTCAGGAGATTAGTCTGACTTTCCGCAATGAAAATAATTTAAAAAAATATCAGCTGACGAGCCAGGGTAATTTTACCTTGTGTGTTTTTATAGGGTAACGGGTACACTTGTGGGGAAATGAAAGGTAAATACTGAATACGTGTTCACTTTGCATATAAATAAGTAGTTTGATGAATAAGTATATATGTTCGCATCAAAAGGATTGGTTGCTATGTATGTTGGTTTTTTTTAACTGACATAAAAAAGGAGAAAATCAAAGGGTAAAATGGGAACCCTATCACTGTGACTTTACTGTCAGCCCGTCCGTCTGTCTTGGGCTGTATCTCATGAACCGTGATAGTTTTCACAGATGGTGTATTTCTGTTGTCTCTAAAACAGCAAATACTATAAAACAGAACATAATAAATATTTAAAATGTTTGTGATTGTGAAGAAGGTTTGTGAGGTGATTTTGAAGATACTTTTAACTTGTCCGTAACATGGTAATTGACTTAGTACAAAGTTTTAGATGAGTTGAGACATCACGGAAGACAAACTTGAAGACTTGGATAATTATTATTATAATCCAATAGTTCGGCTCTCTTATCCAGGATTATGGGGAAATCGATCGGTCAGTGAAGCACAGAATTGACGCAGGTTGGATCAAATGGTGGCAGGTCAAAGGCACTATTTGCGACCCTCTATTTCCTCCAAAACTTAAAGGGAAAATTTACAAGACTGTCGTCAGACCTGCCGTCCTGTATGGACTGTCATGTTTGGCCTTAAAAGCGACGGATGAAAGACAACTGCATGTAGCGGAAATGCAAATGTTAAGATGGATGTGTGGTGTGACAACAATGGATAGGGTAAGGAACGAGTATATTAGAGGAAGTTTGAAAGTTGCACCAGTGAACGAAAAGTTGAGAAGCGAGCGGCTGTCATGGTATGGGCATGTTATGAGAAGAGAGGAAAGCAATGTCGTAAGAAAGGTGCAAAGTATGACTGTAAAGGGTTTAAGAAGTAGAGGTAGGCCAAAGAAAAGATGGATGGAATGTGTGAAAGAGGACATGACAAGGAGAGAAGTGAATGAAGAGATGATGTCTGACAGGGATGTGTGGAGGAGAAAGACTTGTTGCGCCGACCCCAAATAATTGGGATAAGGGCAGGTAGATAATGAATCCAATAGTTATTGACCGAGCGAGCGAATCTATATCTGTGTCTATATTTCAAGATTGGATAATTTTGCTTTCGTCCGTCTGTCTTTCATACAGACATGTGACGATATGTGTGTTCCGGGTTTGCAGCCAAAGTTTTTATCCGATCTTCACGAAACTCGGCACAAGTACTTATTCCTTTACTAGAAACAATATTTTTAGTGGAGTTTTAGGCCTCGGCAACGGACGTGGGAGCGGACGGGGCGTCAGGCCGCGGATTAAGAAAAAAAGGTTAGATAATTACTTTTTATACCGGGAATAAAACACACCTATATCCCGAAGGGGTAGGCAGAGGTGCATTACACACCCACAATTTGCCAGTATTTTTAGTCCCACGTAATAGGGGGCAAGCCTATTGCCGTCACCGGGCACATTTATAATTTGAAAAAAAATTGAATCCCGTTGCCTTGCTTTGAAATGTTGATGAAAGGCAACAAAATCTGCTATGGCACAGCCAATTAAAGTCATGGGCGTCTCGGACTATTACCGGGAATAAAACGTGAAAATTCCTTACGGATTTATGAAGGTACTTTTACTTCATATTTACTTTTAAAAGCTTAAAATATTCTTGAGCGAACACTTTGGGAAAATTCAAAGATCATATACATAATTAGATGAGTCATAAGTTTATGCAGTGCTTAAATGGAAACTGACTTGATCCCGCAGTGCTGAGGTTGGCACTACTGCTGCATTGTTTTCTAAAATAAGTTTTAGAAGTTTTGCAGTTGTCAATATTTAAATAAAAAACCGGCCAAGTGCGAATCGGACTAGCGCAGAAAGGTGTTCCGTACCAAAACTAAAAATAAAAACACGTTTGTTCTACATATGGGACCCCCATTAAATATTTATTATATCTGATTTTTAGTTTTTTTTATACATCTGTGATATATTCAACTTTCTAACTATCACATACAGCCTGGTGACAGATGGACGGATGGGCAGTGGAGTCTTAGTAATAGGGTTCCCGTTTTACTATTAGGGTACGGAGCCTTAAAAATCACTTTATAAGTAGGTACACGAAGTTTTCGAATACCCTAAATAGATTTGAACGGTCACAACTAATGATTTAAAAATCTCAGTGCCGTAGGTCATCACAGTCAACACACATTGGTCGAAGACCTTACTTTATAGCCTTGCGTTTGAGATTAGTCCTATAAATTAATACTAGGCTTCTTCTTCTCGTGTCAATGGACAACACAACAAATAAGTTTCATATTGTCTTGGCCCAGTGCTCTGTAACGCTTATTGCATTTGGCCTTGCCTCGTACAGGTCGTCTAAAGCACATGTGAACAGGCAAATGAACCCAACGTCCGGCGCACCCTGGACTCTTAGCACTCGGTAGTGTTTAATCCTCTCATCACGATGGACCAACACCCAATACTAGGCTAGTCACTATACATTTGTAAACCTCCTTGACATACCTATATATGATACGAGATACTTACCACAGCGACATGAGTAAAGGAAGCAATCCAACGCCTAATTTATCTAGATGACTATTGATAATAAACATACATAATATCAAACTTATGCCTACATCCATTACAATAATATCTAAGAAAAATACCATAATAACAAATTACCCCAATGTCGTTATTTCCTTATCAAAATAATTTGATAAAGGAAGGAATATAAATCGTTACTTCGGGTATTTACGTTCCCCAGTACAAGACTCCATTGTAAAACTTTCTAAATGGACATCCCTCTGTACAAAGAGCTTGTACGTCCAACTTAGTAACTGTTAAGTAATTGAACTCGCTTTTGTGTTGATCAACAACCGATTATTAACTTAAGTAACCTTACAATAAGATTCCATCTTATTTGACAAAATTCTTTCCGTTTCGCTGTATGGATATTGATGATTCAAAGATTTATTATCGATGATAGATAATGAATAGTAGAATAAAAGTGGTTTAATAATTAAGTAAATGGTCTTTTACTCTAAATACGAGTAGAGTGGCTATTGGTTACAATTAGTGAATATTTTAGTTGTTACTTGAGACAAAGAATAGGGAATAGTACTTACATACAGAACTTGCACTCTGACGTTAATTAAAGCACATTCTTTTATTTACAGAGAACATAATTCGAACGTTAGGGTTGTCAGGAAAGTGCCAGCATAATTTGACCAATAATTATGACGTTAATGCCTCAATATGAACTCTATGGTCAATGCCTTATCACAAACAAGAGACAACCCTTACTGACTTACAACTTCAAGTTGTAGCTGACGTCACGTATTTTTTGCGATTGTTAGGCGAGTGATATAGGCTTGCTTGAGATAAAAGCAAAGATAAAGTACTAATTGCTCCTAGAAGGGAGGCTTTATCTTACAGAACTAGTTATATTTTACTCCATCGTTTAGGAGGTTACCTCGTGAGGTTGTTGATTAACTAGGCCCTAGATCCAAATTTTGTGCATTTTCCTGAGAGAGAGAGGGAGCGTACCCTCCCCGCTGAGTTCCGCAGTCAGCGGCCAGGGCGCCGCAGACTCATCTACGCCCAGGACCATCGACCTCCATGATCGGGGCCAGAGGACGACGGGATAGCCACCCGCTGTCCTTACAGAAGCAGGCTAGAAGGGTTGCGTGCTGCACGCCACCAGATTCACTCACTGACGCGGGATAAAACCCCCGAAGAGACCACACAGGTGGCCAAAGTCCACCGGGTGCCACTGGAAATACCTTCTGGTTTCACCAGAGACGCCTGCAGCAATGGACATGGGAGCGGCCGCGATCTCGCGGATTTCCAAAAAAAAAGAAAAAAAAAGCTGCATTTTCCTCGCTTCGCTGTTCTCGATGGATCAGGTGTGGTGGTTGTGAGTTCATCGCCTTCAGGACCGATCGAAACGTCACAGATAGAAATTTCTTTCTCATTACCGTCACCACACTCGAGCCCCCAGCTCCAGAAACGTTGTTAAAACTTTATAAAAATGCGCCAGAACGATTTATTTAATATATTGTACAGCTATTTTTATCGTAAAATGAGTCGGAAAGGAGATATTGTAAAAAACTGTTTTTAGACGCCATTTTTGCGGCGGCGCGAGCGGCAAAGATACAAGGTGGTAAAGTTGAAATTCATATTTGTTTTATATTATGTTTTGATAATAGATGGCAATAAGGGATGGATTTTGTCTACATGGAGTCATCCATCTCAACCAGCTGATAAATATATTATAAACTTAAGACTAACGGGTCTTTTACGCGATTATTGAGATATATACATACCTCTTTATTACCCGACGTTTCGTATGTATATATCTCAATAATCGCGTAAAGGCCCGTTAGTCTTAAGTTTATAATGTGTACAAAACGCGAAAGTTTAAAGAAGATAAATATATTTCTCACTAGTATTCGCTTAGCCGTATTTTCAATTGTCAACTCAGTAGTTTCATGTTCACTAGTGCTTAGAAATTGACAAAGAACACCGATACACTGTGTTTGAAATAGTTTAACCGTGTCGCTATGATGTCTACTTCTAAAACTCTGAGTTTATGGAAGTTTGAGAATAAGGTATTATCGTATAGATTGTGTCATACAATAGAAAATCACGTCTTTACCTTGAGGGTAAGCAAAGGCGTAGAGGAGAAAAATCTTATCAAAATCTTCCCACCAAAAGTTTCGGCCGAGTTTCTGGTTATCGGCAATGACCTAAATTCTTTGGTATGAACCAAGTTGTTACTAGCGAAGAGTGAGCGTAACGGTCTGAGTGATCTACATATTGAGCAATAACTGAAGACCCTTATTTAAAAGTGACATTTTAAGCAATAACTGCGAAGACCCTTATTAAAAAGTGATACTTTGAGCAATAACTACAAAGAACCTTATTTAAAAGTGACATTTTGAGCAATAACTAAAGACCGTTATTTAAAATTGAAGTAACTTTTTTAACATTAGGCTACGAGTTTTAACCAACTGTACAGCTATATTCTGTTACTAATTAAAAACGGATCACTCAATCCAAATGTACACTTCTGCGAACCCCTTTGTGCAAACAGGTTACAAAGTATATAATAAATAGACAGGGAATACTCAATACTCATGTGACAGAAATAGAATCCTGTAATCCACTTTGTTCAACTGTTTGTTCAATGAATTGAACAAATTCAACTAATAAAGTGTAATTTGTACAATTGTAAATTATGTAAATGATTAGTTATATATTAGATAGAAATAATGTATCATTTGTTCAACTGAAACCTCAACAAATTAAATTATACATGTTTAATTTAACAAAAACAAAAAGTGGAGTGTATAACCAGATTGTCCTAATTTAAGATTTTAAAACAATTTAACGCATACTTTCTAAAAAGAGGGGAACACTAATTACATCGTTCACTAATTGCATTTGCATGTCAACTGTAATTTTATCATTTATAACATTGTATTTTAAAACTACACCACAAGATTTTGACAAAAATTGTAACTCTCCAACGTTATTATCATTTAACTCTATAATATTAATTATAATATTCTATAATAACTACATATTTATTCCAATAAACGCAATTTATAATACTGTCATATTATGTCATCATTTAAAGGCCACTACCGAAGCATAGATAACCTTATTAGAAGGCAAGTAAGTAGTTGAACAAAGTACACTACTCGTATAATAGTGGATTTAAAATTTAAATTTAGATTAGATTTAAAATTAATTAGTTGAGTTTGTTCAATTCGTTGAACAAACCGTTGATCAAAGTGGATCAGAACGACGGCACTAATAATACCTCGGTGGTGCAGTGGTATGAGTATGCGACTGCCGCCCGTTCCTGAGGTCCCAGGTTCCATTCCGTGTGATCCACAAATGTTTGTTTCGAAGTTTGGGTGTTTTCTATATAAATTATGTATATACCTATCCTACTAATATTATAAACGAGTATGTATGTATGTATGTATGTATGTATGTATGTATGTATGGATCGATGGATGTTTAAATTAAATAAATCTAACTACTTTGCAATATTCCGCCACATGCAAATTACCCAACTCTCGTATTTATTCATGCACAAGTCCGCCCACCAAACCCACTTAGGCCGAAAGATTAGAGAACTAATTTTGAAAATAGAATAAATATGAGTTGTGTTATGTGTGATGGATGTTTGTTACTCTTTCACATAAAAACTACTGAATGGATGTTAATGAAACTTTACAATAATATAGCTTATACATCAGATTAACACATAGGCTACAATTTATAAAGATATTGTGTGAATTGTTCAAAATATGACGCGGCGCGACTGAAACGGGAAAAAATCCAAATTACCACGCGGACGAAGTCGCGGGCGACCACTAGTTTAGAAATATAAGTATGATTATCAGTCGTCTAAATCCTATAGCACAAGCTTATTGACCGAGTGAAACGTCTACATTTCGAGATTGGACAATTTTGCTGTCTGTATGTATGTACTCGTATGTTCCGTGCTAGCAGCACAGGTTTTATCCGATCTTTACGAAACTTGGCTAAAGCGTTTCTGGATTTAATAAAAAAAAATTGTCGTGAGCTCTTTGGATTGGGGGGAAAATGGAGGGAAAAGGTCAAATAATGTTTTTGATGTTCGCGAGTTTTACTGTTCGACCATAGAGTGGCCACTAGTATTAGCTTAATTTGGGCTTGATGACGTTGCGTGACAATGTCCAAAAAATATTTATTTCAAATTATTTATTACATAGGAGTAGCATACTCAGGCTACAAATTAATAAATTAAATGTCCATAATAAATGTACACTTGAGTACAAAATACATATTAAATGATCGTATAGAGGTCGAGTGTACTCCACTTACATCGTCTCTAACTATGAACAGCATTGAACTTGAACCGAACTCCACCCGACGACGATGGATTTGTGAGGATACGATTGTGTTAAAACTTTTTCACAATATTATAATATATTTTCTATATCCATACATCCATATCATTACATAGTATGAAACGAAGTCGCTTCAGTTTCCCATGTATGCTTAGATCTTTAAAACTACGCAACGGATTTTGATGCGGTTTTCACCTATGGATAGAGTAGTTCTCTAGGAAGATTTTTGTGTATATAATTTGTCAAGCGGGTGAAGCCGCGGGCGTTCGCTAGTAATATTATAAAACAAAGTCCTCCGCTGCATATGTTCATTATAAACTCAAAAACTGCTCCGATTTTCAAGCTTTTTTCATCGATGGATAAAGGTTCTCGAGGAAGGTTTTAGCTTATAACACTATTTCACCCGGGCAAAACCATGGCTGTCCGCTAGTTAATAATATAAAGTGGAAACATTTGTATTTTTGTATGTTTGTAACTAATAAATTCAATGGATCGTTTTCAAAATTCTTTCAATATTAGAATTTTACATGTCCTGAGTAACGTTACTAGAAAAAACTTATAGGTACCCATTTTCAGCCTGAACGAACGGATGGTATTCAATAACCTTAGTATTTAATAGAAATGGCGTTCTATTGATGCATGTATAAAATAATACTATACTTATGGGCATATATCTCTTGACTACCTCCATGACTATGCCACATCCCATACTAAGAAATGGAGCAGTTCTTCTTACTTTTATTACGGCTATTTCTATAGTAAGGTTATTTATGTAAAATTCCCAATAGATGGCAGTGGTCTTACGACAAAGCTTCAGAGTACACACATTTGGGGCAGGTACCTTATAGGGCTAATAGGGTGTAATTATTTGGCAGACACTATAATTACTGCTTCCTTTTTAATGTTCATGTAGAACATGTGTGTTGAACAGTGGTAAGGGGAAATATTCCCCATATCCATATTAGTCCAACAGCTGATACAGTCTATTATGATGTAGCCCAAGCCGAGCGCGTCTCCCTTTCCTCTATTAATTTCACACGCACTCTTGTCAATGGTAATATTTGAAAATCGAACGTCATAGACAATTACATTCAAATAATACAGACTTTAATCAAGCCCGTTTCCTCAAAGGGATAGCCAAGAGTGTGTTCGATTTTTAAAAATTACTATTGAATAATATTTGAAAATCGAATGCCATAGACAAGAACATTGGAATAATACAGACTTTAGTATTCTTATATTCAAGCCTGTTTTTCCAAATGGGGAGGTAGGGCCATACGCCCACTTTTCGCCAATATTTTTTTGGGTTCCACGTGATACGGGACGAGTCTATTATCGCTTATCTGCCTCAAGGCAAAAATACTTAGTGCCCAAAAACGGAAATAGGCCCTTATTACGTGGCACTAACCGTGACCGACGAAATTTGGTACCTCTGTCTAACTCAACGGGGATAAATACATAATTTTATGTTTTGTTGTGAAATATAAAGCTCCCTATCATAACACAGGCGCTTCCATTCCTTATGTATGCTTAGATCTTTAAAACTACGCAACGAATTTTGGTGCGGTTTTCACCAATAGATAGACTAGTTATCGAGGAAGGTTTTAGTATGTTATTTGTCACGCGGACGAACCCGCGGGCATCCGCTAGTTAACTATAAACAGACGTATAAAGAAAACAACGCCCATTTTTCTTGTTCCCATGCACTCGCGTGGAACGCTCCTTTAAAACTCAACGGACAGTATCATTACATAGCATCTATTATCTATGGAACTTGCCAGACTATACAGAGTGTAACATTCACATGGGTCAGTATGGGGAAGTCTGAAACTATAAGACATATGGAGATCTGTTCTTAGGAACCATGTCATCGATTTTAGTAAATATAAAAACAGTTACTAATAATTATATTTAAAAAAACTTACACAGTGTTTATTTAGATATCGATTGTGTAGGTCTTAAGAAGTAAATATTTATATGAAATATGATGCCTTAAATTAATCAAATGCATTGTTTTAACATCGTTTAGTTTATTTTTCTAGTTCGCGAAGCCCAGGACTTTAATTGGCTGTGCCATAGAGGCTGGCACGTAAGATTTTGTTGCCTTTAATCAACATTTCATCGCAAGGCAACAGGTATCAATATATTTTTTAAATTACAATATAGCTGCTACTTTTTATTAAATTCATTCGGCCATTTTGTACATAACCCATTATAAATGTGCCCGGTTACGGCAATAGGCTTACGTGGGACTAAAAATACTGGCAAATTGTGGGTGTGTAATGACCCTCTGCCTACCCCTTCGGGGATAGAGGCGTGATGTCTGTGTGTGTTAGTTTATTTTAGTAGGTCCTTATACTGACCCATGTGAATGTTACACCCTGTATAGTATATTGTCTTTCACGGTGAATACATATAAACATTCTTTGCTAATGACGTTTGTTTCCGAGTGACATGAAGAATTTTATAAAATGGGGATTTTATTTATTGTGTTTATAAGTTTTGTACCACAAATTAGTTACGAAATTATATCGAAAATTCCTTTCATTCATAGTTACTTTAATTTCTGGGATACGTGATATTTTTAATCTGTCATACTCATAACCGTGGCAATAGTTTCCTAAAATGCTTTTTTTCGATAGCTTCTAACTAAATTATATTATTCTATCCATATCAAAAAAGTGCGAGTCGGACAAAGGGCTCCGTACAACAAACGGCAAAATCACGTTTGTTGTATGGGAGCCCCCTTAAATATTTATTATATTCTGTTGTTGTTCTTATTGTTATAGAGGCAACAGAAATAAGTCATCTGTAAAAATTACAGAAAATAATCAACAACCAAAGAAGGAAAGGCACAGAACAAATTCAAAATGAGAACCCGATGCGTACATTATTTAAATTTGAAATGTTCTTAATTTAAAATACTTAAAATTGCATTTTTATTCATAACTTGGACTCCATTTACATATAAAAAAAATGGTGTAGCGCGGTCACGTACGAACACCCGACACGGTACATTCTTTACCAAGTCCCTTTCCAAATGTACTGCGCGCCATGATGTGATGACCCAAAGAGGTTTTACAACAAATTGTATTAAGCTTGCCGTAGGTCAGTTACGTGTTTATATTCAATAAAAATAATTTAACTTTTTAATGGAAACAGGTATAAATTAGCTTTGAAGGAGTTTTTTTTTAAATGTCTGTTTTTTTAATGTCATATCTGGGAATTAGGTACTTTTGATAGTAAGTATAGGTATTTTATTCTGATTGTATTACGTGTATCTACATTTTTCATTTAAATCGCATTTGCTTCGCATGATAGAATCTCTTGTTTGTACGCGGTAATTTATGCATGTTTTAGCAACGTAAAGGAGAATGTTCAAAAGCCGTTTCTTTTTTAAAAACCTAAATAAAAAGTGTATGGCTATCTAAGTAAATTGATAAATCATATAATATTTTCTTAACAATCTTTTAATTAACTCGAACGAAATCGTATGTGGGGTTTAAACTTTGATAATAATTCGTGGTGTAATCGTTTTTAATTGTCTTCTTAGTCAAATGCACTATGTCGGACCGGATGTCATGAATCAAATTCATAGACAAATATCATAAGAGTATCGGATCAAAAGTGTAGTTCTTACTAAACTTTTTGAAAATATTAGTATCGACATTTTGAAATTCTGTTTTTTTTGTAAGAAAACTACCGATTTAACGTAAACGTATGTTTTTTCATAAAGCAAATTGAATAACAGACTATATTTACTAGTTTTAATAATTAAATAATGTAAAACAATGTTTTGAAGATTTACATAAAGTTCAGGCTGAATTGACAAATAATAAAAAAGCAATTAAATCAAAAGTCAAAACAAATGTCCTCTTGACAATTTGGTATTTTTTAGAAATTCTCTTAACCTTAGATAATTTATTCTAAATTATTATAAACTCTAAGGGATAAATATGTAATGTTTCTCGTAGAAATTCATAGACATTTGTGATTAATATCGTATTTCAGTATTGTAGTTTCAAGCGATATGGTTACAAAACACTATTCGACTCGTTGTTTTTGTCCATATTATGCAAACTATTCCTAAGAGATAGGAGTATGACTGAAGACCTTGCTATGGACTAGTATGGTGTATCAAAAGCGATAACATCGACACCAAGATTCAACACTACATTTTTCAGTGACACCAAGATTTACCTTGATGATTTTTTCTTGGATGATTGCAATAAGTAGATCGTAAATGCATTGGTTTACATTTAATATTACACTGAGAACAAAACGAAGCAGTGCGCTGTGGTCATTATACCTACCGAGTTACCTAGTAGGAGGGCAGTGGATGTATAAGTCAATAGGAAGGAGGAATATTGTTATAGACTGTTATGAGTTAATTTTTTAAATAATAAATGACTTCGAACTTAGAAAATTCCTTTTATTTACTACTTTTACTTAAATATATTTTCTATGTACCTATATTGTTTGTAGGTACCTATTTAGAAATAAATTGACTACCTATGTATGTTTATCAGTTATCTAGATCCAAGATACGTGATTTTGAATATGTGGTTGATTGGTTATAAGTACCTAATACAAGCTTAGGCTAGATGACGTTGTGTGAGAGTGTCCAAAATAAATATTTATATCTAAGGGTATACAGAGTACATCCACTTTTCACCAGGGGCGTACATGCACAAAATAACAGAATGTTTTTTATTTCCTATGAAAGTACGATATCAATCCAATTTAATATCCGATTTTCGCTGTCATACAAAATTCTTTGTTACGAAACGGCGGTCTATTGCAAAATGAACAATCTCCTTTAGTCGAAATTTCCAACTAGGGAATATCATGCACTACTTGCATAGTAAAGTTTATCTTATGAAATATATACTCGATGGCTGGTTGCTGAAAATATGGAATTGCAATTTACTGGAGCGTATTTCGTACGCAAACTAACACGTATGAAACTTGTCGGCAAGTACGTGATCAAAGCCCAATGCACTCGTATCGTTCGTTCGTACGCGTCCGGAACGCGTTGTCCGGTCCAGCTGTGCTAGCCAACGTAGTTTTTTTATTATTTAAATTCGGAACGTGTATGTACTCGAAGGACAAAATTTAAAAATGAAGAGTATTGTGTAGTGATGTGAAAAGCTGTTGTTCGAAAATATTTTTATTTGTGTTTTTGGCGTATAATAGTTTTGGTCGAACGTCAATCTGGAAAATTAACCAATAACATACTCATACAACGATTCTACCATGATTGTATATCATACTGTATATATATGTACGAGTATGAAACTAGGAAGAAGCTTATTGCGATTTATATAATTAGAATTATTTGAGAAAAATGTTAACATGGTTGCAACTTCATCTATAAAAATAATTTAAAAATTAATTGTAAAGTTATAAAAGAGTATATAAGGAACCCTAAAAATGAAGTTCCACAGCGTCGCAGTTAGAAACCAACTCCAACTGGATTGGGAAACGGGCTCGATGGATGGACGACTCTCCAATGACGGGCCACTCTTTCCGATCCTCGACCATTCTATAATATAAAAATGAATCGCTGAATATGTTGCTAAGCGCAAATCTCGAGAGCAGCTGAACCGATTTCGCTAATTCTTTTTTTTGTTGTGATCGTTACTATCAGGAGAAGGTTCTTATGGAGGAAAAAAAGTACTTAATATCTTAAGTTACTTAATATCTTTACTTTTTGCCAGTTCCCACATAAAATACCTATAAACCCATACTGGTTTTCCGTTAAAATAATAACTGTTAAGGACCACTTCCTGAGTATAGGGGTAGCAAACACTCTATACTGCATGGGGGCACAGTAATGATGGGTATTGTTTTGTTGAACAAGGGGCCCGGCTGGCTCCAATGTATCGGAACACTTGTGCGTGTTTGGAACAAAACCGTACACAATATTGAAGGATTTAAAGTACCGCTGCTTTTTAATCAACGTTTTTTTGAATAAGTCTTACTTATAGAGACTAAAGGTCTTTAGTACATCTTAATTCTGACATTTTCTGGTTCTAAGGTGGCAAGATGTTAGTCGTTTGTTGCCCCTTCCTTTGAGTTGAAACACAAAGATAACATTTTCGTTATTGTATTTATTTTTTAGGGTTCAGTACTCAGAGGGTAAAACGGGAACCCTATTGCTGAGACTTCGCTGTCCGTCCGTCTGTCTTGCGCTGTACCTCATGAACCGTGAAAGTTAGAAAGTTGAAATTTTCACAGATGTATTACTGTTGGCTCTATAACTAAAAAAAATATTAAAGGGAGATCCCGTACTACCAACGTAAAACGCTTAGATCTTTAAAACTACACAACGGATTTTGATGCGGTTTTCAACAATGGGTGAAGATTTTTATGTATATAATTTGTCAAGCGTGAGAAACCGCGGGCGTGTGCTAGTATTTCTATAAAATGTAACCTAAACAATTAATTCAAAAATTTAGTTTAAACAACTGTTCGAGGGGACATTACGAGTTAGTGCTGGATAACAATATTATCGATAATGTTGTTTTATGTTAACCAAACTTTAAATTAAACTGTGTGTCGTTTAAATTGAAACCGCCATAGGGGTCGGTCGTTTGGATAAATTGAAATTTTCGATCAGATAATTTAGATCGCTTTTGGGATGGTAAATATTTTGTATTATTGTACGGTAGGTGAAAATGTATGTAGGTATACATTTAGGTACCTCCTAAATTGTGCAGCTGAGAATTATAGTAGTGTATGTCACAAAATTGTACTTGTTTTTTATTTATTTTTGCTTTGACAACTAGGTATGTATAAATGTTATTGTAATTTCATACTATTAGAAAAGTTTTATTGCCAGGTTTCTTTCTACCTATTGTTTTGCGAATTTGGCAGTAAATGTAAGTTTAGAACTTTAATTTTAACCTTCATAATTGACTGACGTTCAAAAGTGTTACCTTGTAACCTAATTGAATAAACATATTTTTAATTTTCATTTTCGGTACCTATACCGCCGTTTGCCCGAATTTTATTTGCCCTAATTTCATTTGACATAATAGTCAACATACATAATATTATATGACATAATATTCATTTGCCCTACTCTTAGTTGCTATATTAGTCACGTGCTAGAAGCTTTGTTTCCCATAAAGTCTCTTGCCATAATATCACTTGTCACAATCATTGTAAGCCCTAATTATCACATGTCTTAATTATCACAAACCCTAATTATCACATGCCCTAATTATCACATGCCACAATCATTTTTGTCATAATCATAGCCCTTTTTTAAGTTGCCGCGCCTTGACGTGGCTATACTGCGTCCATTACGGGACGCCTCTGTTAGTTGCGGTGGTATTTACCCAGTGGCGTCCGGCCGATAATCATAGCCCTAATTATCAGATGCCGTAACATCATTTGCCATCGACATTGAGGTTTAGGTTAGATTAGAACATGAAAGACAACGCACGAGCCGAGCGAGCGAAGCGAGCCTGGCGCGGCAGCGGCCGGCGAAGTTACAGATGTTACATACCACTAAGAATATCTGCAGTCCAAGCGAATAACTGGCGAAATGTGGACGTATGCCTCGTCTGACCCCTGTGTGTGTTGTGTGTGCGACCCAACCTACTATACACACACACACACACATATCACGTCTTTATCCCCGAAGGGGTAGGCAAAGGTTTATTACACACCCACAATTTGCCAGTATTTTTAGTCCCACGTAATAGAGGGCAAGTCTATTGCCATGAATTTAATAAAATGTAGCAGCTATATCGTAATTTTGAAAAAAAATTGAAATCCGTTGCCTTGCGATGATATGTTGATGAAAGGCAAAATCAAAATCTTACGTGCCAGCCGCTTTGGCACAGCCAATTAAAGTCCTGGGCATCTCGGACTGTACCAACCTACTAATGCAAGTCGTTGTGGATTTCATGTTTACTTACTTTAGCTGATGAAACGATACTTATTATTTAACCTAATAATAATCTTATAATTAAACAAGAAAAAGTACCTCATTAGTTTCAGCATCTTTATTAAGTTACAAAATCCCCTGTTATATTTTCCCTTAACCCAAAATACGCAATCCTACTTTATATTTAAATTTCTTAAGCAAACTGATTAAAGAAAATGAAAGATATTTAGTTCGTTGGATTTAGTTAGAAATTTCATCAAAGAAGTTTTAGTTAAATCTTTGTTAACTAAACGTAACTAACATTAATTATTAGAAAATAATCCAGTCTAGAAAACTTTTTGAACCTAAATCTTAATTAAACAACGTATGTAAATAAGTCGCTTTTATAATAACTAACGGACGCCCGCGGCTTGGCCGGCTGGACCAAATTATACACACAAAAACCTTCCTCAAGAACTACTCTATCTTTTAGTGAAAACCGCATTAAAATCCGTTGCGTAGTATTAAAGATCTAAGCATACATAGAGATTGAAGCGACTTTGTTTTACACGATGTTAGATTTATCCAGCACTATATTAATAAATAGTGTTGGATAGTAACCTGATACGATAGACAATACTGCTTCAAGATAAATCTTTGTACTTGTAACTTAAATAATCCCAACAATTACTCATAATGAACTTTTCTAATTTAAAGCACGTCAGTAACATACATATCTTTCTGAAGCTTTTTAATCAGTAAACCATTAATCACTTGTGTGTATAGACTTTAGCTTAATTACTTTGTACCAACAGAGCTTAAAGAAATCAGGATTGGGGGTTTAGAAGTTTATAAAACAAAAAAATATACTTTTACAAATACAATTGTCATGGATTTTCGCCGAGTAACGCCTGGTTCCATCCAATATTTTAAAAAATATACGTCAAAAATTTACACAACAACCGACTTTAAAATACCGAAATGGGACCAAATAGTTGTCGGAATGGGACCAAATTGAAATGGGACCACTTCAGAAGTAGTAGCTACCAATTTAATTTTTTTTAAATCGGTTTACCCAGTTAACATAAATAAAAATCATCTATATATAGAAATGGGGAATGTACCCCCCCTTATCTCTCGAGAACTGCTTATGCTCCAATGATGGTTGACCCCTCTATGGATAGCCCTCGATCTGGAGGCAAGCTAAAGAATCGAAAATTTGACCTAGCCCTAAGGGGTCAAAAGTTATAGGCCAAAACCTATGGCGTGGTGCGGCGCGAAGCACCGCGTAGGACACCGTACTGGTACAGTAGAATTGAGAAACTCCTCTCAAATTACCGAATTAAAAAAAAACTAGTTATCCCAGCGAACTTTGTATCGCCTCATATTTATAAAAAAAAGGAATATTTTAATATTTCATGCAAATGTATGTAAATTGAAAAACGCGACGGACGGACAGACAGATAGACAAATTGTCGTATTAAATATATAGATTCAGAATGTTACCAAAATGAAATGACACCACACAGGAGGCATTAGTTTTCAAAATAGATTTATCTAGTCTCAAGATATGAGGTAACAAACATAAAAACCGGGCAAGTGCGGGTCGAGCCACGCATAAGATAGGGTTCCGTAGTTACCCATAAAATCCTCTATAACTCCTGAACTAACAGAGTTATACTAACCGTTATAGTTTTCCTTCGAAGTTTATTACATGGACTACCATCATGAATGTTTTCAGGTTCTTCACGCCAGCCGTTTAGATTTAAGAGAGGGGGGACGCTCTGTTTTAGCAAAAACATGCTCTTCAAAGCTAAATATCTAGCAAACGGATTCCTAAATCAAAAAATCATTTTAGCAACATGTCAATATTTTTAAAAGACCTATCAAATGATACCTCACACGATGAAACGCGAGGAAAAAATATTATCCCCACTTACGTGTAGGGGAGGTACAGTAAAAAACGAGATACCGAGATTCTTACTACAGAACCCTAAAAAGAAATACAGTCGAATTGAGAACGTCCTTGTTTCTATAAAATTCGTTTAAAATTACAAAAAAATATAGAATTGCTTTAGACTTCCTAATTTTAGGAGACCTTGAGAGGGTGAGAGCTACGATGTTGGATATCAAAGTTAAAATAATAGCCCTTACTTTCAACATAGGCAAGTGTACAGAAAGGTCTTCTTCTTCTCGTGTCGATGGGCAACACTATGATGATTATATTGTCTTTGCCCAGTGCTCTGCGACGCGAATCGCATTTGGCCTCGCCTCGTACAGGTCATCTGAAGTGCACGACTGAGGGCAACCTGGATATGACATCATAATATGGCTGATAGTTTGTGGTGATAAGCCACATTCACACTGGTTCTCTTTAGTGTCAATGTAACCCCACTTGGACATATTATGGATCTGCCAACCTGGGTTCGCATTTTATTAAGAGCCTTCCAGGTGGGCCAGGGGCGTTTGTTTCCGGGAGTAGTTTCTCTGCCGGCGGGATGAAATTAGATATTGAGAAACTCACTTATTATTGTTAAATTATTATTATTATGATATTGTAAGGTATGGGTACTTTGAGATTATGTGGCACCTTTAACTAGTATTTGACTTTTTTTGTGAATAACAGAGATTCATAATTTTTAAGTTCACTTGGTCCCCACATGGTCACGTACTGCCCTTGCCCTCTTTTTATTGTTGTAACAGAATCATTGTATTTACTGGCGAATAAAAAGAGTGGCCGTGAGTTTTTCTTGCCAGGTTCTTTCCTCACAGGTTCTACCTATTGCCTTGCGAATCTGGCGGTAAATGTAAATGTAGAAGCATTTTTTTTTTGACGTTCATAAGTGTTACTTTGTGACCTACATGAATAAAGATATTTTGATTTTGATTTTGATTTTGAGTATATTAGAGGAAGTTTGAAAGTTGCCCCAGTAAATGAAAAAGTGCGAAGCGAACGGCTATCATGGTATGGACATGTTATGAGAAGAGAGGTAAGTAACTTGGTAAGAAAGGTGCAAAGTATGAATGTAGATGGCTTGAAAACCCGAGGTAGGCCCAAGAAAAGATGGATGGAATGCGTGAGAGAAGATATGACCAGGAAAGGAGTGACTGAGGAGATGACGTGTGACTAAACATACAAGTAAGTTGTTACTTTATTACCAACTTTTGACTTTCAAACTAAATCATTTTATCGGCAAAAATAAAAAAGGCAAACTAAAAAGCCAAGATCAAAAGGTGTTTTACAATAAGCCGTTACTATCGTATGTGTATTTAGATGTAAGGATAACTCGACAAACAACAAGCACAGAGAAAACAATCGCAAGATTTCGTTTGAATAATCTCAGATTCTTTTGAGAGGAACTTTCTAAATGCAGAGATGCGTAATATCAACAATACATCTATATAGGTACTCATTAAACCGTATGACTCTGATCCAAGTTACCTACTAAAAGTTTCTTACAGAATAAACAGTACTTTAGAGATAGTCAAGAACCTGAGAAATTAAAAAAGTACACGTCAAAAATTGACACAACAACCGACTTCAAATTACCGAAATGGGACCAAATCATTTTTGGAATGGGACCAAATTGAAATGGGACTACTTCGGAAGTAGTAGCTATCATTTAAAATATAAAATTTCAAAATCGTTTCACCCAGTCTAGAGATATGAGGTAACGAACATAAAAAAATACTGTCGAATTGAGAACCTCCTGCTTTTTTGGAAATCGGTTGAAAACGGAGAAAATTTATTTCTTTTGAGAACTTAGGTGTAGAAATCCCTGCGAATAAAGTCGCGGACGTCCACTGGAGCACCATATGACTTAACATAGTTGAAATGTTTAATACAAATCAACTGAAACATGAATAATGCAACAAAATAATACTATCAAAAAAATATTTAGTAATTACACGCCCATCTCTAAACTATTAGTTAAAGTTGACGTTAATTGGTTTCTGGATATTTGACAGATGGAGTGCCACAAACATATTTGTTTATTTTCTAATTATATAACCACTAAACTGTTTGGTATTCGGTCTAGTAGCACAAATTTAATAAATCACTCTGTCTATGGATTCCTTAAAATACCTAAAAGATTTATTGTAGATTGGCCGCGTGTTAGGACAGAATACAGTTCGACAGAATCATAGTATACATTATGATAAAATTCTACTTGTAATAACAGGCTAAGGTCTGTCGACCATACAGACTTGTAAAGTATTCTTGTAAGATTGTGTTTGTCAAAAGACCTAAACGTATGAGATTAGACAAAGTAGTGTATGAAACTGCACATAAGCTAACACTCGTAGGATACTATAAAGAAACTTGCCACGGCCCGTTTCTTTAAACCTACTCGTGTCGTAATACCGTTCTTTATGCAACTCTCACGACAGTTCTTCAAGCGAGGCGTGAAGGGACACATCACTGGGTCGCCAAGTTGAGCGCCACTCTCTATCTATCTGTTTACTATGAGAGTTGCCCACGATCGCTAGACGTCATCACGACTTACCATCAGGCGGGCGGAGTCAATTTGGCGAACCCAATATAAAAAAAAAAGTTTTATAAACTACTATTTCCAATGGAGTCTTAGTACATCTAATATTACAAAAGCGTAATGAAAAGACACTAGGTACTTACTTAATTATTATAATTATAAGATAGGTAAGTAAATCTTTAAATAAAGTAGGAATCTTTTGACGCAACTTGTTAGAATGACCTCGTTGGTATAAGAACTGTTCATTTCATAAAATTTACTTAGCAAATGTACACTGTGAATGTAAAACGAACTTTCTTTAAGAAATGTCAAGTCAAGACAATTTCTGTAGATTTTTATTTCATGCTAATCAGACTGTAGTTTTTCATTGAAAACTAAGAAAGTAATACATTATTTCTCAACTCGTTGTATTTTTAATGTTTAATTAGACATTTGTAGTAGTTAATTCGGACTAGTTTAGTAGATGACTAGCGGGTGCCTGCTGCTTCGCCCGCTTGACATATCATACACAAAAACCTTCCTCGAAAACTACTCTATCTATTGATAAAAACCGCATCAAAATCCGTTGCGTAGTTTTAAAAATCTAAGCATACATAGGGACGGAAGCGAGTTTGTTTTATTTTATGATATGATATTATGATAGTACGGAATCCTTCGTGCGCCAGTCCGACTCGCTCTTAGCCAGCTTAACTGCGACTAGTGGTAACCGACAATATTAACATCCGGTCAAGGTATTAGGATGACCATTTCTTAAGACATTGAGACCCCTCCGTGCCTCGGAGAACACGTTAAGCCGTCCCGGTCCCGATTGTCATACGAACATCTACGGCAGTCGTGAGGGGTAGTTGGAGCCCTACATCAAAAATCCGACCGGTCTAACTATCTATATATTTAATACGACAATTTGTCTGTCCGTCTGTCCGTCCGTCGCGTCTTTCAATTTACATACATTTTTTATTTTTATATTTTATGTATATATATATATATATATATATATATATATATATATATTTTTTTTTATATTATATTTATATTTTTTTATATTTTAGGCGAAACAAAGTTCGCTGGGATAACTAGTAGAACTTTAATATCGCCCATGGGTTGTGGAGGTCAGTTGGCAGTCGCTTTACGGAAAATATCGAAGTTCAGCCCAATCGCAGTTAGACTGGAAAGCCGATCTCAACCGCGTTGGAAAAAAGGCTCCGTAGATGATGACTTAATATTTAGATTCAATGAAAATTCAGGAATTTTTACATGTTAATTAATTAATATGTAAATATCTACCTCTATTCACCATTTTACTTTTTTATTGTTTCAGGTAAGACGGTGAAGCGTAATAAATGCACAAATAAATAGATTTGAAGAATAAGAAATATAAAAACCTCTTTTCGAAGAGGACGGTACTTGAGCGAGCGAGCGAAACTAAACATCAGGCACAAAAGGTATGTATCTGTGCATATATATCGTTTTAGCATCATTGAATATTCTCAGGTGTAATGACAACACTAGCTGTATGTCACATCCCTTATGATTCGTCGCGATGATGTCATGGCTGGAGGGATAAGGACGGATAATAATCACTCGCTACCTCAATGTAACTCTGTAACGGTTCTTTTGTCGACAAAACATGGTACAGGTATATACAGGTCTTCAAGCTAATGTCTGAGCTTGAACGAAAAAGAAAGTAGAAAATAAGCCTTGTTCCTACTTTCCGTGCCCAGATGGAGTAAGTAGTGAACTGTATTTTGGTGTAGATAGGGGCTGATCCAAGAAAACGACAGCGTACAACATTGATATGGCTAAAGGTCCATTTGACCATACCGTTGGTAAATTACATGTCGGTTTCCCAACAAAGCTGCTTATAGTCTGTGTTAGGTTAAGTTCGAAGCTACCAGACGCATATATCAAGTTTGTAGGTGCAAAGACGCGACGTCTAGCCACCTGATGTACTACCAATGTTTTCAAGTGATTGCACTCCCTTTATTATTTTACATTAGGGATACTAACTGCGAATTTAATTCTTACTACACGGATAACCACTTCTGGCGCCCTAGGGTTATTGGTCCGTCTGTTAGTCCAGCAAATGAACGTTAAGGTGTACATTAAAACGATAGCAACAAAGTGCAATCCGCATTTCATCAAAATTAACTTTTTTTATATAACTTTCTAGTTTTAATTTAGAATCACTTTCCTTTTATCTTCGCGAGAACCGAGCGTTTTAAAAGTTCGTTCGTTTCTTTGCCGAACGATAGTGGCCTGGAACTCCATGCCTGCGCACGTGTTTCCTCCCACATAAAACCCTGGGTTCTTTAAGCAGAGCGTGAAGAGGTATATAACTAGATCATCAAGTTGAGGGCCGCTTACTAGTGTTGTGTGCTGTGAGAGTCGCTCACAATCGCTAAACGTCGTCACGACTTACCATCAGGCGGGCGACGTCAATTTGACAATTTGTACAATACAGCAGGTAAATTATTGTGACCCCCTTCAACACCATATTTTAAGCATATTTGAGTAAGTATTGCAAATTTTCAGAAGCTAGCATTCTTCTTATAAAAGTTATCAAACATTTGCCTTAAAAACGGTTTGCTGAAAACTAGTGATCTTGTAAGTGTAGTGTAGTGTAGTGTAGTGGCCGTTTGTACTTTTTTGCCGTAGAAAAATAACTTAAAACCAAAATCTTTAAATTCGATTTCAGTAGATCTATACTACTATTCTAAAGAGGAATGATTTGTAATTTTGTGTGTATGTTTGTAATGAATAAACTACTGTGCCGATTTACAAACTTCCCACGGGAACCGGGAACGAGTAAACTAAATCACGCGGGCGGAGCTGCGGCGATCAGCTAATATTAGATACTTATAACCTTTACAAACATACAATTTGCATGTAGAACATGTAGATAGTAGGTATAACCTAATTGGTATTTCACGAAACTTTACGTTTCATGGGTTCCGTACCCAATGGGTAAAACGGGAACCCTATTACGAGGCTTCGCTGTCCGTCTGTCGTGCGCTGTATCTCATGAACCGTGATAGTTACAAAGTTGAAATTTTGACAGATGTATTATGTTGCCTCTATGACAACAAATACTAAAAAACCGAACATAATAATAATTTAAGGGGCTTCCGTGGTACGGAACCTTTGTGCGCGAGTCTGACTCGCACATAGCCGGTTTTATTCTAATAATACCACGAATGTTTGTCATTGATAGATTGGTTAGTTTGTCTAGTTTTAAATTCAATATCTATTCTACATAAATCGTTCTATTTTATACTGTCACAGAATGATAGATTAGTTTGAACGAATTTAAACATTTCACAGATAAAAAAGTTATAAATTGTCAATTCTTTTGTACTGAAATCATCACAAACAAAATCAGCTCTCTAATTACACCTTCGCCAGATAAGTAACCTACTTTGTTAGTTCCTCATAATTAGGGAACAAGTCTATTGCCATTGTCTAGAACTTTTGAATATTATAATATAAGTTATCCGGTGGGTCAGTGACGTCCTTGCTCTATGGCACCAACTTTACGCGCGCTTTCATAAAACAACAATACATAAAACTACCACAAGACGTGGAAGTATTGTAAACTAGGTATGCAAAACATTCTGCTGTTGCAACAATTGAGCTGAGTTTGTCGATCCGGGTCGAACTCCTAAACGACTGGACCGATCTTTGTGAATTCAGATATGCACTCACGGTGATGGTCACTATGACCATGCCAAATTTCAAAAAGATCGGTCCAGTCGTTTAGTAGGAGTTCGATCCTAAACGAAATACACGAGTCGCCTAAGAAAGCAACAATCTTCTTCTTTTTTTAAAAACGTGGCTCCATCGATGTTCATCGATGATTTCGCCAATGTCAAGGAAATGCTTGATTAGTTGATAGTCCCACACAGAAGAACTAGTTATTCCTAACTAGCTCCAGGTGCAGGACAAGAAACGTGGTTTCGGTATGTGAGTGTCTCGGATCTCGATTTTTGCGGAGCGCCTGAGGTAACCTAAAAGCCAGCAGCCACGCGCTTAGCAAAATAAAAAAAAGCTAAGTACAATATTATTATAAAGTCAAACTTCTATCTGTCAAATCAACTTTTTAAAAGTCGTTTTTATTGTAATGCGTAGACAAAGGAACTGAGCCATTCAGCCAGAGTTGTAAAACATTTTCCACAACCATAATTAAATTGAATACTATAGGTACTTGGATACAAGGAGACGAACCGATTTATGTTGCCTAGTAACTATACCAGCCCCCCAACTGGGGTAGGTATGCCCAGACGGCTAGACGTCGAGACAGGGGGTGCACCGTGCAACCGCTTAATGAAATCACCGATGTATACGTGAACGCTGAGTACAGTGACAATGAGTTTTAGGTAGCCATTTTGAAACGGTGCGGCGGCGAGTGATTTTTTAATGACTTCTAAAAGGTTTTTAAAATTTAGTTAAAACTTTATTCACAAGCAATAATGTATAAAGACTGGGAAAAATAGTAGTTTGATTTATTTATTTATTAGCGTTTACCTGTGGCTTCGCTCGCGTAATTATTTCAAAATAGTTGTGAAACCAAAAAAGCGTGTTGACATTGACATTGACATAAAAACCGACATCAAATTACCGGAATGGGACCAAATAATTGTCAGAATTGGAGCAAGTTAAAATAGGACTTGAATTAAGAACCTCCTCCTTTTTTTTGAAATCTGTTAAAAACGTAGCCTGCCGGAAATCTTGTTTTTTTTTTAATTCCGCGAGATCGCGGCCGCTCCCATGTCCATTGCTGCGGGCGTCTCTGGTACACACCAGAAGGTATTTCCAGTGGCGATCGGTGTGGCCTCTTTGGGTGCCGCAGATCTTAAACTGTCTTCACTCTAAATCTTAGAAGGTAAGCAGCAATGTATTACGCCACGTATACAAATTACAAGTATGTGACATCGATTGCATGTAATCATAAAGTAATTATAATTAGGTATACGTTGTAACAGCTGTTGCAGGCGTCTTTGCAATATGTGATGTTTGTGTAAGTATTATTTATTCATTGGGTCATTCATTTATTGTTCAATCATCTTTATAAATAAAAAAACCGGTCACGAGCGAGTCGCACTCGCGCATAAAGGGTTTGGTACCAAAACGCCAAAAAAATTACGTTCGTTGTATCGGAATCCCCTTAAATATATTTATTATATTCTGTTTTTTAGTATTTGTTGTTATAGAGACAACAGTAATACATCATCTGTGAAAATTTCAACTTTCTAACTATCACGGTTCATGAGATACAGCCCAAGATAGACAGACGGACGGACGGACAGCGAAGTCTCAGTAATAAAACTCGGAAAGGGCTGAATCAATTTGGCTAATTTTGGTCCTAAATATTGGTATAAACTCAGGGAAGGTTTGAAGGCTTTTTTCATGCGGTACGAAGTTCGCCGGGACAGCTGTTCTTTAATAACAGTATGTCCACTAATTGCGAGATTCAAAGTTATTTAAGTACACAATGGTTGCTTTTACGTGTGACCAAAATAGGTACTGACCAAATGTGGGTTTTACATGTCCATATTTAGTTTACGGTAATTAGGTAGTATTTACTTATTGGGATAATTCGTTCCCATGGGAAAGATAACAGGATAATAAAAATACGAGTAGAGACGCGCCCGTTCGGTAATGTCGATAGAAGATAAGAGCTTTTATATTTTCTAGATGGTAGGCAGAGATGTTAGTCGTTAGATTTTTTTTTTTAAATTGCCACCAAAACCGACTTCTAATAACGGAAATGGGATTAAATAACTTTTAAAATTATTTTTAAAAGGTACATGGGATTAAGTATGTGTACGCGACTGCCGTCCTTGAGGTCCCGGGTTCGATTCCCCGGTCGAATCAAATATTTGTGTGATCCATATAAATGTTTGTTTCGGAGTTTGAGTGTTTTCTATGTATATAATGTATGTATTAGAAATATACTAGGTATGCAATGCATGCTGCTTATTGCAAATGTTAAACGGAGCAAATGTTTTTTTTACATATCAGAATCAGAATCGAACACTTCAATTAATAAATCGAATGAAAAAAAGTTCTATTTTCATTGTTGACGCACGTGTTTCCATGGCAACCATTTAATCATCTGGTTTTTCGGTGATGTCCAGGACATTTTCGGTGATTATTCCTCCGTGGTCAGCTCTATTTTCATGATTTCAGGTATATGCACTCCCGGGTATGATGTCGACCAGCATGCCAAATTTGGTCAAAATCGGTCGAGCCGTTTCGGAGGAGTAGGCACACTAACGATTTACACTTGTTGCCTAAGATTGAGCTTCGCTCCGCTCAATAAGTATGTTTATCAGTCGTCTAGATCCCATATTTATTTATTATTTTTAAATATAATTATATTAACATTGTACACAGCCCCTATCATTTCTTCTAACTTTCATTCCATCCTAAGGTTGCCTGGAAGAGATTGCTCTTTAGCAATAAGGCCGCCTGTTGTACATTATTATTTTTAAGACTTGTCATAAATCATTTGTTTCGCTATTGTGTACAATAAAGAGTATTTACTTACCTACTTACTTAATATATGAGACTGACCCAGTTTCTTGTAGGTAGGTATATTAAAATTTTGTATCATTGAATTATTAATTAGTTATACACACACATACAAAACACGTGAAACAATGACACGAAAAAAAAGGTTCCGTAGTTACCCATAAAAGCCTCTATAGCGCCTGAACTAACAGAGTAACAAACAACCATCATATTATTATATTTTTAGTGAAAGCCAAACGTTTAGTTTTTAGAGGGGGGGGCGTGTTTTGGGTTCAGGGGACTCTATTTTACTTACCAAAAAAAATTATCTTTAAAGTTGAATATCTTCACAGATGATGCATGTCTGTAGCCGACCCCGACACTTTGTGCGCGAGTCCGACCCGCACTTGCCCGGTTTTTTCTTTCTTGTCTGTCTGTAGGTACCTATATCTCCGAAGTCAATAAACATTTTGGTTTTTCTGTAAATAAGCTGACCTCAGGGCTCACTACAGGTCATTAACTCATGAAGTCAACAACTGTTCTACTATAAATCAAAGGTGATTTCTCTGCCTAACCCTTTCAGTCCCTATCTGCTCCCACAGTAGGATGGTTAAGTGGCTTAATGCATTATACGATTATCATAAAAAAAATCCGATTCCATGAATTTTAAGATATCGTTAGAAGATATTAAAGCATAACCTTAATTCAATTATCATGTTGAAATGAAGCGTAACTTTTTAAATATTTTCTTTTAATATCTTATAATCACCTCTTTGGTTACCTTTTTCATTATTTTAAAGCATCATCTAAAAAGGTTATATTATACTTACTTACTTACCTTGTATAAAAAAATACAGTGAATTTTAGTAGAATCCTCTCGGTAACCATAATGATCTATCTTAAGGGCCCCATATACGGTTCATCGTTACGATCCGTCGCTTCAGACCGATCGAAACGACTGATCAGTGTGTCTGATACATTTCATACAGTTCCCTGACGTTACCGCTAGGGGCGCTGGTGTGCAATGTATTCAATACGTGCCCTGTAAAATGGAAAACGAACTTCTTTTCTCGTCTGTGGCGGTAACTTTGATTATGTTAAAGAAGAAAACAAGAAAACCTAGAAAAGCGTGGGTTAAGAAATGGCTATTAAAGCGAAATCAGTATTCGCATATAAATATTTTAAATTAATCCACCCAAAAGATTGGCACAACTATATGAGAATTACGAAACCTAAGGACCTACAATTATTGAAACTAGTCACCTAAATTACAGAAACTATCGATTCATCGTTACCATAGGTACGTAAGTACCGTATAAGGGGCCCTTTACCAGGGTAGGGTAGCCATAGCCAACCGTTCGACCGTAATTTTATTATCAGTCCAATAAATCGCGTCAAGGCGCAAACAATTACCTACGTTTAGACAAAAAAGTAGCTATTTCTTGATATACTCATGATAATTTTAATCTAACGAAACAAAACAAATATAATTCTTCGCAGAACATCAAGTCATAAGTACGAGTATCTTCCAAAACATTATTCACTCGTAACTAAAAGTATTTCTCAATGAATACACGCGCATGGAAGTAGTTCTATTTTAGTAACTATGTTTACTCAGTCGCCCGCCACCAACTAATCAAAAGTTCACAAATGGAACGAGTAGATTCCAATTTCAAATTGATTGATTGGAAGTAAAAATTTGAAATTTGAATGTTTCGTGATTATTATTATGTAATTTAAAAAAATCACAAAACATTAACTTACATATTTACATTACTTATTAACAACACTATGAATGGAAGGGTTGTTGGTATCGATAAACATTCATCGATTAAATATATTTTAACTTTGTTGTTATTTTATTCTGCTTTTAGTATTTGTTATTATAACGGCAACAGAAATAGGTACGTTATTTCTAAAAATGTCAACTGTCTACTCTGTCTCGCTATACGGAACCCTAAAAAAGTATGGGCTGTAAGATCGCAATACTCTTGCCCAATAATGTAATAAGGGTTTCGAGAATACCATAGACAATATCATATCTCATTTTAAACCAGGTAATACTCGAAAAAAAAAGAAAAAAAAGGTATTACTCGAGTACTCAAGATACAGATCATCGATAACTTTTTTAAATAGGTATTCGTATTATAGATTCCATTGTTCGATATTCGAATACATTGATGATGAATAACGATTCTTGTGTAATCGAATACATAGTTTTTGTGTGGTTTTACGAATGAATACTTTTTTTTTTAAATATCAGTTGTAGGTACTGTATGGGAGTGGAAATACCTATTCGTGTAGTTATTGAATAAGAAATCTATTACATAACACAGAATCACTCCTTTATCTCCATAGGGGTAGACAGAGGTATTGATTACGCTCACATTTAGAGAAGTTTTTAGGTAGTGCGATTTAGTAGAAAACGTTAGTTCGTAGTCGTTTACGCTTATCAGTGGTTCCCAACCGGTAATCCGCAAAAGCCAAAATATGGTCCGCTTATTTTTTATTTTAATTTAGGGCAGCGTCGTTAGTTAAACGAAAAGTAACCCAAACCCAGGTTAAGTTGCGTTAAGAACTTCGTTACTGACTAACGGAGCTCCCCGAACGCACAATTTTTTTTTTATGAGCCTCACTTCCATTGCTGAGCGCCTCTGGTTGGCACTAGGAAGAATTTCCAGTGGCGCCCGGCTGAAGAGTAAAAGCATTACAGGGTGCATCCAAATCATCATCATTATTACAAACATCATTTGGGTATTTTGCCGCCATTTCACCCCAATAAATTTTTTTTATAAGACTTGTGTAAAGTTTCGTGTAGAAGGACAGAACGCACATACAGACAGATAGACAAAAGCAAAATTAGACGCTTCGCTCGCTCGGTGAATTTTAAGCTATCTTATTTACAAAATGCAGTTCTTGGTTATCAGTTAGCAAAGCTACTAAAAGAACATTATGGTCTGTCTCGGTGGTGTTGTCGGTTGAACGTACGACCTGCGTTCTGCTACTCTAAGGTCACGGGTTCGATCCTCGGGTCGGGTCAAATATTTGTAAGAGCTACAAATATTTGTTTCGGAGTTAGAGGGTAAACTATAGGTATATATTTTGGTATAAATTATATAGCATGTAAAAGGAAATTCACGATCAACTTTGAACACCTCAAGTGCTTTCAATCACAATTTCATGTAGATCGGAATTAAGTTTCATACTTACCTGGTAATGCCTACAATTGAGCCTTTACTCTCGTTCGATAGACGAATTAAAAAGTCATAGATGAGATTGATGTTGTTTTAATATTCGTCACTTGGGACAGGCGAAGGGTTTTACGATACTGCCAAGTCTTCTATGTTCGGAGAGCGCTAAATGAACTTGATACAACACAAGGTTATGTGATGTCACCAGAAATTTATGATTTATCCACAAATGCAAGTAGGTACTGGTATAGGTAAATTTTCCGATGAAACAGTTTCCTGTTTCGAGAGATCAACAAGTTAACTATCAAAATATTGAAAATATGATGTGACGAGTTACGTTTCTGCCTATCCACTACAGAATAAATATCTGAATGTAGTTACGTTAGTAAGTTAAAATAAGTATGTACCTACTTTGTTAATTTAATATCGTAAGTAGGTATTTGTTGAAGTTTTTGCTCAAACAACCAGACGAATATCAGGCATAGATTTCATCTTAGATAATAATTTAACAAAACAATAAGATAAATAGGTATTAAATTATAAACTAAGCAAAACCACACCAGTTATTGTGACGTGAATATTTTTATATTGACGCTTGTGGCAATGACCGCAGCTGGTGTTCGGTTCATGGCCGTTTAAAAAAGACGTTTATGTTTTAAAAACGCCTTTTATCCGTGTACGCTTGTTATTGGAAGTCGCGTCGAGTTGATTCTTCGGCATGTGAAGATGCATCTATAGGTATATTTTAATGATGAATGCAATGCACCATTTTTGTAAACCCCTCAGTCGAAAATAAATAAAGGAAAACGAACGGTCGGCGGTGACACGGGGCGCAGAGGGCGGCACCCTCACAGCGACATTCACGCGGTTCACGCGTACACTACACGCGCAACGCAGGGCGCTCGGACTGGCTCGGCTCGGCTTGGAGGAGAGGGCGCTCGGAGAGGGCGCTACAGTCGCTCAGTCTCGCGTCGGCCACCGCCACGGTTGGACGTTACTCGCTTCTTGCAATGTGATCGGAAAAATAAACTAGTTTTGTTCCGGTACGACATACTGGCTCTAGTGTGCTGTTAATTTTAACGTGATTGTGGACATACTGTGTCGTGATTATTATCTAACGTGTACGGTTGGTATTCTATTTTACTTACCGGTTTTTTGTAACCGCAAGTCTTGTCTACACATGTTCATTGTTTACATCTGTAGTTATATAGACATGTTTCATTTTTTCCCAACTATCCTTCGTTAGGTTAGGGTTTTATTAATAAACGGCTGTGGCTCAACGCGCTGGATGAATCATAAAGCGGAGTACCCACATTGAATAAGTCGTTTCTATTTCCAGATAAACTGTTGGGATTGATTGGGAGCCGTTGACTTGTGTTGAAACAAAGGTTTACTTACATTGTCGGAAGGTGAACGATCTTCATCCGACTCGCTACAGGTATGTTTGAACAAGACATTCATTCACTCGTACACACTCTTGTGCCTACAGATCACACCTATTTAGAATTTCAAATTCGGAACTAAAGATAGAACTTCAAACAATTTGAATTTCTACCAATCATGACCATCATCCGGTATTCGAATGTCAAATTGCAATCCATAGATTACATAGGCGTCCGCATGACTAATTAGAATTTGAAATGCCTACAACGTATCTGTCGCACGGAAACGAAGCGTAATCCGTTTTTATGTCATTGACCTCATTGTCTATGCTTATGTAGGTAAGAAGCTATTTGTTATTTTTTTACGCGAATTGCGTACAACTTACGTAATGTTCATCCGTGCACTCGCATGTAATTAAACTATTGTGTTGCATGTCAAAGTATGGAATCGAGGTTTTGCTTAACCTTATATAATGTATTAACCTTTTGTATGGCATTTGATACAGCCTTTCATATTGCCTTCTGAACAAATCGTTTACTTGTTGCTTCCATTCTTTGGTATAGGTAGTGTTGTTAGACTAACATTATTTTCGTCCATCTGTTTTCAAACAAACTATTTTAGGAGATTCATAGATCAGAATAAATAGAGCAGACGTACCAGTTAGGTATAATCTGGTTTGATAGGTGAACGACCCAAAAGTCGTTTCCTCAAGGTTAAACAGTCTGACATTCGAAAAAGTGTGTATTTATACCTATTTATGTATCTACCTACATCTGATTTATCATTGTTTTGACATTAACTTATTGTGAGATTGAAATTACTTGACACTTGGTGCCATGTAGCAACACAGTCGCTCAGCGTGGGGTGGAGTCTGATACCTACTTACCTACCCAACTAGGGACACTGATAAAAAAACCTTATCGCACCATTCCTTTCCTTTTGATTTCGAGAGAAATGTCATTAAATACCAAGCTGATTCCCGCGGCACCGCACTCTTTAAATGGTTTGCTCAGTACCTAGTCCTACGGGAACAATCATTTTTTTTTTTCGAATTCCCCAGCAAATTTGGTTCCAACTGTTCACACGCGTGATGCCTTGACCAAGCGATAAAATAAGTTGGTAGGTATGGGATGTTGATCAAAGGGTCATTTTTAGTGTCTCGTACACAAAGGGTAAAACGGTATCCTATAACTAAGAATCTGCTGTCCGTCCGTCTGTCACCAGGCTGTGTCTCACAAACTATGATGGTTATTAAATTTTCACAGATTTTACCTATTTGTATTTGTATTTGTATTTCTGTTGCTGCTATAACACCAAATACCAAAAAATAGAAGAAAATAAATATTTACACGAACTGTGATTTTTTGCCGTTTTTAGGAATAATGGTACGGAACCCTTTGTTTTTATTTTAATAGTAGTTACCTACTTTAATACGAAAGGGCATGGTACTATAAAGCCACGGTTGCTACCCACGGAATCACCCACGCGTATGACATGTCATGGCGACCATTTTCAAATAGTATAGTAAAATTATGATTACATACATGTACCATAATCACTGTTATATCCCCGAGGAGGTAGGCAGAGATATTTCAAATTGATATGGGACCATGTGTGAAATGATTTGGTCCCATTTCGGTAATTTATAGTCGCGTTTTATGTCAATGTTTCACGTGTTTTAATTTTAATTGAACTACATTAATGTCATTAAACATAACCTCTTTTATGAAGTCGGTTTTTAATAATATTGTTCTTCCTTTCTATGATATAACATATTTTAATAGTTTTGGTTCGTTTCAAATTAGATCTTAAATGTACTAAAAATAATGTTTAAATCTCTGTTTCACAATACGTAATCTAATGCTCAAATACAATGTGCGTGTACAGTCGGAACCAAAATCGTGAACTCCATTCCTAATTAATAATTGTTCAAAATGTCTGTAGTGTGGTGGTTAAGGTACAGATGTTGCTTTTCGACGACATGAGTTCGATCCCCGGCGGTCACATAACTGACATGTTAACTGTGAAAAAGTCATTCACATAGATTTTTTTGTGTGTAAAGTTTTTTTTTATTAACCCTGTAGGTAGGTATAGTATAATTCTTTCTTCTGGTACATATCTAGACAATTTATGTGAACTTCATGACTATTGTCTAAACAATGAAGAATAGGTTCTGCATGTTTGAATTCTTTTAATTGTTTTGTCATTGTCAATAAGAATTACTAGCATTTTTAATAGAATAAAATAATTTAAATAAAACTGGACAAGGAAAGCGCAGGACCAAATGTTTTAGCGTTAGTTGGGGGAGGCCTATGTGGTCGTCAATCGGCTGAAATGATGATAAAAATAATTTAAGTCCTTTGTGTTAGGAGCGGGTTCAGATTTCTAAACGATTGCGCCCGCGAGAGTTATTTATTACTCGCATATGTAATATTATATATGTTCCATTCAATAGCTTTAGCTTGAAAGAGTTACAATTCTTAGCACATTAATGTTCATAAAGACTTACGCGATTATACTATTCAGGTCGGATTTCCCCAAACTCGATGCAACACCGATGTTTAATTATCACGGTAATAATTTTACTCCGACCAAAACTGTGGGATATTATTTCTATTAGATCTACTTTAATATTATATATTTTCAATGGAGACAACAGAAAAAATTTAACAGTAGATGAAAATACTATTTACACTTAACTATATACAGGCGTCAAAGAACTCCTCCGCCTCGTCGCCGACTGGCAATGTTCCCAGAAGGTTGGCATCATTGCCACATTGTATGGCAATGCTTATTCTTTGAGCTAAAAAGTAACAGTTTAAATCTACTTGAATGTCATATTGAAAAAGAGTGACCGAGAGTTTTATTGCCAGGTTCTTTCTCTCGGTTCTACTTATTGCTTTGCGAATCTGGCAGTACATGTAAATATAGAAGCAATGGTATTTTTTATTTTAAGTACTTACTGACGTTTGTAAGAGCCATTTAGTGACCTATACAAATAAATAAATCATTTAATTTCATATGTTTTTTGGATAATACAGTGTCAATTGACAATATCGGAAATAATATCCCACAGATTTTGGTCGGAGTAAAATTATAAACTTTAAGTTTGGTGGAATCCAGCCTATATCCGTTTATTTTCTGATTCTATTTAGACTTATCTTTATTTTATTGTTTACTAAGCTTTATTCTTATTTCTCCTTAGAGTGATAGTTGTACACTACCCTTTTAATTTCTTAAACTCGCTATGCATCCAAAGGTTATCTGGAAGAGACCGCTTTTAGCGTAGTAGCTCTTCTTAAGTGATATCACCTTTTTGTATGTTCTATGTTGTGTACAATAAAGTGTATTTGAATTGAAATATTATAATCTTAACACTTCTGTAGCTGGTTGTACTTTGTGCAGTCTGATGCAATGTGCTTACAATGCAGCCTCAGTACGAGAACAAAGCAGAATATTTCGGTAATGACAACAAAATACAAACTATAAGGAAAAAATTACCGACTTAAACAAAGAATGATAATGTATGTTCGTATGTTCTATACAGCCAGAATAGATGTTATATTTCTGCAATCTTATTCGGTTCAATAATTGTACCGAATAAAAAAAAAGAATCTTCAAAATCGGTTTAGTAGTTTTATAGTTTATTCATGCAAACAAACATTCAAAACTTTTCTCCTTAAAATATTAGTAAGATATACCAGAGTACTATTTAGGGGTCCGAACTTAAAGGGTAAAACTCGTGTCACCATGCTGTATCTCATGAACCATGATAGTTATACTGTTGAAATTTTCACAGATGATGTAATTATGTTGCCTCTGTAACAACAAATACTAAAAAACAGAATGAAATAAATATTTAAGGGGGCTCCCATACAACAAACGTTTTTTAAGATAATAGTACGGAACCCTTCATGCGTGATTCTGACTCGCACTTGACTGGTTTTGTTATCCTAAGACAAAGCCGTTGTCATCAGCTAGTCATAATCATAACATAGTATACAACAAACTCGCCCGTTTCATATGTATGCTTAGATCTTTAAAACTACGCAACGGATTTTGATGCGGTTCACCAATGGATAGAGCAGTTCTCGAGGAAGGTTTTTGTGTATTTAATTTGTGACGCGTTCGTCAGCTAGTCGTCAATAAACTTGAATAAATACCAATGAAGTAGTCAGTCGTGTTATAGTCGGTTAGAGTGGGTTACGTAGCCGGTTCACTTTCGCTGACCTTGATAACCAATATTACGTGAATTACACTAACGTACTAACAAAATGATTCAATCGATCGATTACAAATTGTACATATATATCATCAGGCTTGTCCCCTATGACGTGGGACTAACTATGAGACTAGCTTAATGTTATTTAGCTTCTCTGCCTACCCCTGCGGAGATAAAGATGTGATATATCTAAATAATAGCTGACTCTCGCGGCTTCGCCCGCTTGACAAATTTTATACACAAAAACCTTCCTCAAGAACCTTTCAAACCGCATCAATCAAAATCCGTTGCGTAGTTTTAAAGATCTGCGCATCTATATATAGAAATGGGGAATGTATCCCCCCTTAGCTCTCGAGAACTGCTTATGCTCCACTGATGGTTGACCCCTCTATCGATAGCCCTCGATCTGGAGACAAGCCAAGAAATCGAAAATTTGACCTAGTCCTAAGGGGTCAAAAGTTATAGGCCAATACCTATGGCGTGGTGCGGCGCGAGGCACCGCGCAAGTAACCGTACTAGTACATACAGAACGGGTTAATTTGTTTTATAATATGTAGTGATAGTGATAAGATAATTGTTTTTAAATAAATCACAAAAACTGAAATGTCATCGGCAGGACTCGAACCCACGGTCTTACCCTTACATGGGGAATGATCTGACTAACTGAGCTACGATGACCAATGTATAGCTTAACTGTAAATTCACACAACCCCATCTAGTCTCAAACTAAGCAGAGCTTGTGATATGAGTACTAGATAAACTGATATCAATACTTATATACTTTTTTTTTTTGTAAATACTTACATATACATAGGACACATCCAGACTTCGGTACAAACGTATATGTCATCACATAAAGTTTGTCCCGACCGGGAATCGAACCAGAGACTCCGGCGTAAACAGCGGGTGCACTACCGACTGCGCCACCGAAGCAGTTAACTGTAGGGTTTAACTAGAACATTACTACAGTATGCAAAGGCACATATTACATAATGTTAACTAGCTGATCGCCCGCGTGATTTAGTTTACTCGTTCCCGGTTCCCGTGGGAACACATTACCGGGATAAAAAGTAGCCTATGTTACTCAGGGTGAATGTAGCTTTCCAATGGTGAAAGAATTTTTGAAATCGGCACAGTAGTTTTTGAGTTTATTCATTACAAACATACACACAAAAATACAAATCTTTCCTCTTTATAATAGTAGTATAGATTACCAATACATTGAGCAAGTAGGTATAGTTTAGGTTTAGCAATAATTGGTAGTATTCTAATCTAGACTTTAGTTAGCGATATATAAGGTCGATCGGTATATTTTAGAGATATCTAGATACCTTGCACCTAATCCCGAAGTCAATTCGATGTTGTTTTAAAAATGTATAATTTGACTGAGGCAGCGAAGCGACCGAAGCCTCCGTTTCAACTTGCAGACTGGGGAGAATTTCTTTCGTCTGTACCTCTACATCTCTACATCTACGGGTTCTGTCAGATCATGTTTGAGGCCGTATTTATCAACCGATTTTCATGAAACTTTACACACACACTCCTTGCTTACAATGAATAACATGTGGATGACATTTTTTGGATTGGATGAAAAATTAAAGAGTTATAAAGAAAATTGAAAAATAAATTTTCTAAACAAAGCTCCCGAAGTCTACGGTTCACATAACCACTAGTAATACTAGCGAAACCGCGAGCGTTCGTGTATATACGAGTACACAAAAACCTTCTTCGAGAACCACTCTATCCATTAGTGAAAACTGCATCAAAATCCGTTGCGTAGTTTTAAAGATCTAAGCATACATACAGAACGGGTGACTTTGTTTTATACGAGTACTATGTTATGATAATGAATATTACTTTAAATTGTTTAATTAAAAATTGTAATATTAAAATTCCTGGATAAATGAACAATTTGACACAAAAATATTTTTCAATTACAGCTACATTGTTTCTGAGATCGCGTTAAACCAAACAAACTTTTCAGTTTCATAATGGTAAGTACCTAATAATTATATCTGTCTGTCATTGTACATAACATTGAAATTTACAATACAATATTTTTTTATCTAACATTTGAATTGATTGCCAACGTCACTGACCTACATTAACACACCCCGGGAACATTCATGACGCACAGTGGGCACATTCAACTGAATATCAGAACAAATTCTTTATTAATGTTATACACACACTGCTATGTACATTTTATTTCCTTTTCATGTCAAATGTACCATATGTGGTAGTTAAAGCCAGACATGGGCTAACAGAGGGCTACTTGTAATTAAAATCAATCATCCAATTAAACACGTTGTGGTTTTATTCGTAGTTTTCTGAGAAACAACATTGAAAGAATACGGTCATAAATTCAATTTAATGGAAATGAAATTTTATTTTATTGGACCTTACATTGATAAATCTACAGAATCATCAGAGCTGTATTCAATTAGTATCATATTAGTCTGGTTAGATACCAGATCTAACCTGATCAATCCTATTCCTTAGGGACCTTCGATACTAATAATATAGAGGAACAATTGGTATTTTGGTATGTTTGCAGTCAAAAAATTGTCTACCGAAAGGAGACATTTCTTTCTCCCTTAGACTGCTACATTATCTCTCTGAATAACGTAGGTGATATATTTATTACTAGAGAAAATTATCTACTTTTTTTTTTTATATATATTTGGTACGCCAAATTGACGCCGCCCGCCTGGTGGTAAGTCGTGACGACGTCTAGCGATTGTGGGCCACTCTCACAGCACACAATAATATAGAGAGTGGCCCTCAACTTGACGACCTACTGATGTGCCTCTTCACGCTCCGCTTAAAGAACCCAGGATTATATGTGGGAGGAAACACGTGCACAGGCAGGGCTTTCCAGGCCACTATCGTTCGGCAGAGAAACGAACGTTTAAAACGTTCGGTTCTCGCGAACATGCTATCCACTGTGAGGGAGTGGCATCTGCCCGGCACGGGTTGTTCGGGATCGGAAGGAAGAGGGTGGGATCAGATTGAAGAGCTCTTCAGAACACTCGCCGTGGTAAATACGGTAGAATGCGGCCAAGGAAGCTATTCGGCGCTGAGCTAGCGGCTCAAGGCTTCCCGTTACCTCCGGACAATCTATAATCTATAATATATAAATCTATACTACATTTGTAAAGCTGACTAACCCCTACTAGTAATTTTATTATAGTGTTAATATACTGTCTCGATTCTCTTTCTAGTATCTTGATACTATGTGGCTACTCCATTATAAAAAGAAATATAGAAAAACGACAAAAGCCATCTACTTAATTTCTTACTAGAAAAATTACCGTCACGATTTAAAATTCCGAACCTGTTCAGAACTATTAGATACAGTGCCGGTTCTCTACAATTCACTACGAACTAATCGCTTTTAACAGACATGGGAATCGAAGTCATCAGTCACCAACGCTGCTCTTTTTTCTAATGTACCTTCCCCTTTTGATTCGTTAGTTGCGTCCACTTAAGACAGATCCCTCGACCTCCTGCCTAGATAACGATCCATCTATCTTTTTTAAGTATCATTCTGAGGTAGGGCGTGTCACATAACACTGGACAGACACGCATTCCCAGACTTTATAGTATAGTCATTGCCGGTGTTTTAACATCCCCTTTTTCTTTGTTCAAGAAACGTGACGCCAAGCAAGTTAGTTCTCATGTTTGTGCCCTTGTTTGAGCTGATTTAGTACTGAATCGTTGAGTCATACGTAGTGACTAAAATTAGTCATACATCTCTCTGTTGATTCCGTTAAACACTTGTCATACACACGGTCTGACAAAGTCTTGTATCGAATAAACACATGCTTCCATTTCGCAGTTTCTATATATTTTTATGTAACTAATAGTATAATTCATAATACTTTTCAGTTCCAACATAATGAATTGAACAATAGAATGACATATAATGTGTTCGTTATCGGAACTACTTAATTTGTTTCTTATAATAATATGAAACATTGTGTTCGAATGAAACTTATTTTATCCAGAAACAGACGCCAATTTTTTGATGAGCCAAGTGCGTAAAACTGTGTAGATACTTTACTATTCCAACAGGATAGATATAGCTCTCCTCTGACGCGATGATCATTTTATATTCAGATGCCGTTCACGTACACGTTTCTTTCCAGAATCATCCGGACAAAGATACAATCTTTTAAAGAGCGTTGACTTCGCTTGTGACCTCACGGAACAATTGTTTTTGGGCCTAGCGTGACGGATTTTAGTCGGGTTATATTGTCATGTTGTCGTCATATAAATCACTAGTTTTTATTCATGCAGTTGAATGTTTTAAAAGTTTAGTCAACTAATCATTTGAATGTTTTAAATAGAACTTAGCGGCTGTGTCGTAAGGGCAACATTTCTTAACTATCTGAACTACCTTCACTGCTATTCTAACCTTGTTTATGTAGTTGGTTGTAGTTGGTTAGAGCGTATAGAACGCCTTGTGTTTCCTTATAAATAGTTCCGTAAACATTTAGTTGCCTTTCTTGGTATCTATAAGCCATATTGTTGGTCACAGACGATTTGCAACTGGTGTACACGTTGTAGTTAATTCCGTTGCTAATGGTCTGTTCATACCAACAGTTGATGATTATGTGTGGTCGAAGTTTAGTACAGTCATTAATAATCTACATTTGGAACTGAGATCAACTGTGTGATTAATCGCCATTATGCTATTTTTAGTTACTTTTTTATTTTTGTAAGGCAATAAGTTTAATAAAAATGAAATGTACAAACTGGTTTATTTCCAAGATGTTGAATTGAACCAAAATGACATAGAAGTCGAATCCATTGACCATTGAGAAAGGAAGTCCATAAATAGCATTAAATTTACTTGTTCTTCCATAATTAAAATATGCAGTAACAAAACTATTGTCTTTCATCTTTCTAACAAAGCAAGGCCTGTTATGAAACGTACAGATCTCGTGAAACACTCGAGTTGCCATTATTAGTCTGTTGAAGGTCTTCCTCTCCAACTGAGCAAACATCTAGGTTAAATACAACCTTCATTTCAGCTCTAAAGCCTCCTCAATCCTCTATCCGTCTTCTAGGACCCAGCATGCTGGTGGTCTTGCCGTGCTCACAAAGCCTTTATATCGCCGTGTTTACTGAGAAACCACGTTACAGTGTGGCCTTAAGCGTACCGCTTATCTTTTAAAGCAAACGTTTAGTGAACTCATCGCCATAAATGATAAATTCTATAACACCTTTACAGAAGTACTATGAGATTTTATAATACTCTTGAACTATCGTATCGCTTAGAAGCAGAGAACATACTATTTTTTCTAGGTAATCAAACAGTAGTACCTACTTACTTTTAAAACTTCAAGTGGAATGGACGTTCAAGTTGAACGGAATTGCCCGTTCAACTTCAACGTTCATTACACTACTCAGTTTTTACGTAAATACATCCATCCATTGTTTTTTAAACCAACAGGTTTTTTGTTTCCAAATTATATCTGAAATCTGTTAGATTCATATCGCGTACAACCATTTCCTGCCTAAAATTCCATTCTGACTAACAAATCAACTAACTTGTTCACAATACTGGTTCCATAAAACAACGTGGTGAAATACAATTGCTTTATAATCGCTCAGAGAAACGGACGTAATCCTTATTATTACTTTTGACTTACCTTGAAATAAGTGTGAGCGAGAAACAATAGTTAGACTAGTGAAAACGCAGCCTAAAGTTAGGTACCTACCCAACAAGTACAAACTGACACGGAGTTGTTGACCGCGAGCGAAGGCCGTGCAATCGGTCAGACAACTAAATGTCATGGCCGTACGCAGCGGTTGACAGGAAAAACTGCGTCACAGACAAAAAAAAATACTAACAAACACGTACTTCAAAGTACCACCCAAATTCGTAGGTGTTGCCAACTTGTTAACAACACTGTATGTTAATTCAAAGTTTTCGCAATTGATGGATTTAGAATCTACTCAACGCCATAGTGATAACCTTCCGAAGAGAATGGCAATGACATTGACACTTTGTCAACGCGGAAAACGGAAGACATTGTCGCCCAGTGGCACAATTTTACTTCCTGAGGGCATAAAATTTTAAATATCCAAGAATCCAGTTTCACTCGCGTGCCGTAATTCCAAATTCTTTATACCTAGCTTGTATTGTGATATTTCGACTCGTAAACTGATATAATAACTCTGGATCGACGTTGTTTTACGACTGTCAAAATCGTATTTCTAATAATAAAATGTCTCAATTTAGAGAGGCCAATGTTTTATCGTTGGTATAAAGAGGTGGTATTAAAATGTTTTTTATGTTTTGTTCGTGTATCATTGTCCGATAGGGTGCCCCGATTGTGTTGCTCAGAATATTTTTTTAGTCTCATATTTACTGGGAAACGTGACGTGTTGTAATAATAATTCATGTAGCTATCTAACCGGGCGGCGCGTCGGACGTGGAAGTCTAGTCGGCGACGCCCGCATCGTGTTCATTTGTTTATTTTATCCACGACCGCGGGAGATTCTTCCCACTGTATTAATAAAATAATATTGTTATATAAATGTTGTAAAAGAAAAGGGTGATCTTGATCATATAATTACATATTATGCTGACACCAGACAATATAATCTGCGTAAGTATCCTTCTATAAAGTAAGGTATAGTCGCTTCATAAGTACATATAAGGAATCTCTTATTACATCCATAAATAGCTGGGTGTTCGTCATGAAATCGATGTAAATCATTAGTCAAGAGTCATCACAGAACAGACATAGTATTAAAATCAAATAAATTTATTTACAAAACTAAAACAGTTAACTCAGCAAATGTTCTGTCTACGTGTAAATTCTTATCCAATTCTGTTCAGCTATTTACGCGTGATTAACAAACAAATATCCATCACGAATCTCATTCTAACCGAGGATCTGTTAAGGTATAAATATACAAATACACAAACCTGGCTGCCGGGATCAGCTCCTTAAATAATGATTCATATAAACAAAAAGTCGTCTATTAACAAATAGGTATATGTGTTATCTTTATTTCCATATAATACACCATGATTTGGAACAAAACTGTTAATAACCGATAAGAGGACATTGTTACGTAATATATTTACAAGTTCCTACTGATAAATAAAAAAAAACATACCTATAATTATGTATAGAACTTGGATTTGAACCAGAACATTCTTTTTCAGGAAATGCTATGACCAACTTATTCTCCAAAACTGCTAACAAAGACATTATGAGATGACTCACTTGTACAGATATTCCACAATTTTTTATTGGTAATAGGACCTGACCGGTAGACTTGGACGGTGGTCGACTTAATATTATGGTTCGTCAGTTCGATGTCTTTGTTAGCATATATTTATGCTTTCAACTGTCGGCACTTGGTGGAACATATAGTAAACATTATGAAATGATGACTCACTTGTTCCTACAGATATTCCATAATTCTTTTTTTGTAATAAGATCTGACCGGTTTCGCTCTATGGCATCTTCAAGGTGAATAATCAAGTATGCAGTCCAGTGTTAGCCTCACGATTAATTTAATAAAATAAAGTACTTATATGAAGTGTACTTAAAATATATGAAGTGAATTTGTGTAAAACACCATTGAAGATGCCATAGAGCGAAACTAGTCAGTTCCTATTACCAATAAAAAATTGTGGAATATCTGTACAAGTGAGTCATTTCATAATGTATTACTATGTTTCACCAAGTGCCGACAATCGAAAGCATAAATTATATGCTAACAAAGACATCGAACTGACGAACCATAATATTAAGTCTTGAAGACCGACCATACCATAGGCGATCTTGTCTTGTTGAATCATTTGACTTCAAGCCGTATAAACCTTATTTTATGCTGATACGGTTATTTTGGATAATTTTAAGCACCACCGTCAAGTCAACATCAAGTCATGAGCGTAAAAATACCAAGTATACAGGATTACTGGTAATTCGATGTGTTCCGAGCAGGAGAATACAGGGGAGATGCAGTAAATTGAACTTTTTTAAATGTTTTAGCTTAGTGTGTGTTGTCCTTCATTTGTTATGAAACGGTAGTGAAATAGGCGTGAATAAGTTACCGGTAAGCAGGAATAAGCTACTATTACGTGAGTGGAATCAAATCAATAATTGGCGATATCTAGATATAAATATGTTTCTGCCCACACTTTCAGAGAAACAGATATGACGTGGTTTTCTTCATTCTTTTTACTAAAATATTTATTTATGTACACAGTATAAACTATATTGTCAATGGTAACATTATAGTATAAAGAAGCACCATTTATCTCTAAAGAGATCTCTCTCAATGGGACTGAGAGAGGAGATGTGAGTTGAATCAGGTGCTGGTGTGTGTATAGGTACTCTTGTTCAGGTTAATAAACTTACATACATATTAACTTATCATAAACATGCAAATTGTTAAGGAGAGGAAGCGAGATAATGTTCCTTCTCTCTCTTCTTGACAACATATACAGTATAATATTGGTTATTCCATGATTATCTATATCTATACTACTATTATAAAGAAGAAAGATTTGTATTTTTGTGTGTATGTTTGTAATGAATAAACTCAAAAACTACTCTGCCGATTTCAAAAATTCTTTCACCATTGGAAAGCTACATTCACTTCGAGTAATATAGGCTACTTTTTTACAATAAGAATTACAATATACAAAATATACATAATTATAGACTAAAAATATTTACATTACAAAATATCGTTTAAAAATCAAAAGAATGCTGGCTGTGTTGCCACGTTGGATGGCGATACTTATTCTTTGGGCCAGAAAATAGCCAGCCTTCTGGTCCTGAGAAGCATCGATTAGGCGTTTAGCAATATCTCTATAAAGGCGGCGAGCACTCGGACCCAGTGTCTCAACCCCAAACGGCTCAAATATGTAATAACCTGCTAGGTTAGCATATTTACGCCGTTTAAAGCCTTCAGCCGATGCAGCAGCAGCGCTGGCACATCCGGATGTGCTTGGAAGGTGTGAAGGTGCTAAGGTGTCAACGCATGTAGCGTCCCACACCAAAGGCCTTCCCATCTTCCACGGTAGCAACGACATAACGTCCGGTCTCTTTCCATCGCTTCGTGCTAAACCATTTGGTTCACGTACGGCCGGAAGACCTGCGGTGGAAAGAGCCCTACGAATTATGTCGTTTAGAATAGCGTGTCGAGGTATACGACCTGCGCTTCTGCTACAAGAAAGGCCATGGTGTCCCATATTATCGACGGCCACTCCACAGGTGCAATGATGCGGGGATACACAAGGTGTACCCAGCCGAAGGCAAGTGGCAATGCGGAAGGTTGTGTCGTCCAACATTGTACCGATATTGGGCGATGGGAGCGCCTGGATCCATAACCCTGACTCCCATTCTCCAACAGCTAGTAGGCGTGCACGCTCTGAAATATTGACAGAAGTGTCAATTAGTGTATTAATTCTCAATTTACAGAGCGGTGAATCCCACAGTCGCTGTGAGCCTAGGCGTGAGGGCAGGTCAGTGTCGGGGCAAGACATCCTCCAAGCATTTATGGCATCGGTCTTGCATCGCACCTCGGAATCAATCAGTGTATTTGACAAAATTTTCCTGACTAATTCTTCGGTGCTATGGACCGACGACAGAAATGCTGGCAGACTGACATCTGTGACTCTACGAATACCTAGCCCGCCCAAGCGAACTGGAAGAGACGCTTGGACCCAGGCCCGGTCATTAATATTTACATTTAAAATTTTACACAAAGAATTTTGTATTAAGTGGTCTAGTCTGCCCAAAATTTCTACATTTTTCCAAAATTGTCCTGAACGGAGGGCATGTGTAAATTTGGGTACGAAAAGACAAAAACGAAGAATAGTGAAAGCTGAATGAAAACTGATATTACATAGACTATCAATAACCTGATCAAAATTTTGAATTTTTTCCTCGATAAAAGTGGAAAAGCCATCTTCTAAAATCGGGGACCCTAGGAGGCGTAAAGAAGTTTTGTCCAAAACTTTTATGTTGGGGGCCAGACAGTTGAATTTGGAGATTGTTGTTAATTTATCTGTGTTTTCAGATAAAAAAATCTCACATTTATTCGGGTTCAGTTCTAAGCCAATTGACTGAAACTCGTTCTTTATTAGGGCTAAATCTTGTAAAACTGTCTCTACTTTTCCCCCTAAAGTCCCGTCGTCTAGATACCAAATGTTAAATTTGGATTTTATTTTTTGAATTATTGGGTTAATGGCCAAACTGAAGATGACTGGTCCCAACGGATCACCTTGCTGACATCCAACGGCTGAATTCAAAAGGTGGTCTTTATAAATTAATTTTGTTGGCTGACTATAGCATTGCCAAAGAAAATTAAATATTTTGGGGGTTTCTAATTTGGCCTGTGTCAGCAAGGTGTCCCTGTTTACAGAGATGAAGGCGTTTTTCAGGTCAACTTTCAAGATGACCTCTCCATCTTCGCTACTGTCAAGGTATGTTGCAAGCGCATGGATTGCGGCCTCACAACCTCCTTTTGAACCAAAAGGCTACTTTTATCCCGGTAACGTGTTCCCACGGGAACCGAGAACGAGTAAACTAACTCACGCGGGCAGAGCTGCGGCGATCAGCTAGTCCATTATATGTTTGTTATCTGAACTCATTGAAGCTCTACAGAATCATTCGCATTTAAATCGACACGAAGTTGAAGCAGAATTAGTTGTACAATCTATTTCTCACGTATTTAGTCGATATTTTTGGAAGAATTCCATTTTAATTCAGAAAGAGCGTAGAATATATTTTATGGGCACACCACGGTGTATTCGAAAGATCTCTGCCATAGAATAATAAACAAAATATCTACCGAGTTTTTTGTGAAAACCTACGCAATTCTTGGGAGAATATCTTGGGAGTGTTTTGCCAACGAAATTGTTTCTTACTATTTCCATTTCTATGAATGTCTTACACATTGTAGGAAAGGGTTAATATAATAATATGAGATGCTCGGGATTAATATGACGTGTCTTTGACAGGTTCTGAGCTTGTTTGATGAGATTATTTGGCTTGACAAAACTTGAAAGACGAAGGGTATTTGACTAGTGTTTGAGCCTGTGTGGTTTAATAATACTATCTGAGATAAAATACCGAAAGGGTTTCTAGAAGGTGTCACGGGCTTTGTGTGGGTGATATATTATAGTACACTGTAACTATGTTCTGTAACTCTTTGAACTTAGGAAAAGTTTTGAATGTTATATACTAACAAAATAAAACTAAAGACTAGGCTTTTATTAGACAAAAAAACAGGCTAACTATCACGGTTCATGAGATACAGCCTGTTGACAGACGGATGGACAGCGAAGTCTTACCGGGCGGCTACACGGCTCGACGAGTAGCGGGGGAAATAGCTAGTGAAGCGAGAGTGAAGTACTACTCGTACGTGATAAGATAAGACTTGCTCTTGAACCAAGATCACATTCGCTTAGATCTCAACTTATCACACACGAGTTATACTAGGGGAGCGAGTAGGGGTGCGTGTGGCCACTAGAGAAATATTAGCGGCAACGCGAGGAGCTAAACGAGAGTACATCGTTTGGTCGCAGCATTAGTAATAGAAATATTATAAAATATAATAACATTATTATACAAAATAGAATAAGTATCGCCATCCAACGTGGCAACACAGCTAGCATTCTGGGAACCTTCCCAGTCGGCAATGACGCGGAGGATTTTTTAAACGACATTTTGTAGAGTGTAATATTTTTTAGTAATTATGTATATAATTGTGTATATTACAATAAAATAAATAAAACAATTGTACATAGATAACACCCAAACCCCGAAACAAACATTTGTGGATCACACAAAAATATTCAATCAGTAGGTCCTGTCTGATCAGTGTCACTGATAAAAAAATTAAAAGTATTCGTGTGTAGGTAACACATTGACACACAAACTTTCATATAGGATGACCAGCAATCGAATGATTCGACAATTGTCAGTCTTGCAATAACGCCTTCAAGGTTGCAAAAGTATGACTAAATGTGAAACATTTTACTTTATGTAAATGCTACGAATGCAATAAAATGTGACCCAGTTAAGATACCGTGTATTTGTCAGTCGTTTTTTGTCGTTTCAATTAAATTATTGTACAATTTATGCTAATACTGTGTACCATAAGGCTGAATTGTAAGTAATTTGGTTAGGTTTAGTGTAAAAAGTTGAGCGAAAATTTTGTTTGGATAACTTGACTTAATGCCATAAATGATCCCGATAGGGAGTCTACTGAACGTCGAAGGAATTATTAAATTTTTGATACTTTAATACAACGACTAGGTTTTTAACAACAACTGGTAAAAAGTTGGAGTTCTGTCTATTCGTGATAAACTCTAAACCTACTGCATCGATTTGCATGCTGCTTTCACTGATAGATAGAGTGGTTCTCGAGGAAGGTTTCAGTATACAATTTGTCACGGGCGAAGCCGGGGGCGTCCGCTAGTCTATACTGTAATAAAACATTAGAGATTATGTTAATACTCGTAATTGGCTTGAAAATTTATTCCGACAAACATTCATATTTATTATTTTAATAAACTAAGGAAATTGTATAATACAGTATAATAATAATATACGCTTGTAAATAACCTATATTTATTCATTTAAACATTATCCTTAAGACGTAATTCAATGTGGGGGAAACGACTGATAGTCAGATCCACACTCTTTTTCATCGAAATAAGCAGCTGTTTTACTAGCTTGCTTTTATTCGAAACTAGCGGACGCCCGTGGCTTCGCTCGCTTGACCATTTATATACACAAAAACCTTCCTCGAGAACCAGATACATTGGTGAAAACCGCATCAAAATCCGTTGCGTAGTTTTAAAGATCTAAGCATACATAGGAAACGGGAGCGACTTTGTTTTATACGATGTTATGATTATGATATTTGGTAAAAATGTTTACAACCACTGACTTACAGAACCATAAAAAAAGTAAAGAAATTTTCATAATGACGTTAGTACAGTCGCACACAAAATTACTAATGCAAAATTTAACGGTTGGACGTCACGTGTCAATAATTCATACATTGCCAGTAAACAGGTAGGTACATGAAAACGGTCAATAAACCTTTGTACGTCTTTATGGTACAGTATACAGTATTAACAAAGAGGCCAATTTGGGGGCGGGGTCGTTGCCACCGGCTTGTTTAGCGCGGAAATTGTTTATGGAAAACCATCGTATGTTTTAACGTTACGCAATGCTAGTTTTGCTAAAATAAACGACGTGATCGGAGACACGAACTCGTTTTTGCGTGTTTTTGTTCTAATAGTATGATTTTGGACGGTCGGTGTAATCAACGTCGCTATGAAAAGTTCCTTAACCCTATCAATTTATTACTGATCGTATCAAATTAAGTTTTTTTGCGTCATCATTTAAGTGCTCGAAAAAATCTATTCATTCAATTTAGTAATAACTAGTGGTCGCCCGCGACTTCGTCCGCGTGGTAATTTGGATTTTTCCCGTTCCCGTCGCGCCGCGTCATATTTTGAACATTCACACAATATCTTTATAAATCGTAGCCTATGTGTTATTCTGCTGTATAAGCTATATTATTGTAAAGTTTCATTAAAATCCATTAGGTAGTTTTTACGTGAAAGAGTAACAAACATCCATCCATAAATACATACATACATACTCACAAACTTTCGCGTTTATAATATTAGTAGGATATAGATATAAAATTTTATAAAGTAAGGTATATGCTTCATATATCGATATTTTCCAGTACTTACGTGAACACAACTTCAGAATCATCCTTATTTCACTGCTAGGCATGGGCGTCCTCCAACGAACGCCACAACGTTCGGTCCAGCGCTTTCCGCATCCAGTGGTCTCCCGCGATGTTTACGACGTCGGCCTTTGCGGTCGCCACTCAAGAACTTTTCGGCCCCATCGGCCATCAGTCCCACGAGCAAAGTCTCCAATGAACATATTCCTCACTGCCAACTTCCAACTTCACATTATAACTGTCCAAAAATGTTAATCCCGAACTGACATGAGTATGAGTACTCCGGGATTAAATAAGTATATGCTGTGATTTCAATGACCTACATATTTTTGTAAACATTATTTCTGTTATAAAAAGGTTTTACTGAATTATCATATTTTGTGCATTGCATCCGATCTGATTTTGTCATAATAAGCATCTTAAGAGGAATCGGATGACACCACAAGTATTCATGTACTCAGATATCGTGTTACGCTGGGCACCTTTCATTGTCTATCGAATTATATTTTCAAGAGATTCCTCGGTTCTCGGTTCGTCTCTTTTCTCTCTACTCCGGTATTTCTGGCCAAGGACAACTCACTGTCAGAGGCAGGAATCTCGAGGAATGTGTCTGGACTAGAAACTCTCTTATATACATGTGTGTTACATACAATGCGAAACGATATTGTGCAATACGTTAAAATGGGAATAGGTACTTACGAGATTACCACGTGAGAATTACGTTATGTTCATAAAGAACCTAGAGTTCATTTCAACACGACGATTGTAAAGGATATGCCATAATAACAGCTGTGTCGAATAGGCCGTTTGCTTATCTATTGCCTCGATAAGAAAAAAGATCTTGTTTTACCGGATCTTTGACTGTATCATTTGAATCCGATCCAAGGGCATTTTTTCCAAGTCATTTATTGCAAGCTTTTTCAAATCAAATGTCTTCACGAATAATTATTATAAATCCTTCGTTCGTATTAAATAAATTTTACCATGAAGTAATAAATACTACAACGCTGTACATTACAAGATAACAAAGAAAAACTTTAGTTATTAGATATTCATAGGCTACGGGTGGCGTGGCGGTACATCCTAATTTACTAGAAGCGTCGAAGCGAGACGGCAATATCATACTGTCCGTATTTTTACCTGTCCTTTTTGTCGGATACGCAGGTAGACCATCCCTGTGGTCGGGGTGAGTCATTGTGGCCAGCGCGTACATTCGGGGACGCAAGTGTTAGGAATTTATTATGCCCAGTTCAACAGGTTGGGTACTTATTGCTTTTCGGTATCAATGCTTCGGCGTCTTAATTTTAAAGGATACGATTTTAAAAGAGATAGACGCTGTTTAAGAATTTGATGAGTCATGTTGTCAGTTAGTCGAAGCACAATGCTTTTGGTTCAATGTTCTACATTTATGTGAGATTATTATTGAGTTGGATTCGTATCTATACTATAATATAAAAACATGAATGCTTATAGTAGGTATGCCCAATGGAGTAAGCGGACATAATAAACTCGTTTAAAACTTAGTTGTCAAGAGTAATAAAATAGAACCTGATTTATTATGTGACAATTGTGTACCTCTGAATAAATTACTAAGCATAATTATGATGATAATGAAAATAGTGAATAACGTGAAACAAATGGATTATTTAAGTGAAAAACAAGTATTTATTTACATTGTTTTATAAATTAAAATTAATTCATCATTCACCGAGCCTTTTCCCAACTCAGTTGTGGGTCGGCTTTCCAGTCTAACTGCGGTTCGGCTGAATTTCGATATTTTCCGTGAAGCGACTGCCATCTGACCTCCACAACCCATTGGCGATATCGAAGTTCTGTAGTTAGACCGGTTGAATTTTCGATTAAGGGCTCCAACTACCCCTAACGACTACCATAGATGTTCGTATGACAACCGGGACCGACGCGACGGCTCAGTCTCTTAAGAGGTGGTCACCGATCCTAAGACAGGCCTGACTAGATGTTGACCTTTGCAATGTGTTAACATTGTCGGTTACCACTAAACCACGAGCCCCCTAATTAAAATTAATTAACAATAGATAAATGTAAAGCCCATTGCAATGATTGAAACTGTAAAAATCAATTTGTAGGCATATTTGTAAATGTATAAAAACATGAAGAAATTCTACAACTTTATCAATACATACATATAAGTTTTATTATTGCTTAAAAAATATATTTATTTTTTAATTCTTTCCAGGTAATCTTTCAAGATAGTGTCATGTCATTAATAAGTGAGTCTAGGATTTTTTTTATTAATTAATTGTATATTTTAGGAAGTATCGTTTGACTGCTTCGGTGGCGGGGTAGGTAGTGCGCTTTCGACGCCGGAGCCTCGGGTTCGATTCCCGGGCGGGACAAACTTTGTGTGAAGACACATATGTTTGTACCGAAGTCTGGATGTTTCCTATGTATAATATGTATGCATTTCCAAAAAAATGTTGACCGCTGACCACAATTCGCTCCTCACCACTCTATCGTAGGCCTTCTCTAAGTATACAAAAGTGCAGTAGACCTTTTGTCTTTTTGCCAGGAACTTTTCGGCAATGCTGCGCAAAGAGAAGACCTGATCCATGCTTCCTTTCCTAAATCCAGCTTGCATATCCCACATTTTGTCGTCAGTGTCATTCGTCAATCTAGTAATCAGAACCTTTGCATATAACTTGCCGACGACGCTGAGCAGACTTATCCCGCAGTAGCTTTTGCAGTCTCGCTGTGACCCTTTCCCTTTGTACAGCGGCACAATGCCGGCTTTGCACCAGTCTCCTGGTACACTACCACTTCTCCAACAAAGGTTAAATAGGCGGTACAGCTGACTTGATACTACGCCTTTTCCTGCTTTCAGCATCTCGGTCGAGATCCTGTCATATCCTACTGCCTTTCCAGTTTTCATGCCATTCAGTGCATCCATAATCTCTTTCACACTTATTTCATTCTCCTCTTCATTCCCACTTCTATTCTTGTCCTTTATACGAGTTTCCGCTTGCGCATCCTCTTTCTCAAACAGACTTTCAAAATATTCCTTCCATCTCTTTAAAACACTTTCTTCCCCACTCAGAGAGCTTCCATCGTGGTTTCTGACTTTGTCCAGTTGCGAGGATCGGATAGTGCCCCTGGCTGTTCTTATAGACTTCCAGAAAAGTTTAACATTTTCCTGGAAGTTGTCAGATAACCTCCTATCAAATTCATCTATTTCATTCTCTTTAGCTATCACCTTCTTTATTTCTTTCTTGTATGTAAAAGCTGGAAATTATTGGAAAGATGGAAATTACTAACTCTAAGAAAAAAATGATGTGAATTTGGTTTCCCTCAAACACAGACCTATAAAGAGATTGAGAGCGGTTAAGTACCTAATAAAATACGAAAACAACTTTATCCAACAACTAATGGCGTAGCAAAGAAAAAGTATAAAATTTCCAATTCATTAGCCGTTTACGACCTCGCTGCAAGGGTAAATCTACCGCACGGACCATTGTCACTTCACACTAATTTGACTTATGTCAGTGACCTTACCCGCACTCCGCGTGGCATTTGGCAATGAATTTCCTCAATTCCAAAGTTGAATTTAAATTTCGAGATCATAATCGTTTGACAGTTAACGTCATCTGTGTCGGATTCAAGTTATTATATATTTTAATAACTATTGTAATTTTCTTTAACATTGTTTTTATCATGTGGCCTTGGGGGAGTTCAAGAACTTTTTACATTATGTTTTATTAATGTTTCCATCTTAATTCTCACTATATTACGAATGGTACGCAAGTAGCTTGTAATCTGGAAGGAGATGTTAGATACTTCTCATCTAATAAACTTGGTATGCAATGCATGCTGCTAATTGCAAATGTTGAGCGGAGCAAATGTTTTTATTACATATCAGAATCAGAATCGAACAACCATTTAATCATCTGGTTTTTCGGTGATGTCCAGGACATTTTCGGAGATTATTCCTCCGTGGTCAGCTCTATTTTCATGATTTCAGAGATATACACTCCCAGGTATGATGTCGACCAGCATGCCAAATTTGGTCAAAATCGGTTGAGCCGTTTCGGAGGAGTTGGCACACAAACGATTTACACTTGTCGCCTAAGATTCGCTCCGCTCAATAATCTGTAGTAAATAGCTGCTGACAAACTGTGAGACAATTACACCGAATCAGACAAAAATTTATACCCTAGCCGAGAATATTACATGTGATAGAACTTACAAGCACAAATAACTCAAATGCACCTTTGCTGTGTAGTATCATATTTCAAAGTTACTTATTTATTTTAAATCAAACAAACCTCAAACTTAAATAAAAATTCTTGACATGAAAAATTGTACCACTTAAAAAAACGTAACGTTCTGTATTCGTTGATGTTTGTTCATATTCAAATCTGAGAACTTTTTGAGTTGGGTTAATAAAGTAATAAGAAAACAAATAAAATAAAAATAGGCATTTACATTACGACTGTACATGATTAAAGTTATGTGGGTGTTTTGACCTCTCACTGTGGGTGAACGGATAAATTGTACTGTGTCGATATATGCGTAAACTTAATTTAAAATAAAAGTAAAAAATCTTCAGCTCAGGTAGTGGGTGATTGACCGATTCAAACCTTTGAGGATGTTCAAGATTACTTTGAAATTCTTTTATTATGATTGCCGCGAATATACCCAAAGCTATTTAGTAATTCACGGGTTGCAAGTATTGCCAGGGCTCAAGCCAGACGGCGGAATGTTATTGTATACGTAATAAACACCTCTACCCCTTTGGAGATAAAGATGTTACTTTATATTATAATTAATAAAATTTAACTACTGAACTTAATTTAAACGCCATTTTTGGGTTCCGAGCCCAAAGCGTAAAACGGGAACCATGATATTACTGAAACATCGCTGTCCGTCCGCCCGTGCGTCTGTCTCCTGGCTGTATCTTTCACACATGATGTACCTATTTCTGTTGTCTCTATAACAAAATATAGTAAAAAACGGAATATTATACATATTTAAGGGGGCTTACAGCAAACGGGATTTTTTCCCGTTTTGGTACGGAATCCGTTGTGCGCAAGTTTGACTCGCACTTGGCCGGTATTTTTTTTCGATAGGATTGGGAAAATATTTCCCATGTTAAAAAAAAAGGTAGAATTACCCTGAGGGTCGGTGGAGAGACATTCAGGAATAGCGGACGTTGTGTGAATGAAATTAGTCCTAAATCGAAAAGGGGCAACGCGACATTCAATTGGTCTTTAATCATTCGGCTGACGATGATGATGAATATCGAGTAATTACGTCAATAAATTTCACTTATTATATAATCCAATATATCGCGTACCTAATATAATATCCGAAGGAGCTGTGTCCAATTTATTAGCTTAGCAGGTGTCCGGGTATCGGGCTCGGCTCAGACACTAAATCAATGTGAGCACTTGCAGCGCTTCCCTGGGCGTTTTAAAATTATAGTTTTAATATCTTTCACTAACTCTGGTATTATCAACCTTATTAAATTATTATATTAATCTGGCAACACAGGCATTAATTAAAAAAAAAAGTATTCGACACGATATTCCCTCTAATATTTGAAAACAGAATCGGTTTAATGCCGTTACCCGCCCGCATCCCTATTCCGAACCGTCTCGAATGTTTTCGCTCGCTTCGAATAACTAGACAAGGACAGCAAACATATTTCCACATAAGCCCTTAATGTTAAAATAAGACACCAATAACATACTTTTGATCAAAGGCAGCCACTGAAACCCAAACGGAAGGGGTAATAAAATGTGGAGGCGAGTAAAGTTAGAACGTTCAATTTATTTTAACTAACTAAAATAGCTTGGCTGTTTCCGTTGCAGAGCTTGGGGTTAAGGGCATAGCATGTTTACAACGATTCTGTTTATAACAACATCATTTCTGAACTAAAATGCAGTCTGGTTCTTGAACGCAATGCTAAATCTAAAAAAAAAATCGTTCGTTCATTATTGACAATGTTTCAGTTATTCAAATATCGAATGGGTTTAGAAAAAGATGTTTAAATTTTCAAATTAGGAAGAGATCTTATTCAGGATTCTTGTTTTGTGCTAAATTATAAGTTAGCGATGTTTTTTTAATTTGACTTAGATTTCTAATAACTTTCCTTTTCTTATACTTATTAATAGCAATGAGTAGGTATATATGCTATAGGTAGGTATTATGGAAATACTAGACATGGTTTTATACTAGCTAGTGAATAGACAAAGACAAATAGCCAACTTTTTTTATTATTATACAGCCCTTTGTTCAAGTATGATACCCGGTGATTCTCAAAAACTTTTTTTTAATGCCATCAATTTGATTGATGGTTTTTTATTTCGTAGGTTCTTATTCACCTGCGAGGAAACAAGTTCGGTTCCTATCTACCTGTGCTCAGAGAGAATGGTACACATTAAAATTCCAACAAAAAATATTAAATTTTTGACAAATTTCTATGTGATCCGTCAAACGTGATGAGGACGTTAAAAAGTTTTCGGTCCAACCAAATGAGTGAACATTTTGTTGTTTTTTTTTTATCAAGATGCAGTAAGCATATTAAAAAGAAAGAGTGTTCCGTTTGGTTGGTCATGATCACTGGTACCTAAGGTATTAGGGTCACAAAATATAAAAAAGTCGAGCAGATTACTATATAGAAATGGGGAATGACCCCCTTAGCTCTCGAGAACTGCTTATGCTCCAATGATGGTTGACCCTTCTATGGACAGCCCTCGATCTGGAGGCAAGCCAAAAAATCGAAAATTTGACATAGCCCTAAGGGGTCAAAAGTTATAGGCAAAAACCTATGGGGTAGTGCGGCGCGAAGCACCGCGCAAGACACCGTACTAGTATGAAATTGGGAACCTACCAAGTGAAGGGCATAGTTTAGGCTCCCGAGGGTGTACCCGGGAATGGACATTAAGTTAACAATTAAAAATAACCGGTCTAGTGCGTGTCAACCGTGTCAACTCGCGTACTAAGGGTTTCGTACCAAAACGACAAAATAAATAAAATAAAATATTTATTACTTTCTGTTTTTTTAGTATTTGTTGTTCCCCTATAAAAAAACTACAATATTGAACAGATTTATTCAACTCGGTTCAATAAAGCGTACCCGTATATAAAACGCCTGATGCAGGTAAACCAACGCCATTAAGCCTCGCCAATGCCATTAAGTCACTAATGCATTTCTAAAATCGAGGGTCGAGTTGCTCTTCCAACCAATCATAATCCATATTTTAACTTATTACAAGCTGTGACGTATTTTGTCACTTTTTAAAACAAAGGTTTTATTAGCTAACCAAAGAATTAAATTATACTAGTATACGAGTTAGCCAGATTGATAGATAGTTAGATTGACCACGGCCCGAGGTAACTCGGTCGAAACGTCAGGCCAAGCATAAGATAAATTACGCGTATAAGTCCCGAAATCGTAAATAGTATTACGAATTCAGAACGCAAGTTTAAAAAATATGAAAGAATTAAATATTTACAGAGTACAATAAAATAAGTAATCATAAAATTGTTTGATGAAGCATTGTGGAAATGAATATAAAAATATTTCGGAGGACGCCTAGTGCCAAATCTAGTACGAGATTTATATCAGACTAGCTGATCGCCGCAGCTCCGCCCGCGTGATTTAGTTTACTCCTTCCCGTGGGAACACATTACCGGGATAAAAAGTAGCCTGTTACTCAAGGTGAATGTAGCTTTCCAATGGTGAAAGAATTTTTGAAATCGGCATAGTAGTTTTTGAGTTTATTCATTACAAACATACAAAAATAAGATATTATTTTTTAACCGACTACCAAAAAAGGAGGAGGTCCTCAATTGGACTGTATGTTTACTTTTTTATGTTTGTGACCTCATTATCTTTTGAATTGGGTGAACCGATTTCTTTTTTAAATTGAAAGCTACTACTTCCCAAGTCCCATTGTAATTTGGTCCCATTCCCACAATTATTTGGTCCCGTTTCGGTAATTTGAAGCCGGTTTTGTGTCAATTGTTTGACGGTGTTTTTTAATACTTACCTACTATTAAAATTTATAGTACTTGTAACTAAATGTAAAACAATTATGAGAGGAAGAAAATTAACAGTAGATGAAAATACTATTTACACTTACTAAAAACTATACTACATGGGGCACACTAAAAGTTTTGCACTTCTAGCTAATCGGAACTATTTGAATTTTGAATGTTATATTTTTTTAAACGTTGCAACCTTCTTAGTAATAAAAAAAACAATTGGCGGGAAATCATTTGTCAATTGTTTTTTATCACACATCAAAGTTCTACGTATGCAACGAAAATGGAATTAAGTCGAAAAGATTTTAGAGCGATGATTTTTTATGATTTTAAAAGTTCTCTCTCTCCGAAAGACTGTGCCGCTCGTCTTCAAAATGCTTATGGGATAGAAGCACCTTGTTTGACCACCGTGAGGCGATGGTTTGCTGAATTTGAGAGAGGTCGAGTTTCTTTACATGACGAATTTCGTGAAGGGCGGCCTTCAACTGCCGTCAACGAAAATAATGTGGCTACTGTTAAGCGGTTAATTGAAGAAAACCCGCGGATTACCCATGAGACAATTCGAGGACTATTGGGGATTGGTATGAGTCAAATCCAGAAAATTTTACACGAAGAATTGAAAGTTCGGAAATTTTGTTGTCGTTGGATCCCTCATGAACTGACAGCGGAGCAGAAGCGGGCTCGCGTGGAATGGTGCTCACAGATGCTACTGAAGTACAACCACGGACATTCTAATGCTGTTTATGACATTGTCACAGGGGACGAAACGTGGATTTATTGTTTTGAACCCGAAAAAAAAACAGCAATCTTGTAAATGGGTGTTTGAAAATGAGAACAAGCCAACAAAAGTGAGGCAGGCGAGAAACGTTGGTAAAAAATGATCGCGTTTTTTTCTCTACTACGGGTCCCATCTGTACAATTCCACTTGAAGATCAAAAGAGTGTTAATGCCAAGTGGTATTCTACCATTTGTTTACCCAGGGTGTTAGAAAAAGTTCGCGAAAGACGACCCAAAAGCCGCGTTCTCCTACATCATGACAATGCTTCTTCACACACGGCCAACAAAACAAAGTCATTTTTAGCTTCCGAAAAAGTACAACTCGTCACCCATCCTGCGCATAGCCCCGACCTAGCACCCTGTGATTTCTGTATTTTCCCCAAAATCAAAGATTTGATGAGAGGTTTGACTTTTACCAACTCCGAAGAGGCAGTGATAGCATTCAATCAGCACGTAGAAAACATGCCTTCAGATCTGTGGTCCTCCTGTTTTAAAAAATGGTTCGATCGCATGAAAAACTGTCTAAAATGTAAAGGAGAGTACTTTGAAAAGCAATAAACATAATATTTTGGTTTTAACATGTTGATTTTTTAAGTTACGCAAAACTTATAGTGTGACCTACGTATACACACTAAAATCTACTCTAAAACAGGCGTCATAGAACTCCTCCGCCTCGTCGCCGACTGGCAATGTTCCCAGAAGGCTGGCAGCATTGTCACGTTGTATGGTAATGCTTATTCTTTAAGCTAAAAAGTAACCAGCCTTCTGGTCTTGAGAAGAGACGATCATGAGTTTCGAGATGGTTTTAAATAGTCAGCGAGCGCCCGGATCTTAAGGTTCCAGCGTCTCTACCCCAAACGCCTCAAATATGTAGTCTCCTGCTAAATTAGAGAATTTGCATCGTTTGAGGCTTTTCGATGGCTTATTAAACTGAAAAATATGAATTCGCGAAAACCTAAATAGTAGTGTAATATCAACATTTAGCACTCGCTTGACACACTTGTAAACATTCAGATATGTGGCTATGTAGGTTAATGTATTTAACATATTAAGACATGACTCCGTTCCAATGGTGTTCACCTTGGAAATGAACTTGACCAAGTCATGAATTTTGGTTTGTGTCATACACAAAATTACTACTCGGTGGCGAAGTGGTATGTGTGACTGCCGTCCATGAGGTCCCGGGTTAGATTATCGGGTCGAATCAAATAAATAAATAAATAATAAATAAATATGTTAGGACAATCCACACAACGCCATCTAGTCTCAAACTAAGCAGAGCTTGTGATATGAGTACTAGATAAACTGATATAAATACTTATATACATTTTTTTTTTGTAAATACATACATATTATACATAGGAAACACCCAGACTTCGGTACAAACGTTTGTATCATCACACAAAGTTTGTCCCGACTGGGAATCGAACCCGAGACTCCGGCGTCGAAAGTGGATGCACTACCGACCACGCCACCGAAGCAGTCATATAATAAATATTATATTTAAAAATTAAATAAATATTTGTGTAAATTAAATAAATATTTGTGTGATCCACAAATGTATGCGTATTTAGCAATATATAAGTATGCTTATCAAAGTATATACCTACTAACAGCTACCTACAAACCCGTGTCCTGAGATGATGACACACAAAATCACAGCCTTTATCCCTGATGGGGTAGACAGATGCGATTATTGAACCCACATTTCGCCAGTCTTCATTGGCGTCCTGTGACAGGAGGTGAGCTTATTATCGTTTCCGGGTTATATATTTTCCACAGTGTCGTCCGTCTGTTAGTTGGTGCACCGTGTGCATGAGATGATGACCTTGGGTCTTAGAGATGTTGATACAATGTGTCCTATATTACCAGTGTGTCACAAATATGACGACTGCTTCAGTGACGTCGGTCTCAGGTTCGATTCCCGGTCGGGACAAACTTTGTGTGATGATATACATTTTTGCAGAAGTCTGGGTGTTTCCTATGTATAATAATTATGTACGTATTTGCAAAAAAATATGTACTTGTATATTTTTTTTTTATTTTTTTTTTATGACTAAATTTGAGTGCGTTTGACCACAATCTTACCTGAATGTTAAGTAACGATGCGGTCTAAGATGAAGCACGCAAACTCAAATAATGCCTATTTACTCTTGCCTTGAAAATCCCAAGATTATATGTATCGGGGAACAATGACGCTGGAAGGGAATTCCATTCCTTAGCGGTTCGCATGATGAAAGAAGAAGCGAATCGAGAGGTACGAAGAGGTGGAATATCGACCACATACGGATGGAATCTCAGACCACGCCTTGATGTCCGATGATGGAATGGTGCCGGTGGAATTAATTCATGCAATTCCTGCGCACACTCTCCGAAATGTAACCTGTAGAAGACACACAGACTTGCAACCAGACGGCGATGGTCGAGGCTCTGAAGTCGGTTGCTTGTGAGTGCCTCATCGCTTATAAGTTTTCTGGCGCGTCTGTCAATAGCTTCCAGGGCCTCAAGCTGGTAGCGGGCGGATCCATCCCAAAGGTGCGAGCAGTACTCCATGCAGGAACGTACCTGTGCTGAGTAAAGACTAAGTAGTTGACTCGAAGTAAAATATTTACGCACCTTAGAGATGATGCCTAGTTTTTTCGAAGCTGTTCTAGCCCTGGATTCTATGTAACTTCCAAAGTTCAGGTTGGATGATAAGTCCACACCAAGGAGCTGAAGATGCTGAGTCACAGGTACAGGGACATCCCGGAAAGTAGGAGCCTTGGTGAACGGGCTCTTTTTAGCGGAGAAAAGACACGCCTGGGTTTTCGTAGTGTTGAATGTGACAAGGTTAGCATCGCCCCAGTCAGACACTGCCTGAAGGGTTAAGTTAGTGCGTTCAACCATTGCCACTCTACGATCGTCGATTTCCGGTTTTTTGGCCTTTGCGCTGGAGAAATATCTCTCTGCAACCGTGCTATCGTCCGCATACCCAAACATACCGGTATTATATATACCTATATATATATATACCAGTACATACATACCATATAAGTATTTATATCAGTTTATCTAGTACTCATGTCACAAGCTCTGCTTACTATGAGACTAGATGGCATTGTGTGAATTGTCCTAACATATTTATTTATTTATTATAATATCTCCGAAATGTATCGAGTACCAATGTTGTTGCAAAAGTGTATCAGACCTAAGGGATCGAGTTGGCCATTGCTGTACTTAATATAAATTCATTTGATCTTTTGGAAATAAATCAAAGCATAGAATTTAATAAGCTAGGCACTTAGAACGTGTTATGCCAAACATACACTAAATTGTCTGTATCGTAGGAAATTCCTACATATCCACGTGAAATAATATTTTCGAAATGATTCAACTTAGTACCTTTGTCTGTGGTAATTGTTTGATAAACATGCATTTATTAATAAAGTTTAAACAAAGGTTATTAATAATTGTGATGCAAAAATAATGTCCACGTGTCATACTTTTGTCAAAATATACAATCTCCATCGAACAATGGTCGTACGTGCATATTTAATTATATACAGAGACAAGGGAAATTGTACCTTATTCAAATCTAAAAGAGTCCATGTATTGAAGTTGTGAAAGCACGAGTTGTCCCGTTCAAGGATTACTTGTTCTTATTGCAATTAGTGTAGTGAAGCAGTCAGATGTCGATATAATTAATATATCGATACTAAAATGTATCGACAACTGATAGTGTCAGTTTAAAAGCGCCATCTAATAGTTTCGTAGACTAAGAGATTTATAAATACATATATAATAGAATTACGGATAATTCCATAGACACGTCTCAATAAATCACAACTTTTTTGGGCAAATTACAAATAATCCACTTCTCTTATTAGGTTCTATAACGCAAAGGGAGTAATCGCTTAAGATCGCTTTAAAGGGAGTAAAAAAAATAAAATTAAATCCGCTGTAAAATTTTGTGACACCAGTAATAACTTAGTAAGTAGACTACTTTAATCGAATTTTATGGTGACTGAGTATAGCTAAAAGTTCGTGGTACTCAAGGACGTGGCGCAGACACTAAATAATAAATATATTATATACTGAAGACTTGAATCTCGAAGATTAATTAAGTAAGTTTTAATTAAAGTTGGAACTAAGTTCTTAGAGAATATAATCAAATCGGAAGGGTTCCGCACTACATATTATATCTATACAACATTAGATTCAATATTATGACCAAAATTTAGCAAAAATCACGTTTGTTGTGGATGTTGGGGCTCCAGTTAAATATGTATGTTATTCTGTTTCTTTTATTTCTATCTACCGTCCGTCTGTTCAGAGTTGGTAATGGGGACCAAAAATTCTTAGTAATGAACTAAGAATGTTTTATTCCTTCGTGTACAGAACCCAAAAAATAAATTAGAAACTATTGTAATTTTTGTCCAGTCTATAATGACAAGTATAATTGTTAATTTCTAAAACTTTTACTTAAATTAATAAATGTAAATTAAAGATATCAACCTCCGTGGCGTCAGACATTTTAAAATAATAAGTAAAAATAAGTCTGGACTGAGTCGTCTGCGCTCTCCGCCGAAATATTTGAATAACGTCTGTGCCAAACAATGCTTGATGACAGCCAGACTCCATTCTTTGTTATGGTAAATCAGTAAAGGGATGTGACCATATCGATATCTTTTAATATCGATAATATTCAATAAATACAGTATCCTCCGCCTCATTGCCGACTGGAAAGGTTGTTGTAAATTGAAACTTACATGTTATAATAACACGCCTGTTGCCTCGAAGGTCAGGGAAGGAAGGAAAGGCCTTTCTTACGGGCCTTATTTCCCAGAGTAGGTACATTATACACCCACTTTGTGCCAGTCCGTCAGTAATAAGGGGCAGGTTTACCTATCTATATCCATAACCGGAATTTTTAATGTCTCGCCCGTTAATCGACGTTTGGTTTGGATCTCTTAAGATCTTTGTGGACCCTTTACGTCTGTAACTGACGAGTTAAGTGCCGAAGACTATGCCTTTGGTCGCTAAAAGGCCTAGTCGCGAGCGTCATATTCCCCCTCAAGCCTGCTTTTTTTTTTTTTTACATAGTTGGGAATGCATTTAGGCACTTCGTCTCGCCGCTGCGGGGTCAGCCTCCACGGTGTTTCTTCTCCGGCCACAGGATAAGCCTCAAACTCTTGGTTTATCGATAACCAATGATATCCCATAAAATTCGGTCACGTGATCCAATTAACGCATTTTTCGAAATTTTCCGCGATACTATTGGGTATCGACAAACTCTTCCGAGCGCTATGGTAGGGAGGATAACAAGAGTAGCCTCTGGCGATTAATACTGGCCAACATGTCATCGTCTTTTTCTCCTATCAACGACCCCAACAACAAATATTCCACACGAATGAAACCGCAGCCAAAAACTAGTTCATTAAAATTTTAAACGAATCATTTTTTAATATCCGCAGTACCTTAATAATTAATAATAGCCTCAGATAACTTAAAAGGTATAAAACCATCTCAATTTCCTCGGCGGAGTTAATACTGTTTAATAAAGGAGTTACTCTGTAGAAATTAATCATTTCAGTAATAATTAATATAACGCTAAAGTATCGTATCTAACGAGGATCTTGGCTTTTGTGTTTACGATGTATCCTTGTATTTTGTCGGTTAGAATTTTGTGCCTATTTTGCCACGAGTATACACAACATTAATCATTTTGTAATTACTTATGGTTTTGTTGTAAATAAGTGATTACCCCTTTTTACATTGCGGCTCCCTTCAGATTTGTCAACAAGATAAGGGCGTGTTGGGATGCAAGATGTTTCGTCGTCAATCTGCTTGCAACTTTGCTTATAATAACCTCGATAGGTACTTTGAGTGAAAAGCTACATTAATTAGGAGTTTTAGTCTAAAGGCAATTATGACCGGTGGTACTTCGGCTCAGTCGCCGGAAAATCACCGAACCTGGACCCGACGGCATTCCGAGCCGTGCATGGTTCCTGGCCCTCGAGGAACTCGGGCCCCGACTGAGGGGGCTCTTCAGCGCATGCCTCGAAAGGGGCCAGTTTCCCAAGGTGTGGAGGACTGGGAAACTGGTCCTGATTCGGAATCCGGGGCGGCCGGCGGATCGTGTTGCTCGATGAGGTGTGTAAGCTCTTTGAGCGAATTTAATATATCACGCGTGTGGGCCCAGACCTGGCGGACAACCAGTAAGGTTTCCGTCGGGGACGGTCCACGTGAGCGCGATCATGCGCGTGAAGACCCTGGCGGAGGAAGCAGTCTCTCGGGGCGAGGTGGTGTCGGCGGTGTCTCTTGACATCGCCAACACCTTTAACACCTTACCCTGGAGCTGCGTTAGGGAGGCACTGGTTTACGGAGTGCCTCTCTACCTCCGTCGTATTGTCGGGGCATATTTATCCGAGAGGCCTATAACTTACCCTTTTTTTTAAATTGCCGAGATTTATGAAATTGCCATTGCCGAGCGCCTCCGGTAGACACTGAAAGAATTACCAGCGGCGCCCGGAGGACCTTGGCCACCTGTGTGGCCGCTACGTGGTGTCGGTGAGGGAAGGCGTGCTTGGGGCTTCACCTCACGCACGCCCTTCTAGCTTGCTTCTGTAAGGACGGTGGGTTGCTTATCCATCGTCCTCAGGCCCCGATCATGGAGGCCGATGGTCCTGGGCGTAGTCACGTCTGCGGCGCCCTCGCCGCACACTTCGGAACTCAACGGGGAGGGTACGCTCCCTCACCCTACCAGCCGCCTCCTTCAAGAGCATAACCTGCTCGAAGAAGGAAGGCTGCGTACCACAATAAGTTATTTTATGATACAGATATTCTATGAGTATTTTTTTTTCAAATCTGTATCCTATACTACCGTTTCAATTGTTATAGTAGTCTACTAGCAATAACGCCTTGTGTTTTATAGCCTTAAAAGTTTCATAAAGAACTATTATAAACCAGCTTAGACACATCTTCAGAGTAAGTCTAGTGTACCCTTCTATTCTATAAAGATATACAACCCTGTAATTCCTACGTGACAAGGGTTCCACAATATCCCATCGACATGATGATGTTTACATCTTGGGTGTAAACCGCTGCATCGTATACTCCGATCTCATACACACATCATGTTTAGGGTCTTAGATGAGGATTATAAGAATAGCCCAATGATAAACATCCTTCGAAACTAGTGGGTGTGATCTTCAACTTTTCTTCCATACTTATAGATACGTTTATTACGGTGACTTATTTATTATCAATAACTTTGTTGGTTCCACCTAGGACTGATACCTTTGGTAGACTAGTAGACTAGTTCTAGACTATTACTAGGATTAGTAGATGGAAACGGAAATAGGCTCTCCAAATATTACGTGAGTCTAACGGTAATCAACTCTCTAAAGTAAAGATTGTGTTGTGAGTATTAAAATCATCAGCATCAGAATTGTTTTTATACTATCGCGTTCTGAATTCATTTTAATATATAAACGATTTCGGTACTTAAACGCGTAAAATTACCTTACGTTTCGACCAGTCAGCCTGGGGACGGGGGGGGGGACTTAGACTACTTATACCGCACTGGTCGGAAGGGTTAAGATTTTGTGTCGAGTTTTCGTTCTCTTCTATTAAAATACTAATATGAACATACCTAATTACTTACTTACCTATAATTGGATAGAAATAACTTCGGAAGAAATACTTCACTTCAGCTGTTGTTTTGTTTGAATTTGAACTATGTGACAAACCACAATGAAGTAGTATTCACTTGACAGGATAACTGTGAAATATTTCCTCTTTGTAGTGTCTATTTTAGTTACATTGAGGTTACAGCAATGTATTACATGTATTAAGAAGCTATTTACCGTATTTGTCAACAGAACAGCTGTACTTACGTGATCAGGAATCGAACTAACAAGGTTACAAGGTTACATTGTATCTAAGTCCATGCCCTCATGCACTTAGATAAAATGTAACCTAAGGTAAGTGATAACCGGCTAAGTTATCAGGTCCTAGAATACTTGACAATTTCTTAAGACACTGAGAAGTCTGAGAACCCTCCGTGTCTCGGAGAGCATGTTAAGCCGTCGATCCCGGTTGTCATACAAATATCTATGGCAGTCGCTACGGGTAGTTGAAACCCAAACATGTCCGACTGGTCTCCCAACCTAACCCAAACATCAAAACCCAACAACAAAAACTACAGAACTTTGAATCGCCAATGTGTTGTGAAGGTCAGATGGCAGCTGCTTCATATAGAAGTTCAGCCACGTCGCAGTTAGACTGACCAACCCAAGGAACCCAAGGAAAAGGCTCAGTGGATGATGATTATACCAGAATCTATGTCCACTTGTTGCTAAGCTCGTCAGAAATGTTTAGAATATTAAATTGTACTTTTTTTTATTCGCGTGACGTAATTTTCTAAGGAAGTCTGACTATGTTTCGTTTCAAAGAATGTCTAGTTATCTACAAAAGTCTGTTTGGTATGTAATAATAATAAGCAAACGTATTTATTTATATAAGTGTCACCTTGTCACAGTTAATCCTACTAATATTATAAATGCGAAAGTTTGTAAGTATCGATGTTTGTTACTCTTTCACGTAAAAACTACTGAACAGATTTTGATGAAACTTTACAATAATATAGCTCATACATTAGAATAACACATAGGCTACAATTTATAAAGATACGGCGACGGGAACAATAATCACGCGGACGAAGTCGAGGGCGACCACTAGTACGATATAATATATACCTGATATTCAAATTATGTTAACCGTGGGGAAAAGTTGGGTTTCGAAATAGTATTTCCTGGCATTTGTAAATAATAAATACTAAGTTACACTCGCGTGGCATAGTTTTATTATAGTAACTAGATTATATTCTAGAGGTCTGAACGACAAACATTGAAATTGACTTCCCGAAAAATAAAAAGGAAGTATTTTTCGTTTAACTAAAAAAAAAGCGAATATAGTTTTGGCATATGCGGATCACCGGTTGGGAACCACTGACAAGCGTAACGTGACGATTTCTACTAAATCGCACTACCCGTAAGCCGCGTTAGAGAACTTAGTTCCAAAAACAAAACATACATTACATACCTTCTAGGGCAGTCGGGTAAAAAGGGTTAAGTATAAGTCTAATTCTGGGCCCTACCACAGCCCTACACTGTAGGTATAAAGGGACTGTATGTTTAGGAGCTACTTCGTCTGTGACTTGTTAATCTTTGTGATCACCGTTTTTGTTCCTGTGACGAAATACAAGCGGCCGTGTGTGGTCCGCCTTATGTTTGTTCATTTGTTATCTTTAAACTGTAGACGATGACGAAATAAAGAACTTGAAAAAATATGTAAAATGCACGTCAACTTTGGACTTCAAATCACCGAAATGGGACCAAATAACTATCGGAATGGGACCAAATTGAAATGGGACCACCTGAGAAGTATTAGCTTGCATTTAAAAAAAAATCGGTTCACACTTCAGAGATATGAGGTAACAAACATAAAAGAAAAACATACAGTCGAATTGAGAACCTCCTTTTTTTTGGATGTAGGTTCAAAATGAGGGCTGAAACTATATATTGTAGTAACTAACATACTCATTAACTGATAGGCTACTATAACCCAATACACAGGCTACACCATAAACCAATACATGGGCTGAAAGGATGAACATTTCCACCTAGTTAAATAATATGATTTCCTGAATTTACTAATGTATAGTTTTATCCTGCGAACACGTAAGATCCCATTGGAAATTTCAATTTAGAAGGCAAAATTTTCTACGGTCCACTACGTATCCCCCTGGAGGATTTATTTACTGTTTGTGATAGAATTAGTTCATTGTTCTAATGGTTTTGTTTTATCTTTTCAGGTAAGTCCTTGCAAACTAATCCAGAAGGACATTTGAAGGTAAAGATTATCCTACTTTTAATTCAGGAGTTGTAGCCATCCTGGAAAATGTTACTTAACACAAAAAACGAATTTCCATTACTGGTATGGGACCAAATATTTTTTGGAATGAGACCAAATGAAATGGGACTACACTAGAATTAGTAGTTTTTTTTTAAATCGGTTCACTTAGTATATTATTATGATATGAGGTAACTAGCTGATCGCCGCAGCATCGCCCGCGTGATTTAGTTTACTCGTTCCCGGTTCTCACATTACCGGGATCAAAAGTATTTTAATTATTATTGTAAAAAAGTAGCCTATGTTACTCAGGGTGAATGTAGCTTTCCAATGGTGAAAGAATTGTTGAAATCGGCACAGTAGGTTTTGAGTTTATTCATTACAAACATAAACACAAAAATACAAATCTTTCCTCTTTATAATAGTAGTATAGATATTTGTAGAAGATAAATAGAAAGAAAAATACAGTCTAATCCTCCTCCTTTTTTGAAGTCGATTAAAGTATTAGAAGTCCTTTTAAGTAAGAGGGGCTCGTGGTCTAGTGGTAACCGACAATGTTAACACAAGGTTAAGCAACATCGAGTCAGGCCGGTCTTAGGATGGGTGACCATTTCTTTAGACACTGAGACCCCTCCGTGTCTCGGAGAGCACGTTAAGCCGTCGGTCCCGGTTGTCATACAAATATCTATGGCAGTCGTTAGGGGTAGATGGAGCCCTTAATCAAAAATCCGACCGGTCTAACTACAAACTTCGATGTCGCCCATGGGTTGTGGAGGTCAGATGGCAGTCGCTTCACGGAAAATATCGATGTTCAGCCGAATCGCAGTTATACTGGAAAGCCGACCCCAACTTTAGTTGGGAAAAGGCTCGGTGAATGATGAAGTCCTTTTAAGTACACCCGTATTCACAAACGTTATTGCAGCGCTTAGCGTTCGCGCGCAATAGTGTTGTTTGGGAATACGACGGATCAATTTAGAATGGACAATTACATCCTGCCAAGTTTATTACGTAATTTTACTTTAACAATTTTACAATATGAATCGATAACAAAGTCTTGAACTGGACTTCAATCAGCGACTGGTTCTCATTCCAGGAGGAACGTTCTACCAACTGACCGCGAAACCACTAGCCCAAAACCTGATTGCGATCACTATCGTATGAGTTACGGCGTAATTTATGGCGTAATGTTACCTTACCTATATTTGCCAATGAGTAAAAAACTTACCTTATCTACCGCCATATTGATGACGTCACAGATGTCAGCGCCATTGTGCACTGAACCCGTGTCACGTGTACTGGATTACATAACGTTATAGTCAGGCTTGTTATGTGTACAATTCTAACATAAGCTGTGATAATGGTGAAGCAATATGTTGAAGAAATAATTTGTAATCATCAAAACACTATTGTTAAATTCTCTTTAGGGTTCTGTATTCTGTACCAAATGGTAAAAATGGACTTCAGTGTCTGTCTCTCTGTCACCAAGGCGCAGAATAGGGTCCATCTACCTCCATAATTACGATTTACTCAACCACAAAAAAGTTATTAAGGAGACGAGGCTGCTAAATTACTAGCTATTATACTATTACTATTCAACTACGATTCTATTGCAATCGATCAATAAGTCAGTTGTCCACTAAATTCTAAATAGCTATCTTATAAAATCTATAAATCCTATATACTAATATTGGACTACGCAGAAATAGAACTCGGGAACTACCACGGTCGCGAAGCAGAAAGAATTTCGGGCATTGACCCGTCATTACCTATCTCTGTCACTCGCACACAATTTTTGTCCCGACCTCTGCTTATGCAGGGGTGGCGCCAAAGCGACACGGGTCATCGTACGAAATTCTTCCTGCTCCGTGCCACATGGTGGTAGATTACAAATTTATCCCAATAATAGTGTTATAACTTCTGACCAGCCATTGCAAGTCTATTTTGCCGCAATCGTGTTTTTCGACTACAAAGATACGATTGAAATAGAAGGCTTTACCCTCAGATAGACAGACCATCCTGTAATGGGGGCTTTTAAGATTGTCCTTGTCTTCGAGCGTAAATTAGATAAGTAGGCACCATGTTTAGTCATTACAGGAGTCCTAGATGCACACCACACATCCGCGTTTAAAAAGAAACACCTTGAGTATGAAATTTTTTGTTTACTTCTGAGCTCAGAAGCGAATATCTATTAACTACGAGTATAATACAGCCGGCACTAAGTAAAGATAATATGCAAAATTTATGAACCATATATTATTATGTACCTACTTAGTTTCATTATAAAACTAGAGGTACAATCGATATCCAACCAGTATGTTCCAAACATGGCCACTTATCCACTTATAGTAATGTTTATCAATAGAAATATTATCGATATGAGTCACTTGATAAGCTCCGCCATTTAAGTACATTTACATAACATCATGCCTATAACCTAGAAGAGGCAGTCAGAGGTGCATTTAACTATGATGGTCCTTTAGTGTCATTATTTTTCTACATCATCCACCGAGCCTGTTCCCAACGTAGTTGGGGTCGGCTTTCCAGTCTAACTGCGATTTGGCTGAACTTTAATATTTCACATGAAGCGACTGCCATCTGACCTCCACAACCCATAGGCGATATTGAAGTTCTGTAGTTAGACCGGTCGGATTTTTGATTTAGGGCTCCAACTACCCGTAACGACTGCCATACATGTTCGACAAACGCGACCGACGGCTTAACGTGCTCTCCGAGGCACGGAGGGGTCTCAATGTCATAAGAAATTGTCACCCATCCTAAGACCGGCCTGACTAGATGTTGCTTAACCTTTGCAATGTGTTAATATTGTCGGTTACCACTAGACCACGAGCCCCTCTTCAAAATTAGTCCCAAAGTAGTCTTGAATCTGTCTAGGGTCTGCATCTATCCCTGTACTGAATTATGTTAATATTTTGAAATACTTAGATACTGTTACTTAAACACAAACGAAAAGCATTTTTATTTACAGTATAAGTCAAGTCATATGAATAGAACGCTGATCTTCAATCTGCGCAGTAAGCGATTCAAGCTTAAAACACACTGGTCCTCGACATACGACGTATACCACGCGACGTGGGAAACAGCGACACACTGGTCCTACGTCTTACGACGTTTGACGTTTACATTTTCTACGCGCTATGAAAGACGCTTTAAACGTGTGTGACAGCGTCGCACGCGTGGGATAGCATGGGAACACGGGAATCTGACGCGGTGACGCGTAAGACAGCGTGGTGAATGACCAGTGTGTTCGTTACCATACTAATTGTATAGGTCTCGTTCAGATGTCACAATGCGTGATGTACGTCGCATGTGAAAGATGAGTTTGCCGTCCCTTTATCGATCTATATTGTGGGAGCAAGTAAGTCCGAGAGTATCGATGCGCAAACAGACCCTTCCCCACGCCCAGCGGTTTTTTTAAGTGAATTGTACGAGTAGTATACAAAAAATGCAGAGTAGTATATGTTTGGTTTGGATATAAAACTGCGTACGATGCAATAAAGAAAGCCGTTGCAATACATTAATTGTTACATTTTTTATTTTTAAATCAGTGACGTCACCTTTAATCTTTACTACATCTGTTCAATCTGTTTTAATTATTATCAAGTATGTATAATACACTATTATAAAACATTTTATAGAGTTATTTGTTAGTTATCTTCAATGCGAAAGTAATTTTCTTTGTCACACTTTAAGACTAATCGCCGTTGCGGATTTATACACAATATGCTCTAAAAACCGGCCAAGTGCGAGTCGGACTCGCGCACAAAGGGTTCCGTACCAAAACGGCAAAAAAACGTTTGTTGTATAGGATCCCCATTAAATAATTATCATATTCTGTTTCTTAGTTATAGAGGCAACAGTAATACATCATCTGTGATAAATTCAACCTTCTAACTGTCATGGTTCATGAGATTACAGCTCAAGACAGACGGACGGACAGCGAAGTCTCAGTAATAGGTTTCCCGTTTTACTCTTTGAGTACTTACCCTAATAAATAACGTTTTTAATTTTAAACATATCTGACGAGTATAGCAACAAATGGGCATACATACAAATATCCACTAAGCCTTTTCCCAACTCAGTTGGATCGGCATTCCAGTCTGTGATGCGACTGAATTTCAATATTTTCCGAGAAGCAACTGCCATTCGACCTCCACAACCTATTGGCGAAACCAAAGCTTACTAGTTAGTACTCTTCAAAATATAGTTCATCATTCACCGAGCCTTTTCCCAACTTAGTTGGGTCGGCCAGTCTAACTACGATTCGGCTAAACTTCGATATTTTCTGTGAAGCGACTGCCATCTGATTTTCACAACCCATGGGCGATATCGAAGTTCTGTAGTTAGACCGGTCGGATTTTATGATTTAGATATTCCAACTACCCCCTCAAAATATAGATATAAACTAAAATAATATAGATTGAAAACAGTTCATTCTATATTATTCCCTGTAGTCTAGTCTGGTCTGCAGAAATTATATTTAGTAGTATGTAACAACTGTCCTGGCTGTTAGAAATTTGGTTTGAATCAACTTTCTAATTGCCCGGTATAGGCTTGCCCCCTTAGACCGTGGCCGCTCCCATGTCCATTGCTGCGGGCGTCTCAGTGGCGCCCGGCGGACATTGGCCACCTGTATGACCTCTTCGGAGGAGGCTTACATATAGTACATATAGTAGTGTCTGATTAAGTAGTACCTTTTTCCCAAGAAACTATTTATAATTTTCTCTCTCCACCAATGCCTACCCTTATGGTTATTTTAAATTCTATTCTTTCTACTTGTCCATCCAAAGGTTGCTTGTAAGAAATCACTTTTTAGTGTTAAGGCCGCCATTTGTACATGTTTAACTTGAATATTTTGTTATATATGTTGTATTGGTGTACAAATAAAGTTTTATTCTATTCTATTCTATTCTTACCCTCTATTACGAAAGACCAACAACATATTGGCAAATAGTGGGTGTGTAATTCACATCTGCCTACATCTTGGGGTATACAGGCGTGATGTATGTAAATAAATTAATTTAGTAACTTGTTGAGTGATAATTTGAATTTCACGTTAAAGTTATTGTCCTTTGTTTTGTCCCTCTTACCTCACAATTTGCATTCTACTTACCGCTTTTCCGAGCATAAAATGTACCCCGGTCGAAATGAACTCATTTCCTTTTAACATTTAGTACTTTGTAGACCTTTACAACTGAGTTGATAAAGGTAAGGTTAGCAACAACTAGACCGTTTTATGTCTAGTTAAAAATACCTTTTACCGAAGTATGGTTCCGCACACGTGAAATAGTTTTCCCGTTCTCAATTATCATGGCCGAGATAAAGAGCAGTCTGTTTGCAAATTTTTTTTATGACATATTACAAATGACAGTCCAATCACGTCATTTTCAAGGGCGCTTATTACGCCTCCACATTTCGCCAATATGTTAACCCTAGTGTATAGTCCGAAACGCCCAGGACTTTAATTGACTGTGCCCTGGCGCCCTGCCCTGCCTTGGCTGGCGGCCTCCGTACCAAAGGATAAAACGGGATCCCTATTACTAATACTCCGTTGTCCGTCCGACCGTTTGTCACTAGGCAGTATCTCATGAACCGTGATAGTTAGAAAGTTGAAATTTTCACAGATAATGTGTTTCTGGTTCCTAAGAGGGCTTCCACACAACAAACGTAGATACGGAGTCCGACACGCACTTAGTCGGTTTTTAATAATAGTAGTAGAATCTATAAGACCTTGTTTAATGATGTTACACTTCTAATTCTGTTATTTCCAACACTACGCGTTACGTTGAAGGTCGAAAGTCTGACTTACGTATTTAACATCCCGCATTGGTCGTCGTCGATATCATAGAAGGAAGTACAAATGCAACAAAGGAATTGTTTTCATTACTATGCCACGATTAGAAATAGACACATACTCATGATTCATATGAAGGACTAGCGGACGCCCGCGGCTTCGCTTGTGTACAAATTTTATACACAAAAAACTTCCTTGACAACCACTCTATCCATTGGTGACAACCCTTAGATCAAAAATACTATAGATATTGGATTCAGTACAAATACAACGCGGAATCTTAGCACTGGAATACTATATAGGTAATTATTACAAATACCATCTATAAAATAAACAAGATTATACATTGATGGTTGACGTAGAAATATTTTGTAATAATTAATAGAAAAGCATCAATGTCAATGTACGCGCTGTACATTGACGTTGGCGCATCCCTCGAGAGTCAGCAAGCGGAATAGAAACTTAGTACGGCGCGCGGTTGAAGGGCGCAGGTGTGCAATGACCGAGGTGAAGTGGTGCCGTTTTTAAAGCACTGATCGGTAAACTAGGTATTTTTGATCTAAGGTGACAACCCCATCAAAATCCGTTGCGTAGTTTTAAAGATCTAACATAGGGACGGACAGACTTTGTTTTCAAACGAATTCCAAAAAACGAAGAGGTTATCAATTTGAATGTGAGGATGTTTTATTTTGTTTTTATGTTTGTTACCTCATATCTCTGGACGGGGTGAACCGATTTTGGATATTATATTTTTAAATGAAAGCTACAACTTCCCAAGTGTACCGATTTCAATTTGGTCCCAATCCGACAATTATTTGGTCCCATTTCTGTAATTTGAAGTCGGTGTTGTGTCAATTTTTGACGTGTATTTTGATATACTATATACTGATTCTACATTCTCTCACTAAAGATGTATATCTAACAAATGTGGTATAGAGTGTGACCGCCCACGTGCGCTCAGTCGTATTTTTTATGTCATGAACGCATCCTTTCTTCGCATCGCCATATTGAAATTCCTTCCACTGACCCGGCACGGAAATATAAACCCTGTCTCACTTAATAAAAGTAGAAAATCCGTAAACCTTAACAAATGCTATATCTATAAAATGAACTTTATAATAGAAGGTATAAAGTTCTTTTAGTAATTTCGTTATCCAGAGATTCTATTGAATAGAACCTGATTTAGGGTCAGGATGATGCGACGCGATGGCTCTTTTTTTTGACCTGTCAAGGGAATACGGTGGATAATTATTTATTATTGTTATTAATCACGCAAGAGGGATTTTGTATTTTGTTGCTTTCGTTCTGAACGGAATTAGTGCGGTTTGACACACGATTTGTATTGAATATATCTGCCTCGGTTGTGCAGTGGTATGTGTATACGATTGCCGTCCCTGACTTCTCAGGTTCGATTCCCAGGTTGAATCAAGTATTTGTGTGATCCACAAATGTTTGTTTCAGAGTTTGGGTATTTACTGTGTATGTATTTAGAAATATAAGTAGGCATGTTTAACCGTTGTGTAAATTTCATAGCACAAGCTTTATAGCTTCGTTTGGGCTAGATGACGTTATTTGAGATTGTCCAAAAATATTTAAAAAAAAAGCAAATTGTTATAATATCCCTTTTTTAGTTAGACTTGTCATGACCAAGCCCCGCTTCCGTCCTCTGCTCGCATTTCCAGAAAACCATTGTACTAAATAACCATTTCCGTCCATTGAATCATCCTGTGCCTCGATGCATTATTTTATACTTATTTTTCGATTTTGTTGTCAGATCTCACTCGTCTTGCATATTAAACGCACTTTAAAACACGATAATTTAGCCATTTACAATACAATGCGCGTCAACTTCGCCCGTATTACAACGACCGACGATTTAAACCAGCATTAGATGCTGTGTAAGTCGATATTTTAGTATATATGGTACAGGCGCGTTCCAGACACCGTAACGAACGCAGATGACTCATTTGTATATGTAAATTATGTTAAAAATTCAAAACCCAGGCTTAACTTTACGTTTTTGAAATTCAAATTTGTATCTCTCCGGCCCTTAAACGTAGGGCTGAGAATGCTTAATTATTTTTAGAGGGTTTTTAGTGTGAAAGGTTCTTTTAAGGTTGTTCTAACTACAAATAAAGTTATACGAAATAAGTGTAGCAATCCGCCTAAGCTTTGCACAGACACAGTCATTTAATTTTCTGGTTTCTTTCGTCGCTTACTCGCAGTAACAATATATCTTTCATAATCCTTTCCTCAATATCATTTCTAGAACAGCATCACAATAAAATAAATACCAATCTAGTAAATATCGTGTGTCTTGTTTCGAGAATTTTCGTGGAAGTTATCGTAAGCCGCCATTACGAAGAAACCATCTGTGAACGTTCTAATAGGAAATGACATCAATTGGCCAATATCGGTTTCCGACGTTTCTTTTACACACCCTTCCTTATCTGTAAGGGGGTTGACAGAGAAATGTTCTTTGTCATAAAAAAAACAATGCAAAATTTGGCCCCACCCTCTATTAGTTATCTGTGATATTACGTTTTTGGATTGGCCTTTCTTGGCGGAATAAAAGTTACTACGGCGACCTCATCCGAATGTTTGTCCATTCGTGGCTAGGTCGGCTCAAAGATAATATTTATTAGTATTGTAGGGGCAGTAAAACGTACATAAAAGTGTTATTTTTTGAGAGTAACTTATTCCATACGTGTATACCTTTCTAAAGATATATCACACAACCTTGTTGGAGTGGGGCCTAAGTACATACAGACATTTGCTTAGTTTTTGCTTTTCTAGAATTCCTCGATGGTTGGTCTAGACCAACATAAAAATATTGATGATTACTTACTTGTATGTTACTAGCGGACGCCCGTGGCTTCGCTCGCTTGACAAATTATACATTAAAACATTTCGATTGAATCACTTTATCTCTATCAGTAGTTTTGTTAGTTCCCACGTTATTGGGAATATCCCAAGATATTGTAAACATTATATGAGGTACTTTTTCGGAGGGGCTTGTGGTCTAGTGGTAACCGACAATGTAAGGTTAAGCAACATCTAGTCAGGCCAGTCTTAAGATTGCTGACCATTTCTTAAGACACTGAGACCCCTCCGTGTCTCGGAGAGCACGTTAAGCCGTCGGTCCCGGTTGTCATACGAACATCTATGGCAGTCATTAGGGATAGTTGGAGCCCTTAATCAAAAATCCTCGCGGTCTAACTACAGAACTTCGATATCGCCCATGGGTTGTGGAGGTCAGATGGCAGTCGCTTCACGGAAAATATCGCAGTTCAGCCACATCGTAGTTCGACTGGAAAGCCGACCCCAACTGAGTTGGGAAAAGGCTCGGATATAATTGAGGTACTTTTTGTACTAAATCGGAAACAACAACCATTCCACGCAGATGGATCTGCGTACATAAGTTAGTATTCTAATATAATTATACATAATATACGAGTGTATTGATCTGACGGTTCCAAGGTGAATGCCGGTCGTGTACCTTTGATAATTTAAAACAAGTTCCACGCTAAAAATTACGAATACGTATTAATAGTCCATATTTTTTTACTTAGGTATCATTAAACCTTATCTGGCAATACTACAGCGTAGTTATTTAATCACCATTTTTTAAATCAGAATTTTAGGGAAAAATACACGGTTTAAAACGGCTGCTTAAAACTTAAAATAATTAAAAATCGTGTAGACAATTGTTTTATACCAAATGACGCCATACCCTTACGACGTTCTATTGAACACTGTTAGTTTTAATTTGTGTAGCCAGCAGCCGTTTCAGTGTCACTGGCCTCCTATGAAAACCAGCGCTGGCAATAGTGGGTCTGCCCACGTCAGCACAAGCTGCGAGTAGACCAAATTCTACGCAGATGTGGCGTGATTTTCCTGGTACCTTATACTTTCTTCTACTATTTACTTGTATATATTGTTATCGCCATGTCTGTTTAAGAATAAACACATTTTTCTTTCTTTCTTTCAATAATCTCTGTTTTCACGACTAGTGTATTTCGTTCGTTATAGAACTCCTCCTAAACGACGGGACCGATCTTTTGGTACGGTCATAGTGACCATCACCGTGAGTGTATCTGAATTCATAAAGATCGGTCCAGTCGTTTAGGAGTTCGACCCGGATCGACAAACTCAGCTCAATTATTGCAATAGCAGAATGTATTGCATACCTAACTTAATCTTTGTTACATGAGGACATCTTTGCACTGGGTAAACCGATTTTAAAAGCTACAACTTCCCAAGTTGGTCCCATTTCAATTTGGTCCTATTCCGACAATTATTTGGTCCCATTTCGGTAATTTGAAGTCGGTTGTTATGTCAATTTTTGAATTGTATTTTTTTCAACAGCCGTTTTCAACCGTGTATTTTCTATTAAAAGTGTGTTTTAAGGTGTTAAGAGGCTCGCTTAACAGCTTCAGGGCCCAAAACATCCTCACTTGCACGCGGTGCACCTGTTGTCAGACGGATGTGGCTCAGGCAAATCTACAATACCCGTAAAAGGCGATAGACACGTCCCCTATCACGTTAGACCAAACTAGTGATTGTCGAATTGTTACAATGTAAACGCCTCTGTGTTCCCATTTGGGATTAACACGTGATCTTGAGCGTCACGTGTAGTAACTGATTCCTTGTTAATTAAATAAAAACCTAATTAATATTTTCTTTACAATTTGTAAGGCAGCGAAAACAAGATTTATAACGTGGTTGGAAATCCCTACATAGTATAAAACAAAGTCGCCCGTTCCGTAGGTATGTATGCTTAGATCTTTAAAATTACGCAACGGATTTTGATGCGGTTTTCACCAATGGAAAGAGTGGTTCTCGAGGAAGGTTTTTGTGTATTAAATTTGTCGTGGGCGAAGCCGCGGGCGTCCGCTAGTCAAGTTATAAACGCAAGACTAGTAGCATCCTATTATGCCACAATATATCACTGTCACTCTTACTATGTAGTAGACATGTTCACTCAACGGATACCCGTATAAGACTAACCCCGACAACCGATATCCAGTCCTAGTACGTGCCGCACTACCGTACCTAGTACTTGATATCGTACCAATTACTATATACTACACTAGCTATGAACACTGTTGGTTATAAACCGTGTTACCAGTAAAGAGCTCGTCTATCTTTTTAAACGCTTTTTTCTACAACAATATTTTACAAAGGTATATTATAAAGAGTTTATGTTCAACTACCCACATACTCCGATCTTTCGTTATAAATCTCTGCACGTCACCTTCGGGTCAATTTCTCTGGGCTATAAATCCAGTTGAAACACCCTAAGGGTTGGCTCACATTGAACTAGGGTTTGGCAGCGGTTGGCATCTGTGTTTCATCTGTTAAACAAGTATTTAATACCATTACGAAAAAGCCCAGGACTGTAATTGGCTGTGCCATGGCACGTAAGATTTTGTTGCCTTTAACATTTCATCGCAAGACAACGGGTTTCAATTTTTTTTTCAAAATTACAATACAGCTGCTACTTTTTATTAAATTCATTCGGCCATTTTGGACGGCAATAGACTTGCCCCCTGTTACTTGGGACTAAAAATACTTGCGAATTGTGGGTATGGGTGGGTAGGGATATAAATGTGATATGTGTGTACGAATTATACAGTTATGTATAATTATGGAAGTAATGCGAATTGCGAACCACTGTCGCATGGTCTGAGCTGACTCGTAGCTATTAGACTTCTGTTGCGATAATTAATCGCCTAGTCTAGATTATTCAGGTACCTATAACATGAAAAAACATGACATATAAAACATTTTAGTAAACATTATATACAAATAAACCACTGGAAGAGATTTCTTAGAAATAAGTGGTGACTTTGTGTATAAATATATAAATAACAAATAATAAACTAAAAACAATTAATCAGAAATGAACCTTTTACCCGACTTTCTTTACGAAAAGAAAAAAAATAACAGGAGAATGCGCAAATATGAATAGTCGTATAAAAAAATAATAATAATTTTTTACTTTCAGTTATTGAATATTGACATTGACCTATTTTGTCCCTTTCAAACTGTTTAATATGACGTATGCAAGTCGCGTCTGATGAGATATAATATACTTAAAACCGTCCATTAACCAACTTTACCATATTACTAGCAAACGCTTGCGACTTCGTCCTCATGGTAACGTGGTTTTTGGCCACACTTTTCATTGTTACTCCACTGCCATTGATGGCAGCGTGATGTTAGAATAGCCTATTTTACTAGCTGACAATGTAGCTCACTTTATAATATTAGTCTAGATAATACGAGTATGTATAGTGCAGATATTATTTATGTTAATCTTTTGACATTGACCAGAGTTCATTCAGCGGCCAGTAAACCTCATATATGGTGTCATGTAGAGGACCTTTGCACTAAGTGAGTCATGCATGACAGACAACATTTAGATTTTTGTTTACATTACTTTTAATAGAGACTGACATTTCCGTTGTAGCATCTCATTAGGGGCCCTGAAAGGAGCCCCAGAAAAATTCTAGACTTTTTGTTGTTGCTATGATTATTTATGAAGAATACTTAATTAATTACAAATAGCGACAAAGGATGATTACTGAAATAAATTCTATTTAGAACTTTTTATAAGTAGTTACCTTAAACACTACGCCATCGCCATTCTTGTCATTTAGACAGAATGACAAGAACGCCTGGTGCCTAATAAGAGTAGCTACATACAAAGTGACACATTTCCATGTCACTTTCTATCTGTCCTATAATAAAACAGTATAAAACGTGTCTGTATATTTCAATAAATTGAACAAAATATGAGTGTGAGCAATATCAATAGCACATAATACTTACCTTATGTAAGTAATAAAAGTTATCGTCATTTTATACTACGCAGACAAAGCTGCGTGTATCAACTAGCGAGTGCCTATTAAATATTCTTACCAACTTAGTATGAAACTAGTTTCTTATTCCAGTTTCTTTAATGAGGACTATTTTTACATTCAACTACCACTTGTATTGGTCTTTTTCGTTTCAAGACTCGGTAGTGACGTCACATTAAGCACACGCAGCGCGTGAGCCCAGGTAGGTACATACTTACTTTATTCTCGGCGTTTGGTCAGTGACCACAAGGGACCTTTGCTTGGGGTGACTGTTCCACCAACATCCTTAGACCCCTCAAACTAACTAAAATTAACCAAACGAAAGATCTTTTTACAAGAGCCGTGGATAAGACTTGTCCAGTATAAACCGACCTCTTTCGCTCCTTGGTGTTCTTATTTTGAAATGTGAAATAAAGGAAGTTAGCTGGTTGGTGGGGCTCAGGTTACAGTAGATGCGTCTGGGCATGATTGTTGCTTGTTTCTTTTCTTTTTTCAACCATATGTTTTCTGGTTGTTTTGTTAGCCTTGAAAGAATGTCTGGTTACTGCACCACGGGTTGATGTCTCTTTATTTATAGCTGTAAGTTTTTCTCATTGCACTAATATAATAAGTTCTTGTATGAATTTATATTCACCGCAAAAATGTGAATACCAATAAACAGGTAGGTATTTAAAAAAATAGAGATCTGTAGTAAATTTAGAATAAAATGGGTTCCAGAGAGACTGAGGCTTATTAATTCAGTTAAAATATTATAAACATAATACATATAGATTATGTTAAATGTTACAAAAACTCGTGTAGGTGATTGATGTCTAATAAAAAGATAGTTTATTATTCTTAAAAAATAACCTTTTAAATTAAGAACCTTAAACTAAACTTATAGGTATGTTTAGAATTTTTCAAAATTTCGACAAAAATAAAATTTTGCTCATGTTTTTGACGTTATCGATTTTCTTAAGAATGAATGCAAATTAAGCTTTATTTTGGGATGAATTCTATTTCTCCTTCAAGGTCTTCCACTAGCCTCAACTAATTTATTTTTACAAGAAGTAAAGTGTTATGATTTATTTAAGCTCACTGGATAAACGTAAGACACTTTCATTCCAAAAAGCTGACATAGAACATCGTCGTAACTACAAAAATTCCTAAAGAAATCGAAATGCTCTTAAATCACAACTTTTTACATCAAATAACATGGAAAAATATTAATTTCGACCTTAAGCTAACAAGATAAGGTTGTTGGACTTTTTGTATGTGAAGTTTGCCGGGATGTGGGACCAGAAAAGTGGTTAAAGTAGTCGAACTGGTCTCGGCAAGTCCCGACCTGTTCTGTCCCGTTCGTTTTGTCTTATTTTTGTTTTGCAAGAAGCACTGACCACCACAACAAAGGTCTGTGGGCTCGGTTTGTTTTTTTTTCTCGTACAAGGAGCATTGCCTTGAAGATGATCTGACGTTCTGCCTCTGGCTGGTTTAAAGTTTTGAAATGGTGTTTGTTTTCATATTTAATTTTTTTTTGCTGTCTACGTTTACAATTAAATTTTCATCTCCATGCCTAAACGAGTTAGGAAAGTGGACGGAGTCGTTCCGAGGGAAAATTAAGACGGGGACTCGGAACATCACACACGGAGCTGCGAGATTAATCTTACCTTTATTTACTCTTTCTATTGATTAGAATCAATTATGTAGATTAAATTTATTCTCTTGTAACTTGAGTCCAGAGCCGTGTCTGAATCTGAAATCTGATTAAAAAAACATTAGGTTACGCCTATCTTGTCAAGTGATTTGGGTCTGACCTCTATTGAAATTAGGGATGCCACACTTTTTAAAACAATAAAAATACACTCATTGAGCTAGGTTAAAGAAGTTCACTAACAAGGGTTCAAACTTTATTTTATTTGACTTTTGTGGCTCAAGTACTTGGGAATCCCAGTCATTTATCTTTCACACAGCTTTCAATATTTAACAAAAGATCCTACCTTCAAATTGAATTGTGTTGGGAACTGCAATCCAATATAGGAATAGATGTAAGTCGTCCTAAGCCGCAATAGATAGATAGATCGCGATTTCGATGTCTTTGAGCCTCCGTAGTTCACTTTGGTAGAGCATTACTTCTGAAAGGTAAAGATGAGATCAATATTTTATTACTAGCTGTTTTATCGAACTTTTTTGACGACACAAAAGTTTTGATTAAAGTTTATACTTCTCTTATTTACAAAAAACATATGTTCTAATTGGTTTTTAATTGATTGTTAAATAAAGGTTTTTCTATTTATATTCATTCGTGTCCAACATCTCCATCGCTGTAGGCACCAACTTTAATTTCAGCGTCACCTCAAGATGGACAGGTATAAACTGTCTCGGGCATTAAGTAGTAGATCCGCCAATGTGTGATAAGTAGTGGATATATGTATTAATTTATAAATTATTTTATTTTTTGTGCACATACTTTTTATTTTTAAAACGACTAAACAAACGTTCGATTTATTAGATAGATAGAAGATGTGTTTGTCGGTATGTTTCTGTCAAATATTATATTTGTATACATAGAAATATTGTAGTATATTATTATGAACTTATACGGTTGGCGAGGTGACCCTACTTGAGGCAAATGTCACTTTGACCGCTGTCAAAGTCAGAGAACGTTTAAAGCACTGGAATCTGCCAAAGTCGTTTGAATTTTTATTTAAACTGCGAATAGCAAAATTCTTTTAAAACGTTCTGAATATTGGTATTTGATTCTTAATTTCTTTTGAAGTGTGTAATATCATTAAAATCTGCTTCTATTGACCCAGAAGATCTAAATGACTGAGATATTTATTAGAGAATAAATTGTTTTATACTAAAATTATGTTTATCTACGCTAATGTCGTAAAATTCGAATTCTGATTTCAAAAGTTGACATGAAGCCTGTGATTATAAAACCGATACTATAAAACATTCTAAAGTAATTTTATGACACAGGTTTTGTAAAAAATTTTCTGGAAATCTGTATCATAAAGTAACTTTTTTAAATCATTAGAACACAGTTGGATAGAATCATAGTACATTCATACAGTCTAAACCATACAGACTTGTTGAGCGTGTATGGTAGGTAGTTGCCGCTATATTGTCGATCACTTTTCAAGTTGCTTTTGTTAAAATGCTTAAACGTATGAGATGAGATGAAGTAGTGCATGAGACTGCACATTACTAGATATTAGAACACTCGAAGTTTACTATAATATAAAAAATCTTTTTTATTTTATTTTTTTCTTTTTAATTCCGCGGCCGCTCTAACGTCCGTTGCCTGGTTGCTGGTTACTAGCAGAGGGTATGTCCAGTGGCGCCCGGCGGACTTTGACCACCTCTGTGGTCTCTGCGGGTGTTTGGTCGGGAAATATAAAGAAACTCAAAACTTAGACTAAAGTTCTCCATGACCACAGTACAGACATCAATTCAAAACGAATTATTGAATAATAAACAAACAGACAAACTAACATACCAAACGCGACCCTGTGTCAAAGATCACGACACAAACAAACTCGAGCAGACGCACAAACGTAGTTATTTAATCTATTTATAGTTTGGCCAAGTGTGTTTTGTATAGGTACTATGGTACTTGTGAACATATTGCTGTGTTTACACTATGTATTTCTGGAGCTCGCCGTGTGTTCCCCCCACGTGTGGCCTGTACAGTCGACCAAAAATTTGTTTATTACCCTAAGGTTGTTACCCGCTTGTAGATTCATATGCGATAAGGATTAGTTTCGCTTGAAGATCTGAAATAGTTGTTTTATACCGCCGCCGCCAGCGAGCGCCGAGCCACAGCTAGGACAATTCTGCGCATTCTACTTTTGTTTGCAGAAATTAAGGTCTCATCTCTCTTAGTGATATATTTTTAGTACCTATGAACTGTGTTGTAATTTTCGATGAATTGGAAACTAAATCAAAATCGGTAAACCACTTTCTTGGTTCACTGTACGCTTCGCCCGCGTGCCGGTTGCGGCTTGAAAACAAAACGTCACGCCCTTTGATTTCGGTCACGTTTCTTCGTACTCTTTGTAGAATTAAAAAAACTAGTTCAATGTTAATTATTTTGATATAAGTGAGTTATTATGATACTCATTGCGCGGTTGCAAACCATACGAGACGTAGGTATAGAACAGTGTTGGTTTTAAACCGTGTATCCAGCAAAGCGCGCTTTATACAACCACGTTATCAACTGCGTTTGCAACTGTGTATTCTCAAGGGTATATAATACATGGTTTAAAACGGCTATATAAAACGAACGATGTTCTATTGAACACTGTTGGTTTTAAACCGTGTGTAGTCAGCAAAGCGCTCCTTTTAATACCACGTTTAAAACCGCAATACACACAAATCTATCTCCTCGAAGGGGTAGACAGAGACAGACAGAAAAATTAAAAGAACGCTATGTATTTTGATGCGGTTTTCACCAATGGGATCTCGATAAAGATTTTACACAAATTATAGCAAGCGTCTGCTAGTAATTTTATAGATAGTATAGATAGTCTTGGGCGGCCTTGAACCACCGACAATTACCTTTCTAGAGGAAGCCGCTCAGCCAACAGCCGCACGCACACATTATCACTAATGTTATTGTCAAAAGAAGGTATATTTATACTTATACAATAATAAGGAAATATTTGATTGTTGTTATTGCATTGAATAGGCTCTGTAACTACTGAACGGATTTTTAAAATTCTTGAGTGACCTAAACTATTATCCCGGTAATGTTCCCGTGGGAATAGACAGGAAGCTGTGGTAATCAAATAATATACACTACTATTATAAAGAGAAAAGATTTGTATTTTTGTGTGTATGTTAAACTCAAAAACTTCTGTGCCGATTTCAAAAATTCTTTCACCATTGAAAAGCTACATTCACCCTGAGTAACATAGGCTACTTTTTATCCCGGTAATGTGTTCCCACGGGAACCGGGAACGAGTAAACTAAAACACGCGGGCTGCGGAGCAGCTAGTATATAATAAAAAAGTAAGCACCTAATTTGTCTGTTTTGGTTTCAGGTATGTCGCAGATTCAAGATCAAAGAAAATGAGTGCTCGTAAGTTTTAGTACTATTTTTTTTAATTCCGCGGCCGTACTTCCGTCCGTCGCCGGGCGTCTCTGGTTCACGCAAAAGGTATTTCCAGTGGCGCCCGGCAGACTTTGACCACCTGTGTGGCCTCTTCGAGGGGAAGTTCTAGTACTTAAGTAAATCCATAGACAGGACAGGATTCTATGTATATGTTACGGCTATTACCCGAAGTGCGGCTGCACCTAGTTTTAGCTGGTTAGAACTAGGTGTAGCCACTTACTCTTGGTTAAACCAAGTACGAGCCGATTGTTTTCGGGTAAAACTAGGTCTAGCCTTCATCATGCCGGCTACAAGTTGTCACTTTCACCTGGGAGAAATCTCATTTTTTTATTAATGCAAGTCGTCTGGCACTCGCCGGCCGCTGCCGCGGCACCTCTCGCTTCGCTCGCTCGGCTCGTGCGTAGGTGGTCACAGTTTTAACCTAACCTAACCTACCCATACTAGGTTTAACCAAGAGTAAGTGGCTACACCTAGTTCTAACTGGCTAAAACTAGGTTCAGCCGCACTTCGGGTATTAGCCGTAACATATACACTACACCTACTTATTCCAATCTATTTCTATGGTCAAATCAGTTCACTATAAGTACAAATACACCAAAATACACGTCAAAAGTTGACACAACAACCGACTTCAAATTACCGAAATGGAACCAAATAATTGTTGGAATGGGACCAAATTGAAATGGGACTACTTGGGAAGTTGTAGCTTTCAATTACAAATTCCAAAATCGGATCACTTAGTCCGAAGATATGAGGTATCAAACATTTGAGTACCTCCTCCTGTTTTGGAAGTCGGTTGAAAATGCTCGTACTGCAGATGATCATCATCATTCCCCGAGCCTTTTCCCAACTCAGTTGGGGTCGGCTTTCCAGTCTAACTGCGATTCGGCTGAACTTCGATATTTCCCGTGAAGCGACTGCCATCTGATCTTCACAACCCATGGGCGATATCGAAGTTCTGTAATTAGACCGGTCGGATTTTTGATTTAGGGCTCCAACTACCCCTAACGACTGCCATAGATGTTCGTATGACAACCGGGACCGACGGCTTAACGTGCTCTCCGAGGCACGGAGGGGTCTCAGTGTCTTAAGAAATGGTCACCCATCCTAAGACCGGCCTGAGTCGATGTTGCTTAACCTTTGCAATGTGTTAACATTGTCGGTTACCACTAAACCACGAGCCCCTCCTACTGCTCGTACTGCAGATATTATATTTAGTTGTAATGTTGGTTTGAACTAGAGAGTGGTTTTGAATATTCTATAGTGGTGTAGCGAGAACCCCTATAACGTGGGACTGACAAAATTACTGGCAAAGTGTAGGTATGTTACGTACTTTTGCCTACCCCTTTGGGATATAGGCGTAATATGTCTGTCTGTCTGATATACCAATATCACACTTCAGTCACAATAAATAGCCTCAAATAGGGTTTCTAACAAGGACATTGAGAAGTAGGCAGGTACTAGAATTTTCCACTACAATACTCTTGTGACATTAGGGGAGGGGCTCGTGGTCTAGTGGCAACCGACAACGTTAACACATTGCAAAGGTTAAGCAACATCTAGTCAGGCTGGACTTAGGATGGGCGACCATTTCTTAAGACACTGAGACCCCTCCGTGCCTCGGAGAGCACTTTAAGCAATCAGTCCCGATTGTAATACTAACATCTATGGCAGTCGTTACGGGTAGTTGGAGCCCTAAATAAATCCTACCGGTCTAACTACAGATCTTCAATATCGCCCATAGGTTGTGGAGGTCAGATTGCAGTCGCTTCACGGAAAATATCGAAGTTCAGCCGAATCGCAGTTAGACTGGAAAGCCGACCCCAACTGAGTTGGGAAAAGGCTCGGTGAATGATGAATACTGTGTCACATTAAGTTGCGAGTAGCTACATAACATTTCGTCAAAGGACCTTCATACAAGTTATAATGTAATGTTCACTAGCAGCACATAGCTGGGTGAGCCACATATACAAGTATTTCACATTATGTCATATATATTTATGCTTCGATACATTTATATGTTGCCCTTTTCTCGGGAAAATCTCAGAACCATTATCTGTACGCCTTTGTTCTGTCGTCCTTGATACTATTGTAACTTTTATTGTGCTTAGGAATATTTTTTCTTCACATAACTAATGTTTATCTCTTAAGTTGCACATCGATGATTTTGTCGCATGTATTTATGCTTTTAGTATTGTAATGGTTTGATAAAAAAAATAAACATTCAACGCTGTTTAACGTGAAAAAATACAAAAGCACCCAATATTATTTTGTCGGAAAAAAATATCGAGCCTACTCGAGTTGCTAAGGTCGAAGACTAAATAGATAGATGATTTTTAATTATTTGTTATAATGCTTTTAAATGTCGAATCGCTTTTCAATCTGACTGTCCCTACGTATTTTTGCACAAAACCCTGTGTGTCCAGTTGACGAAAATTTAAAAGTAATTAATTTAAGTTTCACCATCTGAACACAAATAATAATATTGGCGTGTCCAGATGAAGAAATAATACGATGTTCTATAATTGAGTTTTACCAACTGACCCCACGTGTCTCTCGTGTCCAGATAGTGAATAACCTGAATTCTAAGGTGTCTATCGGGAACAAGGCGGTGCTCAGATGATATGCTACTTTGTTCACTCATCCATAAGATAGACTCAGTCGTGGTCACTCGCTTTTGACTCGCACTTTGCGAATCAGTGAGCGGTTTAAGCATACTTATGAAACCCCTATTATGTACTTACTTGGTTATAAAATCATCACTAGCAGCATCAAACAAAATCTCTATAAATAAATGGTTCCTCGATATATTTTGTTTTCTATGAACTGCCATTACTATAAGAAAATATTGTTTTTTTTTTTTATATTTTAGTCCACAAATTGACGCCACCCGCCTGATGGTAAGCTGTGGTGACGTCTGGCTATTGTGGGCGACTCTCACAGTACACAGGAATACTATGGAGAGTAGCCCTCAACTTGACGACCCAGTGATGTGCCTCTTCACGCTTCGCTTAAAGAACCCAGGGTGATATGTTGGGGGAAACACGTGCACAGGCAGGGCGTTCCAAGCCACTATCGTTCGGCAGAGAAACGAACGTTTAAAACGTTCGGTTCATGCGAAGACGGTTTCCACGGTATGAGAGTGACATCTCTTGTTTGGGTATATTGTCAATGTACGTCATATTTTATTACTAAATGTTAGAAGTTGACAAGTTTTCAAATAGTCCACCTTTTGAACTGATAGTAAATTGAACTTGGTCCAACTTATTGATTCCATCTGAGTTCAAGTTTTCAAAGTCAAATATTACGTTGGTAGGTCGTACCGAAGTTACACATGGTAGCATTTTTTATTCTGACCCATCAAACCCGAAAGGACTTAGTGTTTTTGGGCCACATTTTTTGTATAATTTGGAATGAAGAAAGATTTACTTAACCAGATAAACTAAGTAATTTTTCAAAAAAAGTTAAAAATGTATTTTGCGTGTAATTCTTATTTTTGGTCTTTTCTGGACTGTGATCGTAGCTTAAATTGAGTAACTTGTTTATTATTATTTGGAAAATAAGTAACTTGTGAAATAAGCAGCTTAATACGAAATAAGCTTGTGCTCCTTGCAAAAAGAAACTAAATCTCGTACTACCAAATATACAAGGAAAAAACTTACCCTACATGTGTAAACCAGACAATATATACAATATAAATATAAAAGAAATACCATGTTGGCACCTTAATTATGGACCTTCACAGAAACGGTACAAATATTTGCCCTACTCGAGATTACCACGGAAACAGATGGTGTAAGTCAAATTTTGATGAAAAAATTCCACTGTAGCTGTTTACTTTTAGCCCCGAGATTGTAATGAACGCGATCCCTGTTTCCCAAAATCATAAAAAAGTGACTTGAGCTATTTTTACGCGTCCCCTGTTTTTGTCTCTGGTATGTGTAACAATTTTTGTGAAGAACTATTGCTGACTTTTTTTCTGTAATAGTTTATGTTTGATATTTTGATACTTTAAGAGAGTTTTGTGTTTAGATATACATTGGTAAAATGTACATTATTTAGGTAATAGACCTAGCATTATACAATCAAGTCCTCTACCAGGGTTGTCTTACGACCAAACAATGTCTTATAAATGGACAAAATATTCGTTACAAAAGTTAACAAGGATTTTTTTAAAAGGATTTTTCATTTCAGACATCACATAAGCACCTACAGTTAAATAAAATAGCGACATGTTCCAGACCACCTCTGGATTCATAGCAAATATTAAAGGTAGTGTAAGGTTCCTATATATAACTAGACAATATAAAAGTTATCGACTGCTGTTTTTACGGGTAATCAGCCAGTTCGCACCTCAAGTCCAACCCTGTGTTTTGTATATAAAACTCCTCGATTGTGTCGTAAAACACATTTTAGATCCCACCACCAACTTTGGGGGATTACGAATGAATTATTAATGTGGGCATTCACGTAAAACCTGGGGCTTTTTTATATTATACGCGGTTATTTTGTTCTTACGTTTTCCTGGTCGATCTTATTTATGACTGGTATACATACCACATGTTGCATATTTGACGGTCTCAAGTTAAGCTGCGAAAATTGTACGGTCCTGAATTTATGGACTGTTTCGAGGAAATTGAGTTTTTCTATTTACATTTTGCAGAAAGTCGAGTGTGATGGGGTCAGAATATATTATTTTACTTGTTTTATGAGAATTTATATTTCGTTGCTGGTTGCCTTAATCACGTGCTTCTTTTACTCCTGATTCTATGACTATAATGCAGCGGTAACTACTTGAGTCAAAAGTAAAAGCTTGATATATTTTAGGTGGGAAGGCATCACTTGCATAACAACTATTACTAATAATTGATACATTATTTAAAACACAAAACTTATTTGCCTACTCCTTTGGTGACACGTCTAAGTTTAATGAAGAACTATTGAGTTTTGAGATTAGTTAGAATTCATAACCACATTTAATTTAGTGGTCCAAAAAGCATATTCCAGTAGTTGAATAGTTTGAATAATAGAGGCATTGTTCCACATAGAGGGCGCCCGTATCGCCTCACATGTATACGACTCGTTAGAGCTTCATAAGCACATGTACCCTGCAAGGTAACTTTTCTTATTTTTATATTGAATGCCATTGCAATTTCTACTCTATCTCTTCATAATAAGAAACTTCAACTATCGTCTATTGTTAGTTGAGGAATAGGTAGAAATGAATAGATTATGCAAATATGGAGTTTGTAAACTTTTAATTGGGATGTATATTGTTTTAATTGACATTTATGTGGAATAAATGTATGTTTTGTATAAGTTTTATGCAGTGAAAAGTCTATTATCAAGGGATTTACTTGACAAATAGGTAAGGCAAGCTTTTTAATTAAAAGCAATTACAAAAGCTCGAGTGGAAGTTTTAGTTTCTTTTTGCTTGTTAATACTATTTGTGATGAATTTCTAATATAACTGTAACTACCTACTTTGTGAGCGATTGTAATGGAAATGGAAATGTAGATTTATGTTAACTTTTGTAACGTAGTAAGACATTAAAAAAAATCGTCCATTTTGATTTTATAATAAAGAATACTAGTTATCCCAGCGAACTTTGTATCGCCTCAAATATAAAAAAGAAAAAAAATTATATATATAAAATATAAAAAAAAAAATATATTTATATAAAATATTTAAAAAAAAAAAGTATGTAGAACTGAAAAACGCGACAGACGGACAGATAAATTGTCGTATTAAATATATAGATTTTATGAACGTTAGTTGTATTGAATTAATAAGATATTCCAGGTACTAAGTTGAAGAATGTCCCTATTACCTAGTATATCATCATGTTTTGTAGGTACGTAGTTTATTTTTATTCAAAACAAAAATTAAGTAAGTACCTACTGACATACAATACATCTAGTTTTTATTTATCTATTTATTATCTGTTCTCTCTTTGAGACAGTCTTGAGAATGCCTCGTGAAGAGGTGAAACATATGTCGACGTTTGTAATGTCTTCTTTTGAGCGAAATTATGCTATTATTTAAAAATTAAACATCATTGTTTTATCTATTTATTTATTACTAGCTGATCGCCGTAACTCCGCCCGCGTGATTTAGTTTACGGGAACACATTACCGGGATAAAAAGTAGCCTATGTTACTCAGGGTGAATGTAGTTTTCCAATGATGAAAGAATTTTTGAGTTTATTCATTACAAACATACAAATCTTTCCTCTTTATAATAGTAGTATAGATGAACAAACATAGGCATGACAATTATTTACCTGTGAAACGATAATGACGAATTATTATTACGGATTGAATTTAGACAGTACTTCGACATGTAGCGAACTTCGAAAACACATAGATCGATCGTCATTGCTTCGACTGCACTAGTATAAAATTGTGTCGCAGCCATTAGTTCTGTCTCTGAACTTCTGATCTGTCTGATCTAGTTAGTTAGTAGCGGTGAATTGGAACCAACACAAACATAACAAAAACTTGCGTTCTTCAAACAATCTACTTTTACATTGTCCTTCTCACACTTCTAGCCTTATTCACTCTTCATTCTACGTACAGTCTATTCTTCTCTGGAATGTGCTTCCGTTGGAAATTAGGATGTCAACCAGCCGTTTCGTTTTCAGCAAGAAGGTATATGAACTATATCGCGTCTCATAAACAGAGTCCTATCCTATATTTAATGCAGTCATAGCTCATAGTTGTGTTTTATTAGTTTATGTATTGTATATAGACATAATGTGCAGATATTCCTTAGACACTTTATTGAATTAATAATACATAGTATATATTATGTAGGTTTATGGACGTAATATATGTATATGTCTATAAATGTGTATGTATGTATATTTGTGTATATATATATATGTTTGTTAGTATTAGCTATGTATGTAGTTATTAGTATTTAAGTTTATCCTGTTTCTCTAATGTCATCATAACTTTTATAACCCCTTAGCACCTACTACTAGTTCTCTCTGCATCACCCTAAGGTTGACTGTTAGACAATGCCTATGGTATTAAGTCCGCCTATGTACTGTTACTGTGCATGAAGTGTAAATAAATAAAACACACCATTTTCGCCATCAAAGAGTGTCTCGCCATCAAACGTTATAGTTTGGTGAGGTATAGTCACTAGTGTAAAAAACTTGCATTAAGTTACTTATAAAAACAAATAAATTATTTTGTTGCTAGGGAATTTACAACTTAAAAACTGTTATTTCGCGGCTTATTCAGTCACGAAACGGACTTGGATTTTTGGGGAGCGCGTGGCTGGTTGCCTTTTAGGTTACCTCTGGCACTGGGCAAAAATCTAGGCCCAAACGCTCAATTGCAATACCGAACAACGTTTCCTTGTCCCGCACCGCGAACTAGTTCAGAGTAACTAGTTCTTCTGTGCGGGAAAAATCAAGCATTACCTTGACATTGGCGAAATCATCGATGAACATCAATGGAGCCACGTTTTAAAAAAAAGAAGAAGATGTCACGAAACACGCGGGCGTCCGCTAGTCTGTACTATTAAATAACGACAATAATATCCTGTCTTATATTTCGTCGCTCGATCGTTGAAAATCGAATAACCGAGGGTAGATATTACAAAAGGGTAATGGCGTCTCGTTTTGTTAAATTAAATTGTTACTTGAGAGCTTTCGAGAGATCCTGTTGACGTATTTTAATTACTTTGACGTTAATATTAAACAATTGTATCTTTGTGATAATATCTCCTAGTAATTTGTAGCTGTCGTTTGTGTTCAAATCAGTGTTGCGGAGTAATCCTGCTTTATACCGACATTCATTATGTACGAGTATATATCCCCGAACCGTTAGGCAGAGGTGTATTATACACCGACAATTTGTCAGTAATTATCCCACGGTCCCAAGTAATAAGGGAAAGTTGGGGTGTCAGCTGAGTTGCGTTATTTATGCAATGCCAATAGCTTTGTTTAAGGATCTCAACAAATTACAGGACAATTTTTCCATTTCTGGACACCGTAACTATACTAAACCCGGAACCTAAATACTTAGAGCCAGTGTGTCTAGTACCAGTTTCTTACGTTGATTTGCTCGAAATACGTTTTCGTAGCACACCAGCGCCCCTGGCGGTAACGTCAGGGAACTGTGCGAAATGTATGGAGGAATTCGAAAACGTATTTCGAGCAAATTAACGTAAGGAACTAATACTAGACACTCAGGACTAGTGTTAGATAAGTACTAAGAAAAACAAGAGTAATTAAAATATTCCAAGTATTTTTAGCAACAGAATAAAAAATCAACAATAATATAACGTATGCAACTACCGTATTGCTAAAGATGCTTATCATAATTTGTACAAACAAAAAGCTTAAAAATCCCTGTAATACGTTACTCGCTATAATATAAAAAACTGGTTGTTCAGCCGTCAGTAGGCTGACAAGTGAAGCCCGCATGTCGTTATCGCAGCTGACGAAGTGGCGACATGTGCGCTTGCGCATCGCGTGTGGCCTACAACTTGGTGAACGGTGAATGGCGAATTCTGAAACTTGTTGGCACATTCTGATAATATGCACAGATTGTTAATTATTGGACCCTATCGCCCTAAGGTTAGCCTTACGAGTGTGTGAGCATTAGGTGGAAAAAAAGGTTGCCTATCAACATCTTAAGTTTATATTATCCTTAGTCCGGAGGTAACGGGAAGCCTTGAGCCGCTAGTTCAGCGCCGAACAATAGTTTCCTTGGCCGCATTCTACCGTATTTACCACGGCGAGTGTTCTGAAGAGCTCTTCAATCTGATCCCACCCTATTCCTTCCGATCCCGAACGACTCGTGCCGGGCAGAGATGCCACTCCCACACAGTGGATAGCATGTTCGCGAGAACCGAACGTTTTAAACGTTCGTTTCTCTGCCGAACGATAGTGGCCAGGAACGCCCTGCCTGTGCACGTGTTTCCTCCCACATATAATCCTAGGTTCTTTAAGCGGACGTCAAGTTGAGGGCCACTCTCTATAGTATTACGTGCTGTGAGAGTGGCCCACAATAGCTAGACGTCGTCACTACTTACCACCAGGCGGGCGGCGTCAATTTGGCGAACGAAATATAAAATAAAAAAAAACCTTACCTGCAAGCGTTGCACCTGCTGGCACATAGACGAGGTCTGGCTAACATACACAAGGCATATGGAACCAACATTGAGTGGCGAAATCTAGGGGTTTTATTCGCCTCTGACTAACACTCAGGGGAATATTGATTTTGTGTTGTGTGTTAAAACCAAGTATTTCCTAATATTTAATATACTTTTGGCCTCAAATTGATTTTGCGGTGAGATTCTAAGGTTATATTACCTATAGTGATTTAACGGGGAATTTCCCCTTTTAATGAAAGGCGCTAGTTTCGAACCCAGTCTGAGACCATAGCTTCTGCGATTACATACCGACCTACCTATACAAATAACGTAGAACAAAAAAAACGAAGAACCGTGTAACAAAATTAGCTATCATCTCATCTCAGACCATTTGGCGCCCATATACTATATTATATTGGGATACTGGACATAGGCTTACCCCCAAATAGGTTTGAATTAAACCTACGTATACAACGCTGGCTGGACGGGTTGGAACAGAGTACAAAATTACTTAAGTATGGTTTACGTACATAACCTAGACATGGACCTATTAACAATTGTTTCCGATGTTTCCCGATCCTCGAACTTTATCTACAACTAGTAGAACTATATTGGTACCTACAATAAGAACCTTTCCCTTTAGCCAAGTAAGTGGCAATCCTACAGATAAATGAAGATTACGGTAACTTTCAAAAAGTATTTTCTTATCTCTAAGTCTCTTTCTGTTTTTCTTTTTTTTTACAAATCGCCAAATCTTAAAACGAATCCTGAATGTTATTATTATTCTGTGCCCGGTTTTAAGAGATAACCGTTAGAAAAAAAAATCAGACAGATATTCTTTCTCAAAAGTAAATTGAGTTAATGTTTATTGTTGTAACTTTTTATAAGGTCTGAATATAATTTCATTAATTTGAGAAAACGCATTTGCGTTATTCTGTTTATTCAGACTTCAAATATAAATGGAGAGCTTTTATTAGCTATCTATGTGATTACGTTGTGCAAAAATATTTATTTCTTATAATTTTTTTGGTTTTATATATTTGATTAACACATAGTATATTTCGAATGGGTGAATCTTCGATCAAACATGTATTGAATAATATATCGATAGTTTTTTTTTCAAGACTGCCACTTCCCCTGCGTCTATTGCGGGGCGCCCCAGGTGTGCAATCGGTAGTAGCTTCAGCACGCAGTCCTTCTAGCCTGCTTCTGTAAGGATGATCACTTGCAAGAGCTGGGTTGACTGGAGACGTCAGCGTCGTTTTTCTCATTGAATGTTGTGTCCAACTCGACGGCATTACCGCAAACCATACTGATAGAGACGAGTATTTGAATCGCACCGAAAAGACCCGGTTTCTTTAGTTTTAGTTTAGTTCTTGTCGAATTATTGTGTGCAAAGGGTACCCAAGTACCCCTGATGACAGTCACATGATGACTGTTGACAGTGATAGTTAGGATGAATTGAAAGCTATGTATTTCTTGTTGATGCTACTTGAATGCATTAGTAGATGAGCAAGTAATGTCCTCGTCCTAACCAAAGGTTTGGATCACATGAAAATTCTCACCTTCTGCATAAATATGTTTCTTTTCGTAAGGGTTACTAGATACCAAGCCCCAAGCCACTTACAGAAAAAAGGGTGCACCAATTTATATAGGTATTTTGATATGCAAATTTGGATAGGATGGTCAGGAAGCCATCCTATGCAAATTTGAAAATCTGATGCGACCCTATATTTCGCTATCGACAATCGAATCATAAAACTAACCGGGAATGTAGAACTTTAGTTTGTGAAACAAGCGCATTTTTTTTTGCCATCGGATTTTGATGAAACAAAGCCTATAATTTGCCGTGAGTTGATCGTCATTCTCATCATTCACCGAACCTTTTCCCAACTCAGTTGGCTTTCCAGTCTAACTGCGATTCAGCTGAACTTCGATATTTTACGTGAAGCGACTGCCATCTGACCTCCACAACCCATGGGCGATATCGAAGTTCTGTAGTTAGACCGGTCGGATTTTTGATTTAGGGCTCCAACTACCCCTAACGACTGCCATAGATGTTCGTCTGACAACCGGGACCGACGGCTTAACGCGCTCTCCGAGGCACGGAGTTGATCGTCATTCTATCTGCGACAAACCGCACGAAAATTCGATAAGTAACTTCGTAGAAGTGTGTCAGATAAGAATGAAAATAATCTTACAATAATTTTTGTTTTATACAAACCATTGCGGTACTAATTAACTAGGTATTTATAATTTATCTGTATGGTACAATCACACTTTTTCTACTGTTTTATTTAGTACTAGCACGATGTCTCGCGCGGTGCTTCGCGTCGCACCACGCCATAGGTTTTGGCCTATAACTTTTGACCCCTTAGGGCTAGGTCAAATTTTCGATTTTTTGGCTTGATTCCAGATTGAGGGCTATCCATCAACCATCATTGGAGCATAAGCAGTTCTCGAGAGCTAAGGGGGGACAAAAATTACATTTCCCATTTCTATATATAGATACCCCTACAGAGATACGAACCCGGGCAGCGTGGTATAAATTAGCCTGAATTCCCCCCTCTTTGGGGGAGGCCTTTGTCGAATAATGGGCTGAAATAATGTTGATAAATAAATAAATAAGTATTACTTAATGTGTTTCTCTCGTGTTTTATGTTGTGCGGTAAATATTGGACAACAGAAAGTATATTGGCAAATATCGTGCTGAAATATTATCCGGAAGAGGCTGTTACGTCACGAATGGTGTTCATATCATATCATATCATATCATATCATATCATATCATATCATATCATTATTATGTATATTACAATACCTAACTAACCTACTACCGCGTTGCCGCGGCTTCGCCCTCGTTGTTTGGTTTTCTTGTTACCTATTCTCACTGGAGAAATTTTTAAATCGGTTGTGTAGGTATAGAGCCTATGCAAACAAACCTTTCCTCTCTTAATTTTTTTTTTATTATATTTATTAGTGGTTCCCAACCGGTGCGGTGGTCCACAGAAGCCAAAACATGGTCCGCTTTTCTTTATTATTATTATTTTTATTTTATCGTCGACGTCGTTAGTAAAACAAATGTGACCTAAACCCAGGTTGGGTTGCCATTTTGCTTAAAGAACTTCGTTACTGACGGGGGTTCCCCGAGCGCACAATTTTTTTTATTAGTTTGATTTGAAGACGAGGCTCTAACAAACCTCTGCTGTAAGAACAAAGTTCTCGGTGACATGTGGTCATACAATATACATCTACCTACCACTCCGAGGACACATACGTAATACTATGTTTATCTACATTTATACATCCTCAATAGTATTCCTATTACTACCATCATTACTCTGTTCGATTGGGCGTACTAACATCAGTTCACATCAAAGGCTAAACTTCTATAACTTCGCCGAAACTAGCAGCACAGACGGTGCTCTAGCCAATTATATTCATAGATGAACGATCTTGAATACCTTGTTTACCGCACTCGGATGTTTCGAGAACGTCTGTACTAAGAAATGTCTGGTACTTATTAAGGTTTTGATGCTTTTTGAGGGTAAAAGCTTTTAAGTTCTGAAGATCCACTATAATATTTATATGCCAAAGGATAGAAAAAGCCACCGACCTCGCTTGAGACTAAAATCAGACTTAGAGAGGAGCCTCCTTTGTCTGTGTTACTAATTTAATACTAATAGGTCTGGCCTGATGTAGTACTCAACAAAACTGCTTAGAAGAATTTGGGGACGTTTTTACCTAACAGTGGAGTATTAGAGGTTCATAAAATATGATTCTAATACATATTAAATAATTATTTTAAGACATTAAGACTCCTCCGTGCTTCGGAGAGCACGTTAAGCCGTCGGTCCCGGTTGTCATACGAACGTCTTCGGCAGTCGTTAAGGGTAGTTGGAGCCCTAAATCAAAAATCCGACCGGTCTAACTACAGAACTTCAATATCCCCCATGGGTTGTGGTGGGGGTCAAATGGCAGTCGCTTCACGTGAAATATCGAAGTTCAGCCAAATCGTAGTTAGACTGAAAACCCGACCCCAACTACGTTGGGAAAAGGCTCGGTGGATTTTATTTTATTTAATCATTGGCTAGTCATCAAAACATACAGAAAACTTTCCAATGTTTTGTTGTCGTGAACAAAATGAAATGCGTACTTCATAACTCGGTTTTCGAACAGAAACTTATTTCGAACTTCAACAGCAGATCTAATGGATTTTGACCAAGTTGGTAGCTTTTATAATTAATTTGGCGACTTTTATAATACGATTACATGATATCACCAGATCCGTCTGTGTACTCCATATGTTATTTTTGACCGACTTCAAAAAAATTAGAAGGTTCTCATTTCGACTGGGTCAATCAATTTTGAAGATTGCTTTTTTTTAGGTGATAGCTACTGCTTCTCGAGTGGGTCCTATTTTATTTTAGTCCCAGTCTGGTAATTTGAAGTCGGTTTTTGTGTCAATCTTTAATGTGTTTTATACTTACTAGCTTTTGACCCCTTAGGGCTAGGTCAAATTTTCGATTTTTTGGCTTGCCTCCAGATAGAGGGGTCAATCATCATTGGAGCATAAGCAGTTCTCGAGAGCTAAGGGGGACATTCCCCATTTCTATATATAGTTGTATTGTTTCAAAGTTGATCAAACTTTGATCTCGTATTGAATTCCCAAGTATTCCTCAGAATTGTGTTACCTACTTTTTTATTAGAGGCAATTTAAAATTCGTTCCGCTTGTTTATAATTAATTTGTTCAAGACTTTCTTATTAGCAACATTTTGCGAGACGGTACTCTAATAATAAATACTTTTGAGTGCTTTTGGTTATAATTTTGTTTTGTTTTTATTATCAATATAATTTTAATAATGTTTTCTCTTTGTTCGAATTTGTATCATTGTGTGAATGCATAAATATGTAAAATATGTCAGGAATTTATACCGCGACATCTGATTGGTGCTGTAAGAACAACGAGATGAGTTTTTAAAACACTATAGCTTCTAAAGCTGTTAATGAGATAAATCCCGAATTCGCAATATTATGGTAGGAACTTACAATAGTATTATGTGCTTACACCACTTAAGCAGTCGAAATGTGTTATGCAAGGGATGTCCTACGGAACTGAGACAGATACGCCTTTTGTAGAAGCTCACTGTCACCCTAAGAGCAATAGAAAGGGCTATGCTCGGAGTGTCGAAGACGACGAGATCTGAAGGCGGATGGGGGTCACCGACATAGCCCAAAGAGTCGTTAAGCTCAAGTGGCAGTGGGCAGGGCACATCGCTCGTAGGACCCATGGCCGATAGGGTCAAAAAGTCCTCGAGTGGCGACCGCGTACTGGGAGACGCAGCGTGGGTCCTGGGTAGGCTTGCCACAAGGTGGACTGACGACATCGTGAAGGTCGCGGGAGGCCACTGGATGCGGAAAGCGCTGGACTGAATGTTGTGGCGTTCGTTGGGGGAGACCAATGCCCAGTAGTGGGCATCAGTCGGCTGAAATTATGAAAATGATGAATTAGTCAGAAGAAGAAGCTCCACTTCAAATGTGTATTAACTTTTATGAGGTATTTTCGTGAATCAATACAGTTTTATTACTGCGATGTATGGAAACAGATAATGGTATTGAGTACATATTTCAACAACATATTTCAGCCAGGAGACATGCAATAAGCTCATTAGCGGTTATTATGAATGCCATGTTTTAAATTCAATTAAATTGGATAAATAATAAATAAATTATGTTAGGACAATTCAGCACTCTGCCAGCTAAGTTCAATCTAAAGCAGAGCTGGTGCTGTAACATCTTCATAACTGAAACCTACTTTCTTATATAGGTATTTATAGAAAAACACAAACTTCAAATCAAGAATTTACGTATTTTAGTAATATTTGACCGACCCGGGAGTCGAACATACGACGCTGTCACACACGTTTAATGTGTCATAGCGCGTAGAAAATGTAAACGTCATACGTCGTAAGACGTAGGACCAATGTGTCGCTGTTTTCCATGTCGCGTCGCATACGTCGTATGTGAAGGACCAGTGTGTTTCAAGCTTAACTCTCACACACTTTTCGTAACGCTCTCGTCACGCATTCACCAGCTTACTCCCCAAGCCAAGCGTGCGTAAAGTTGCGTGAAGGTACGTTACTTCAAAAAAGGTTGTCAAATATTTTATCTCAATAAAAAAAGTATCTTCACTTCCGTAAAGAAAATACGGATACCTTAAAATATGGCTGAACACATTATACAGTTAAAACTGAATTTGTAACCATCGTTACACGCAACCCAGCAGTTTTCCAAATTAATTACCTTGCCTTTGTCGCGGGTTATTTTAAAATTTATTTCGATTCGTCCGCCATTTTCTGGGTACAAGCTAATTACGTCTGACGTTCCGTTTCACTCGCTCTATTTTATTCGCTTACGTTTCGTTTGTTAATACGGTCGTTTGACTACGAATTACCATCATCAGATCTGTAGATATTTAAATTGTTTTATTTTTCTTTTGAACGTTACTCTTGTAATAATCCATTACGAAAGCACCCTCTTACGTTTTTTTTTAAACCTGGCAAAATCATTCATCCACTGACCTTATTCCCAACTCAGTTAGCCGTGGCTTTCCAGTCTAACTGTGTAGCGGCTGAACTCCAATATTTTCCGTGAAGCGACTGCCATCTGACTTCCACAACTCATTGATGATATCTAAGTTGTGTATATAATATGCCTCTGTCTACTGCTGCGGGAAAATTCGTGTTTTTTTGTATGAATTTAAAAATATGTAGAGAAGAGTTTCCTACACATATAAAATTGTATCGTAGTGTAGTACAAAAATATACTCATAGCATTTATTTCGTCTATTATAATTAATCTCCTCAACTCAAAGTTCAGAAGGACAATTCGCAAACTGTCAACATAATAAGCGGGTAACTATGTCTAACTTGTAACCTCATAAAGTACTTAACGTTGGTGGACTCGCGCGTTATCACTGAGGATGAACAGAGACTATTATATTAAACAATATGAAATTATCACGCTTTTGGTCTTCGATTTTATAAGGTACAATTATTCAAAAGGCGAGTGGTTTCAAAAGCGTTAGAAATTAGACGTTATAGTAGGTATTAATGGTTTACTCGTACAATGATGCCACCGTAGCCTGGTGGCTAAGTAGTTAGACTTGCTTTTCGGTGAAGTGAGTTTAATCCCTGCATTATTGTCGAGAACCCACTCCCAACACGAACACTTCTAGAATAGCTGAAAGAGTTGATGCAATAGATCGTATTTGACACTGGTTGGATTCTTATGAAAAATCTCTAATTTGGACATTTTTTTTTATGTTCGATCGCCTGTGATTGTTGTTTCACCGATTATTAAACATTCTAACATGCAAAATGACAACCACCTGTCATTACAATCGGTCATTCAACCTATTTTCCAATCGATCGCCACTTTGTCTATGATTGCGTATCAATTTCACGATGATAACATAACACCCTTTTGTTATCTATCACTCCCCTCATATACTATGAATATAACACTTGACGCTAACATTACATCTTTGTCCTCGAAGTGGTAGACAATTTTTTTATTACAATCACTTTTCACCAATCTTTTTGGTCCTTCGAGGAGACAAGCCTTTTCCGGAAACTTAAGGTCTTTCGCCAGGGTCTCTTCCTGAAGCTCGGCAATAGATGTTACGCCCAGCATTGCCTTTTCCAAAGTTTTGACCAGAGCCTCTTCCTGACGCTCGACAATGAACATGATGCCCGGCGATGGACGTTTCGGCAGCAATTTTTAAAAAAAGGGCCACATCATCCAGTCCTTCTTCTTCCCAAGGTAGTAGAAAGCTACAGCAGTTCCTTAAGAACGATGGGACCTGGTCATCTTCCACTGCACAAAGCTGATCTACTGGCAGAGGGACGGTAGAAGCGGTTCTTTATGAAGCACTTACCACAAACTCCAAAACAATTCGTGTAATGTACCACAATCAGATAAAAGCAATATAATTAAACCTGCAATACAGAATTAAATTGAAGGCCATTGGACTGGTGAAGAAAGAACAAATTAAAATGCCAACCAAAACCCGAGAATCGGAGTACATTCACAAACACATGTCACGGACATTCACTATGTCTATATTCCAATGCTGGTCCCCTTAATTGGGGTCGAAACGCTTAGCATACGGACGGGTCGATGTAATGAAATGGGTCGTCATTGTCGAGTAAATAAAGGACCCTTGTCACCACCCACGGCACTAAAGTTGCAAACACACTATACTTGTGTTCGTAAGGTGCGTTTTAAGAATATAAATTGCGAAATTATGTGAAAGAGAGAGACGGAACGAATTCTTTTAAGGAGAATAGATGGTAATACAAAGCATGGTTTGGGCATCATTATCAGTTATCAGATGAACAATGTATATGATTTAAGGTCTTCAAGACCTGATATATTTATCATTTAAATTTGTTGATGAGTAGTTTTGTAAATTTACAGCAAATACGACTTGAAATTACCAGAATGGGCGAACCGATATAGATTTTTTTTGAAATGAATGTTACATCTTCTCAAGTTGTCCCATTTCAATTTGGTCCCATTCCGACAATTATTTGGTCCCATTTCGGTAATTTGAATTTTTGACGTTTATTTTTTTTTATTCGGTTTACTAGTCTAAGTGAGGTTACATACATAAAAAATACAGTCATATTGAGAACCTCCTGCTTTTTTTTCTGTAGCCTATAATAACACCATAATTGTTTATATCTGTGTATTTCTCACCGATCTCACAATATCGCAGGCATCCGTTAACTACAATAATCTGAACAAAACACCACACGTTCGCAGCTGTTTGCACGTAAGACCAATCCTTCTATAATTGAAGGTGAACGCGTCGTATTATCTTTGCAATTCGATATTAATTACAGTGTATTGCTACATACGGACCATTCAATACCTTTTGTTTTACTGTAACAATCTACTGAGCCTCAGGTTGCAGACGGTGATTGCACATGCGACACAAATACAAAACAATTTTGTACTGAACCTAATATGTAAGTACTCAAAAAACGTGCTCATTATAACTGTGAGTTAAGGGACCCAGACTAAACCTAAAATTGGAACCACCCATTCAGTCTGCTCGCCATCTTGGCATGGAAAACTCAGTCTCAGAGTCCTGTAAGCACCGATGTATCCTTGCAGCAATCACTGAATTCGACAGAACTTCCTCTGGCAACCCAATCTGACTGTGAAGGTTCCGTCAATATTACAACTTAAAAAACGTGGATTTACTCATTCGTATTGGAAGGAAGATAGGAGACACAGACTAACTTTAACCCATCTATTCAGTCTGTTCGTCCTTATATCTTCTTTTGGAAAAAGTCAATAGAGTAAAGACTCGAATATAGAAGATAAAAGATTCTTCTAAGCACCGATGCTTATCTGACTGTAAATAAAATACACGTCAAAAATTGACACAACAACCGACTTTAAATTACCGAAATGGGACCAAATAATTGTCGGAATGGGACCAAATTGAGGTGGGACCACTTGGGAAGTTGTAGCTTTCCATTTAAAAAAATCAAAATCGGTTTGAGCACCTTTTTTGGAAGTCGGTTAAAAATCAGAAAATCCCCTAACATTGGGATTAACTTTTCGAAATAATATGACAAGAGAAACCTTATTAGAATATAATTCACCTTCTTTTAAAATAGTTGGGAAAAAATTAGAAACAATTTCTTTGTTTTTTTTTTAATTCCGCGACATCAAGTCCGCTCCCATGTCCATTGCTGCGGGCTTTTTCGGTGACCCCAGAAGGTATTACCAGTGGCGCCCGGTGGACTTTGGCCAGCTGTGTGGCCTCTTCGTGGGTTTGGTCGGAATGAAAATCCCGCGTCGTTGGGGTTGTTAATCCTTTTGGGAATTCTTTATTCCCTTACCAAAAGAGTTAAACAAGGGGTATATGTTGCCCCCACAATTCTGGTAACAAAGTGTTTCAATTTTTCCAACGTATTTTACTAGATTTCGTTGTTACATTCTGTGGAATGTGTGCGCGCCTTAATACACGAGTCTACTTTGGGTAATAGAGTGTGAAATTAGGAAAGGTTGTGAGTGAGTGTTTGGAACTCTGTGACTGCGAAAGTTTTAGTTTTGTAACTTGCAATCGCTTTTTTAACCAAATTAAAAACCGGAGAAGGTTCTCTATTCGACTGTTTCTTTGGGTTCCGTAGTAAAAGTCACGGAATCCTTATACGTCATGTCCGTTCGTCTGTCTGTCCTCGGCTTTCCTCCTAAACGGTTAAGCCTAGTTAGCACTGCTTTAGTAATTTGGTAGAGTAGCGTGTAATTTAGTGGCTAAACTACTCGCTACTACACAGAAATCGTTCGCATTACGGTTTAGTACAGTACACAAGTGAGTGGTGGCGGCCACTAATGAACTCGACTAATCAACAGGTTCGGACTTGTTTAGCCGGTGAACCAGTGAGCACGGATGCGTGGTGGTAGGCGCTACTCGCCCGAAAAAATAGAGTAAAATGGATTAACTCGAATAAAATCTGTGTGGAAATTAAAAGCATTTTCTTTTTTTTTTTTTTTTTTTTCTTTTTAAATCATTTACCAAATTACTCGACTAAATTTTTGTAATTCGCACATATTTAGCTACTAAATTACTCGCTACTCTTCTAAATTACTAGCCTAATGCGAACTAGGCTTTAGTGCTAGAAACATGAAACTTTGCATGGATATGTTTATTTACTACGTCGACTAAATAAATTATTAAAAATGATTTTTAAGGCTACCTACCTCCTTAGGGCTCGTTTAAGGAGACGCGGGGCGTCGAGCTTCACGTGCGGCGTGGCTTGGCGCGGCACGTCGAGCGATTTAACCGTTTATAGTGAGGCGGCGCGTGAAGCGGCCCGCGTCGCGTCACGCGCGCAAACTCAAACATAGAAATGCAGGAGCTCGTTTAAGGAAACGCGGGGCGTCGAGCGACGCGAGCGGCGTGGCTTCGCACGGCGCTGCGCCCGCCGCGTGGGACGCAGCATTGTATGCGGCGTCGTTCAGTGCAACACCCGCCCCGGTGCGATTCTCGCAGCTTATTGCCGTCCTTCCAGTCTTGTTCGACTAGTTACAAAGAGTAAACGTGTGTATTGTTTGTAATCATGGACGACATCATTGATATATTGCTTGAAGATAATTATAACCTAAAAAGTATTTTATTTACCGCTAGAGCGGAACATAAAATTTATTCATAAAATTTTGAAAAGAAACATCTAGCGAGAAATGCAGATATTAACTTGTCCGCTGTTTATCCAGCAGGATTATTAGATAGCGCTGTAATGTTTTTTTCCTGAGTGCAATGCTAAGTTTCCGTCCCTGAAACTGGCGCCGACGACGCCGACATTCCCACTGCATACCCCACACCTCTCCCAGCCTTCCTTGCCGCGTCCTTTGCGGCGTCACTCGCCGCTTCATCCGCCGCGTTCTCCCACGTTTCGTTAGTACCGGGGTAACGAAACTTCGATTTCGTATGAATTTCGTTAGTACCGGGGTACCGCCGGGCGCCACTGGAAATACGTTCTGCTTGGAACCAGAGACGCCCGGCAACGGACGTTAGAGCGGCCGCGGCATTGGTCGCGGAACTAAAAAAAAAAAAAAAAAAGTACCGGGGTAGGCCTACATATCTCTATATAAATTATGGGGTACTTCTAGTTCTTCGTCTGCGTTATTCGATACAATTTATAACAGATTTATTATCGATGGTAAAAAGTACCTCTTCTGTGCATACGTTTAATACAATATGTGCCTAAGTTTACTTGAAAAAAAAAACCCCAAGTCCGCATTATACTGGGGCGGGGCCCCAAGAGATTAGACTACGTCCTCGCCGTCCGCCCTGGACCCCAACTTGACCATGGTAACGCAGTGGCAAGTTGGGTGACCGAACGTCGAAATCGAAACTTGAGTGGCCAACACAGAAGAAATTGTGCTTACTATGAAGCCTGAAGAGACCCCCGGTCCTGACACTGCCCTTCCCCGGGTAGTCTCAGCCGACGACATATTGCGCGAACAACGGACTTCGATGCCTTTTGATTTGGGGGCTCGCGTCGCGCCGCCTAGTTGCAGCGCGACGTCGACGCCCCAAGGAAAAGTTGCTGCTGGGACTGACGATGGGTCAGCTCCCAGTAGCGTGAAGAGTAAGGGCCGTTCTGCCTCGCAGAAGAGGACCCTCGAGAAGGAGGGACCGCCGCGCGACCGGAGCACTAGTTGCTCTGGATGGGGGTCCCTCCTCTCCAGCGATTCGGAGGAGGAGGTGCCGGTGAAGACGGTGCGCACGCGTCTCGGCGCCTACAGAGTGCGCCCGCCTACTCCACCGCCGTCCTCTGTACCGTCCCTGCGTAGTCGCAGGGATATTGGTGTGCCGCCCGCGCGGGAGATCATGAGCATTCTCTCCCGCATGAACGCGGCCATGCGGGGGAGTAAGAATATGTCGGGGAGGAAGAAGATTGTGGCTTCACTGGTGGATGAAGCCCAATCCTCCCTAGACAAGCTCCTCGCGCGGAGCGCCACAAAGGAGGAGGCGAAGCTCCGCAAGCAGGTTGCGAGCCTGGAGGTGGAGCTCACTGCCTTCCGAAAGGAGATGGAAGATCTCCGTCGGGAGGTCGCTGAGTTGACCACAGTGGTCAAGGCACCTCCAGGTCCCATGCCGCCTCCTCCTCTGACGGCTGGACCAGCGCCGAAGACGGCGCCCACCACGGCGCCCGCCTAGCCGCCACAGCCTGTGCCGACCACGGTGCAGGTCCTGACGGCGATCGAGAGGCGCCTCGCGGTCCTGGAGGACCGGGCGTACCGCCCTCCGCTAGCGCGCCCCGCGTTTTCATACGCGGCGGCTGTTGGCGGTGCTCCCGCTCCCGGTCCTAGCGGCACACCTGCTATCCGCCGCCCCGCTCCGCCCCCGTCCGCTTCGGTGAGCCGGATACCGGCCGAGACCGCGGCCCAGGCGCGGAAGGCCAAGGGGCGCGGCAAGAAGAGTGGCACCCCTGCCGCCTCCTCTTCCTCTATCGTCGCTCCCGCTGCTTCCTTACATCCCTCCAGACGGGAGGGATGGGAAGTAGTGGGGGCCAAGAAAAGGAAGACGAAGGCCGCAAAGAAAGCGGCCAAAGCCGCCGCGGCGAAGGCGCCGAAGAGGCCCCGCCCTCCTCGCTCCACCGCCGTCGTCCTGACGGTGACGACGGTAGGTGTGGAGAAGGGGGTGGGGTACGCCGACGTACTGAGGACTGTGAAGTCCTCAGTCAACCTCTCGGTCCTCGATATACAGGGGGGGCTCCGGTGCAAGACGACACGCATCGGGGCTCGCCTCCTCGAAGTCTCCGGCGCCTCCAGCGGCCCTAAAGCTGACGCCCTAGCGGCTCAGCTTAGGGTCGCGCTGGACGAAGAAGCCGTCCGCGTCACCAGACCCACCAAATGCGCCGCATTGCGCATCACGGGTCTGGATGACGCGGCCACGACGGAGGAAGTTGTCTCCGCCGTCGTGGAGGCGGGCGGCTGCCCCCGTGACCAGGTGAAGGCTGGAGATATCTCCTTCGGCTCCACTGGTCACGGGATGACAGTCGTCCAGTGCCCCGTCGCGGCGGCACTGAAAGTGGCGGACGGACGAAGCCTCCTCGTAGGGGGCTTCCTAAAGGCGCAGGTGCACCTCCTTCGTGCCCGGGAAACCAGATGTCTCCGGTGCATGGTGGTGGGGCACGTCGGAGTGCAGTGTACAGCGGAAGTCACCGTGGGCGATCGGTGCTTCCGCTGCAGCCGGCCCGGTCACAAGGCAAGTGCCTGTGACGCCCCGCCTCGCTGCTTTAGATGCGAGGCGGAGGGCAAGACCGCGGATCACCGGGTCGGCAGCACAACCTGCGCCGCCTCGAGGCCAAAACCTCGTCCGTCCGCTGAGAGCGGTGGGGGTGCCGCCCTTGCGCGGCCAGTTGTTTCGCGGCGGGATGCGGTTATGGACGTCAATTAATGTCTGACGCCCGTATCCGTATCCTGCAAGTGAATTTGAACCACTGCCGTGCTGCTCAGGATCTTCTGTACCAGAGCATCCGGCAGTGGTCCATAAACTTGGCCGTGGTCGCCGAGCCGTACTACGTCCACCCGGGAAGCCCGGTGGACGAGGACGGCTCGGCCTGTTGTATCTTTCGGGGGTCCGCCGCAGACAACTCGCGCCTTGCGATCATTGCAAGGGGCCGCGGGTGTGTTGCGGCGGACTATGATGGGTTGGCAGTCGTGGCCACCTACATCTCGCCGAACATTGACGAGTCTCAGTTTGAGCTATGGCTCACTGAGCTCGACGTCGTCTTCGCTGCGTGCCGTCCTCGCCCTGTCCTGCTCCTGGGAGACTTCAACGCCTGGAGTGAGGCGTGGGGCTCCCGGGAAACCAGGGACAAGGGGAGGCTTCTTGAGGACTGGACCAGACCACGTGGTCTGGAGGTCCTCAACCGGGGGAATGTCGCCACCTTTTGGCGGCGGGGGGGGGAATCGATCGTGGACGTAACGTTCGCATCCCCTGACCTCGCCGCCCGTATTACAGGCTGGCGCGTGGAGGAGGGTGAGGAGACGCACTCGGATCATCGGTACATCCGGTTCGATGTCGTCCCCCCACCTGACCTCCCACAGCCGGTGGCAAATGCCCCGGATCCGCGTTGGGCACTTCACCATCTGGATCGGGAGGCTCTCCTGGAGGCATCCATCGTGCAGGCCTGGATTCCGGCGCCGGACCGGCCTGCCGATGTGGATGCCGAGGCGGAGTGGTTCAGGAGAGCCATGTCGCAAATCTGTGATGCGGCGATGCCTAGGGTTACACCCAGACCGGCCAGGAAGCAGGTGTACTGGTGGTCGCCGGAGATTGCAGAGCTGCGCGCAGCATGCATCTCCGCCCGCCGCCGGTACACCAGGTTTCGCCGGAGGCGTCGCCGCCCAGACGACGCGGCAGCCCGAGAGGCGGAGCTTTTTCAGGCATACAGGGAGGCTAAAGGTAATCTCCAGGAGACGATAAAGCGGGCCAAGACGGCGGCCCGCGAGGAGCTCCTGGAGACCCTGCAGCAGAACCCATGGGGGCGCCCGTACCTACAGGTCAGGGAGAAACTCCGACCTAGGGCGCCCCCACTGACCCAGAGTCTCCAGCCGCAGCAGCTGGAGCGGGTCATGGGCTCCCTGTTTCCGACGAGCGCGGAGGAGCACGTCCCTCCGCGCATGGCTCCGTCTCTGCCCGACGCGGATAGCACCAGCGAAGACGACGTACCCGAAGTCAGGGTGGGGGAGCTAGGTGCGGCAGTACTCCGGCTTAAACGCCGGAAAATCACTGCCCCCGGACCCGACGGCATTCCTGGCCGTGCATGGGTCCTGGCCCTCGAAGAACTCGGGCCTCGACTGATGGGGCTCTTTAGCGCATGCCTCGAAAGGGGCCAGTTTCCCAAGGTGTGGAGGACGGGGAAACTGGTCCTGATCCGTAAGGCGGGGCGGCCGGTGGACTCACCGGCCGGATACCGGCCGATCGTGTTGCTCGACGAGGTGTGTAAGCTCTTTGAGCGAATTATCGCGGAACGCCTCGTCGAGCATCTCACGAGTGTGGGGCCAGACCTGGCGGATAACCAGTTCGGTTTCCGTCGGGGACGCTCCACCGTGAGCGCGATCATGCGCGTGAAGAGCCTGACGGAGGAAGCAGTCTCGCAGGGCAAGGTGGTGGTGGCGGTGTCTCTTGACATCGCCAACGCGTTCAACACCTTGCCATGGAGCTGCGTTAGGGAGGCGCTCGTGTATCACGAAACGCCTCTCTACCTCCGTCGTATTGTCGGGGCCTATCTCTCGGAGAGGGCCATAGCTTTCCCCAGCTGGCTCGGGCCAGCTCGGCGAGATGTGTCGTGCGGTGTTCCGCAGGGGTCGGTCCTGGGGCCGCTTCTGTGGAACATCGGCTACGACTGGGTGCTGCGGGGTGCGTTGCCTAGGGGTGTCGGCGTAACGTGCTACGCCGACGATACCCTCGTCACGGCGCGGGGTGCAACGTACCAGGAGGCAGCACTCAAGGTCACGACGGGTGTTGCTCGAGTCGTGGGTCGGATACGGCAGCTGGGACTGGAGGTGGCCTTGCACAAGTCCGAGGTTCTGTGTTTTCACAGACCTCGGAACGGTCCACCAGAAGGTTCCAGCATAAATGTGGGAGGCGTTAGCATCGGCATCAAGCCCTCGATGAAGTACCTAGGGATCGTACTTGATAGCCGATGGAACTTCGGACCACATTTCCGAAGTTTGGTCCCCAAGGTGACGCAGGCATCGGTCGCGCTTTCGCGACTGATGCCCAACCTAAAGGGACCCAACGCCTCCTGCAGGAGACTGTACCTGGGGATCGTGCGGAGTATGGCCCTATACGGGGCTCCCGTATGGGCGGATAGGTTGGCGGTCAAGGGGAACGTGACTCTGTTAAACAGACCACTTAGAACCTTGGCCGTCAGAACCGTACGGGGGTACCGCACGATCTCCGGAGAGGCTGCATGTCTCCTAGCCGGGACCCCTCCATGGGACCTGGAAGCGAGAGCCCTTGCGTCATTGTTCCAATGGCGCAAGGAGGCGCTGGAGCGGGACCACAGGCCTGCGTCTCGAGAAATCGAGGACCAGCGGTCCCAACTCCGCCAGGATCTCATGGAGTCATGGAGGGTGCGACTTGAGCAACCCAAGGGGGGTGCCATCTTCATCGCGGCGGTGAGACCGATCATGGACGATTGGCTGCAGAGGCAGCATGGTGACCTCACGTACCGTGCGACGCAGATGGTTGCCGGGCATGGATGCTTCGGTAGCTATCTGTTTCGCATGCATCGTGAGGTCACACCCCGGTGTCAACACTGCGAGGTTTCCGACGACGACACCGCACTCCACACGTTGGTGGAGTGCTCAGCGTGGGCGAGTCAGCGCCGGGACCTCGTAGTGGGTCTGGGCGTGGATACCCTCTCGCTGGGGACCATGCTTCAAGCCATGGTGTCCAGCGGGAGTAGGTGGAACGCGGCCGTGTCCTTCTGCGAGCAAGTCATGCTCGCGAAGGAGGCGGCCGGGAGGGAGAGGGAGCGTACCCTCCCCGCCGAGTTCCGTAGTCGGCGGCCAGGCCGCCCCAGACTACGCGACTACGCCCAAGACTATCGTCCTCCATGATCGGGGCCTGAGGACGGCGGGATCGCCACCCACCGTCCTTACAGAAGCAGGCTAGAAGGGTTGCGTGCTGCGGGGCCTTTGCCCCATAGCACGCAACCAGATTCACTCACTGACGCGGGATAAAACCCGACCCCAATGACGCGGGATTCTCGTCCCGACCAAAAACCCGCAGAGACCACAGGGGTGGTCAAAGTCCGCCGGGCGCCACTGGACATACCCTCTGCTAGTAACCAGGGACGCCCGGCAACGGACGTTAGAGCGGCCGCGGCCTTGGGCCGAGGAATTAAAAAAAAAAAAAAAAAAAGTCCGCATTATACTGTGTATAATCATTATCTTGGTGACCTGGAGATTTTTAGGTAAGTATGTAATAAATAAATAAATGTGTTGGGGTATTCCTACAACAGCGCCACCTAGCCTCAAACTTAGCATATAGCTTGTGTTGCGAGAACGCGAACTGATAAATATTGAATAAACAAAACTTTTTTATTTACAATAAGAATGACAATTTACATAATTATGTACAAAAAATATTTACACTACAAAATGTCGTTTAAAAAATCCTCCGCGTCATTGTGTAAAAAACCCCTCCTCTACTACCTATACCTTACATATATAACTAAATATAACTATCTAACTAACTAATATATATATCTATAAACTAAGAGGGAAGAAAGAAAGGAAAGGACTATAAATAAATACAGAAAGAAAGAAAGACTAAGAAGAAGGAAAACCTAGAATATGGAAGGAATTATATCTAGAATAAATTGAACATGGATTATATTTTTTTTTTTTCATTCTGGACGGAGAATCTGAAATACATGGAAAGCTGCATTATAATCGTCTAAAATGATTATACTAGTCTATCTGATAAGATGATAGTATATCAACTATATAGTTCCATTTAGAATACCTATAAAGTACTTCTAATATGAACTTTTACTGAAGATTGGCCAAAGTGATCGATCGTCTAGTGATTAGTGGTAGGACTCTACGTTGTGTCATAGCAAACCGGATTCTTTTTTGTGATTATGCGCTCAGAACTATAATGTAAGACCTAAATAGTGCTTCTAATTTCAACCCTAAATAAGTGAAGTTAATATCTTATAGTGATTCTAAATTATTTGTTAGACCTAACTAGTGCTTTTAATTTCCTAAACCTAGACAAGTTGTTCTAGTAACTCAGATTGTCCTATCAGTAATAGATGAAAGGTATTTTAGTGTCAATCGTGTACATAACCTAAAAGTGACATTAATATTGATAATATTATTCTGGATTACTGTAATAAATTATTAAAGTTTTAACAACAAGTGAGTACCTATTTATTTATAATAAGATATTGAATTTATTGTGGTTATTATAGAACTTAGGGATGTAACATACAGACTAGTTGCAATAATTAAATGTTTACCGAATGGTCATGATAATTAGGAGGGGTAATGGACTGTAGGTAATTAGGTATCAATGTGGGGTTGGAAATAGCCTTCACTGCCCCAGCCACGCAGAGGCTGACTGAGAATCAATCCATACACCATATTCTCTCGTGAAGATATTTTTGGATGATGAAGCAGCTTGAACAGCTGATCACGAAGGGATTAGAACGAGTTCCAGATCCACAAAATTGATGTTAATATTATCAATAGGTAAGTATACCCAGTGATAGCCATAATAGTTCAGCTAGGAGTTATGCTTGGCAAGAACCTCCAAAGCTTATTGGTATATCTGAGATCATGTTCATACAAACAGTCTCATGAATTATAAAATGACGAATTGTAGAAGATCCGAGGATACATCTACCGTAGAAACCCTGATCCAATGATACATCAACTCTATCTCAATCTGGTCCAGTCAAGGAAATCCAGTGAGTCCGGAGCAGTGCTCAAATTCACAAGGGCTGCCCATGAAATACAATCAGCAATACACGATACAGTCTATCTCGTCTTGCCCTTAGGCCAAGAGAGTCCGGACCATCGGTAAGCCAAGTTGCAACCATGCCAGCAAAGTGGTTGAAGTTGTAATCATATGAATGTCCGTACCACAAACACTCAGATATACATCAAGATAGTTATCATTAATGTAACATAAATCCATTCTGAACTATTTTAGCAGATAGATACAAGTATTTAAGAATTAGCTTCTGGTAACCCGAGTAGGATTAATATAGGATGAAGGGATAAGTAAGTATGGATTTTATGATTATAGTTTATACATTTGCTTGACCACAATGGGAAAAGTAGGTATAATAAAACAACCATATTTATTGTATAGTATTTATTGAATAATTACCTTCACCTATGTAGAATAGCCTTCTTGAAATGTATTATGTAATTGTTATTTACATTCTACGGATAGATCAGAATAAGTACTATAAGGAGTGGGTAAGTTGGGTAGGAGTTCACTCAATATTCCATTGTTGTGCCAAGTAATATCAAGCTAGTCTGACTTGGATATCGGAGTTCTAAACGAACCAGGCTGTTAGAACTACTTAGGTTTCTCTTATAAATTCCAATCTCCTCTGGTGAGACATAGCTCCGAGTAGACTGGAGGATTCCCAGGTATGTTATAACCTTGAAAATATGCAAGCGCCAAACGCTTAGTAGACCAAGATTTAATCGATTTCTGAGATGAGCAAATACAGCTACATCTTCATGTATATCAACTGAAGCTTGTTCAGCATACCAGGAAACAATTTAACCCAAGATTAAAATGCTTCCATCTCAAACCACCCGCTATCCAAAATCTTACAAAATTGGAAATTCCTATAATAAAACACATAGGGGGTAGTATTATTCTGATACTATCATTCCATTAGCGGTTTCAATAATAAAGGTATGCGAGATGAATTCAAGAAGGAATTCCCACAGGCTTATGAACCAAGTTACCTCACCTATTACCATGATTCACCAAATATATAATTAGGTATCACACAGTAAAGGTTACTAATATAAATTAATTTAGTTTATGCCATCCTAGGCGTAGCTCCGACAATGGACTGGTTTTACCAATCATTGCATGAAAGATTTGGCGAATATAGACACACTCAAGTATGCTAACATAATTTGTTTCAACCTCACCTAGGTGCTTCTGATTACGGACGAGGATTACCAATCAATACAGGAATGATATAGCGAATGTGGTACACTAAAGTGTATATGTAATTCAGATCAATCCTCCTAATGGTTTATGACTCTGTTCATACACCTCAGGTTAATCGCTGGTTAGTTCAGGGTGGTCAAGCAACGGTATGAAATATAATATGTATGTAGGTAATATACAATAAAGATATTAGAATCAGCATTGTAAATATATTCAATTTTGGACAACTTTTCGATTCACAATATTCATTAATTAGGTAGGTAGGTAGGTTGATATGTAGTAGGTAGTAAGTATGATAATATGACCATTATTTACGGGTAGTTCCTACCACGCTTCCTACTTCGGTTCAAGACGATTTCATCAAAATTATCTCGTTAAAATTGGCTAAGTAGTGATTATTTAGTCATTACTACACGCACTAACAGAACTAATTAGAATTGACACTGGAGATTCGATTATGCTGTTACAGTCATTTAACTAGAATGTACCTAGAATGTTGTACGCCAGGACAATATAGAATATTTAAATAACGCTGGATGTCTATAAACTACACTGGATTTATCGCACCTATACATCCTCAATCTGAACAAAATGGACACTTATCTTACGACAATTACACTGAATCATGAATTTATCCTTACTTTATCGTTCATGTACGCATTCCGAGCCCTTAGACAAATTTTACCATAAATTTTACCATATTCATCAGATTACACGCTAAAACTCTAGAAATCATTCGTCAGTTCGTTGTCCATACGGTGTGACCAATTTCTAAATTATCAAAAATATGTGGGTAAAACTTCATGACATTGGTAAATACATGGAGGGTATTTGGATAAAATAATTCACAAAGATTTTAATAGAATGAAAAGATCTGACCTCAAAATGACGTCTTCCTCGACTCCTCGTTGCTCTGCAGCTGCATCTTGAATCACTTAAATTAATGCTAGTCTCATAGCGCGGACTAGTATGTAATGTCGTATACTTATCGCCAAGAGACCAGACTCAATCTCTTTCCCAAATGCAATAGATATAAATATCTATTCATTTCTATCCCCAGAAGTCTTAGAAGCGATAAATGCTTGAGTAAAATGTGTGTGTATCCCTCTGAATAGAATCTGGCCAGGACTCTAAACAAAGGCGTATAATAAAATAAATACATATATATAATAAATAATTGTAGGGGTAGGTGTATTGTGCAGGTACCTAAGATACTCACATGTCGACGGTCGAAACGCGCACTAGGTGATACCGACCACTCAGAGGACAAGCAGAGTTCCGATACTATCGAAATTGCTAAAAGAAAAGAGCTACGTTACCGACGAAATTCCGAAAATCAAAAGAGTTCTGTTACCGACGAAATTCCGAAAATCAAAGAGTTCCGATACTCATGATAATTCGCAGAGAAAAGAGCTACGTTACCGACGAAATTCCGAAAATCAAAGAGGACGAGCAGAGTTACGTTACTATTGAAAACCAGGAGATCAAAGCTCTACGTTACCGACGAAATTCCGAAAATCAAAGAGTTCCGATACTATCGAAATTGCGAAAAGAAAAGAGCTACGTTACCGACGAAATTCCGAAAATCAAAGAGGACGAGCAGAGTTACGTTACTATTGAAAACCAGGAGATCAAAGAGCTACGTTACCGACGAAATTCCGAAAATCAAAAGAGGACGAGCAGAGTTACGTTACTATTGAAAACCAGGAGATCAAAGAGCTACGTTACCGACGAAATTCCGAAAATCAAAGAGTTCCGATACTGATGATAATTCGCAGAGAAAAGAGCTACGTTACCGACGAAATTCCGAAAATCAAAGAGTTCCGATACTGATGATAATTCGCAGAGAAAAGAGGTACGTTACCGACGAAATTCCGAAAATCAAAGAGCTACGTTACCGACGAAATTCCGAAAATCAAAGAGGACGAGCAGAGTTACGTTACTATTGAAAACCAGGAGATCAAAGAGCTACGTTACCGACGAAATTCCGAAAATCAAAAGAGGACGAGCAGAGTTACGTTACTATTGAAAACCAGGAGATCAAAGAGCTACGTTACCGACGAAATTCCGAAAATCAAAGAGTTCCGATACTGATGATAATTCGCAGAGAAAAGAGGACGAGAATCCCGCACTCTCGTTTTTATAACCTTTTCCTAAACCACCTCCCATATCCGTATCATTCGTTCTTTTCCCGTAAAACCCATTCTATAACCTAGCAACACCGATCTACACTCTTTCCCACTTCCAACAATTCCAATAACCATTAACTAACTTTAAATCTTAATTATGTAATCTAAACATACAGAACCCATTCAAATGTACCTAAATTCTAAATAAAATTAATAAATATAATAAGTGGTTTAGAATATCTCATTATCTTTCTCTAATAAAATTAATATTTATGAATAAGTGTTTTTGGAATATTCTAGTACGGTCTCTAAAGAATTGTGAAAAGTCCAACGTTATATCAATTAATATACTATTTATCTAAATTTAGTGCCAAGAAATTTCATTCATACATGTATATTATTTCTAATAATAATAACTTGATATAAACCTAACTGATATGTATTTCAACCACTTCTAAGAATATAAGGCTCTATGATGTATTCTAACAATACAATATTGTAACATTTTAATCTGTATTGAAGTTATTAATTTTGGTAATCTGAATTTTCTATCTAAATTAATGTTTATCTGGCTTCTACCTATTATTCTGATATCTACATAGCTTCTACTTATAAGAACTTGTCACTCTTCATCAGGGGACACCTCAAATTTGAAGAAACAATTGTAATGAATTGTTAAAATTTTGGTAAATTAATCTTTATTTTCTACCACTAAACTCCTAATATTTCCTACTTCCCTGCTATATTCTAGTTTATATGTAGTCTACATTCCTCAGATATGTTAGTACTTCATAATAATTACAGGCATTGGCATAGTTTTAACAGATTGAATTTTCACTAAGTTACTGGACCAATATTTTTAAGTATAATGTGAATTTCTCAATTCATAAGCAAACTCATGTTTATAGCTAACAGTGATACCTCATGAACTTATAGGAGTAGAATTTATCTCATTTTTAGCATATTCTTTTGGTTAAATGTGAAATTTTAAGATATTTTTATAGCTTACTTATCCTGAATTTTGAATGTTTGGGATTCAATATTTCTACTACATAACTTAATTTGTACTTGGCATTCTAATTGAATTTACATAATACATAATATGTATTTGCTCATTTAATAGATACATACATCAATCATAACTTGTATTCAAAATTATACCTAGGGTCTAAGTTTGACTAAATTGACTGTCTTTTCTATTCAATACTTTCATATTTTTGACCATAACTTTATTATTAATTGGAATTTTAATGTTATATTTTGAATGGTAGTCGTAAGTACTGGCACAATCAATATTCTAACATCAATCATTGCCAATCTATCAATAATTTGAAATCCAACATAAACCCTAATTCCCTTCCTAAACTAATATATGCCTTTCCAGATTTATGAATTCTACTTCTACATTGGCTATAAAGTGACAACTAATGAACCAATCACCCCTAAGGTACTGTGTCTTACTTATACTTACGTTTAATAACTAGACATGCTGAAAATAAGTAAATTATTAAAATTTAATAAATTGATTCATTTAAAATTTATAACTAGCGCCATCTAGTGATAATAGCATGAACTAAGTACTATTTGCTTAGAGAATATAGTGTATCCGACATTGATTTTTAAATGTAATTGTTAATTGCCAGCAGATGGCAGTTATAAATAATTTTTATCATATCAAAATGAGATTTATTCAATTAAGAATGATATTTTTTTAAGGGGAATTAAAACAATCGAATCTTATTATTCTTTATTTTATGTTTCCAATTTGAAGGTCTTCTTCAAGAAGAATTAGCGTTGCAGACATAAATTTATCATACGGATCTACTCGTGTGAGTAGAGATCCGTTACAACCGCCCCCTAAATTAGTTTGGAACTTGCCGGAAAACTAATTTACAATTTACTAATTGATAAAGGATGTCTACAATGCTTAACAATGTTGTTTATACCGAGAAGGCCGCCTCCTCCCCTCCATAGAAGTCAGTTGAATACTACGACCATTCATTAACGAAGTGAAAATGGTAATTATATGAATCTAATTTATAATGTAGTTATAATTAAAGTAAAGTTATTATAAATAATTGAAGTAACTTAATGTACGCGGGTCATAGTATAAATGGTTTCTACGGGCCTTCCCCGACTCCATCATTTGTTCGGTTTTTTTTTTTTTTTTTTTTTTTTTTTTTTTTTTTTTTTTTTTTTTTTTTTTTTTTTTTTCAAACATTTATCTTAAATACAAGTTACAGGTATTAGTTTCTTACCTAAGTTAAGAATTATAATTAATAAGAATTAGAAGTAATACCTAACCCTAAATATAATCAATGATTTGTAATTAAGTTCTTACTAATTTTTAAAGTATTATACAAGAATAAAATAATTTAGTATTTACCTAAGTCAAGAATATATAATCAATAATTATTATTAATAATTGAAGAATTTAAATAGAGAATTATTTTACAACACATGTTTAACTTCTATCTTATCAATTTAATTATTACCTATAATACCTATTTAAATGAATAGCATTGAATTTACCTCTAATAATGTTAGTTTTAGGGTCCACCAACGTATATACATTGGTGTATGGTATAGCGGCTACTATATATGGTCCTTCATATAAGAGTTCAAATTTCTTAATTACCTTCTTTTGGGCTACAGATTTATTAGCCTTCCTAATCTTTACTAATTCTCCAATCTCAAATTTAATTAAACGGTGTGAGCGGTTATATGTTTTTTGTCGTTTCACACTGTTTTGTTTTAAGTTTTCTTTAACTTTAATCCGAACTAAGTCAGCGTCTTTTGCTCTAATTAATTCTGGCAAACAATTGTCAAATGACATACGATTAGGATTACCAAAAAGAACTTCCCTAGGTGTGAATCCTGTACTCTCATGGAATGTGTTATTGTAAAGAGACTCTATACGAGGTAATATTGTCGCCCATCCCTTGTGGTTCTTATGACAATATGCCCTAAACAATCTTCCTAGTTCTTTATTAACCCGTTCAGTTGTATTAGGTCTAGGATTGCGAACTGTTGTATATATTGGCTTAATAGACATATCTTTTAATGAATTTTTCCATGTATTACAACTAAACTGACTACCATTATCCGTCATAACTACTTTAGGCTTTATTATTTTAGAAAAATGTTTTAATTTAGTTACTACTGCTTGCGATGTGGCTTTAGCTAAACCATACAACTTTATGAATTTACTGAATGAATCTTGTATTACTAAAATATAAGCAACACCAAATTTTCCTTTTGGTAAGGGACCATAAAGATCCGCCATAACTATATCACCTACTTGCTCGGTTACAATTGATTGACATTCCCCTACATATTTAACATTATCGCTTTTAGATAACTGACAAATATGACATTTCTTTAAAACATCTTTAACTAGTTTTATCATACCAATCCAATAAAATCTATCTCTTAAATATGCTAAGATCTTATGTACCCCTTGATGTCCCATTTCCTCATGAATTTGCAAAATTACAGGTCCCCTTAATTCAGCAGGCAATATGTAACTACTTTATTGGTCCCTGTGGAAAAATACAACACACCTTCCTTGAAATGACAACGTTGTGCAATGTTTCTTAATCTCCTTTTAATAGTTATATCGCTTGGGTTGTTCAAAATTTTTATAATTTCTTTAATTTCACTGACATTGGCCTGGAAAGATTCTATATTTTTTTAATCACTTATCAATTTATTATTTCTAGTGGATCCCATGTAATGAATCTCGGGATAATTATCCTTATCATCTTGTACACATGTCCCACCAGGTGGAAACCTAGAAAGGACGTCTACCGCTACATTATCAGTTCCTTTAACGTGTTCAACTGTATAATTGAATTGCTCTAAATATAATATCCACCTAATTATCCGGCTATTGAATAATTTCCAAGTTCGTAGTGAAGTCAAAGCTTTATGATCTGTAATTATAATCAGCCGCGGCGCGCCTCTAACATAAGTTTCATATTTCCTTAAACAGTAAATGATAGCCCAAAACTCTTGTTCAGTTACAGTCCATCTTAGCTCGGCCCCTCTTAATGCCCTACTGCAAAACCCAATTATTCTCATTTCCCCCTGATCATCACGCTGAAATAATACTCCTGCTATACCTACTCCTGAACTATCAGTCTGTAAGTAAAATGGCCTAGACATATCCGGATGATGTAACATGATAGTTTGTAAAAACCTATCCTTTAGATCTTCGAAAGCTTGATGAGCCTCATGATCCCAAGACCATGCCTTATCCTTCCAAGTAATCTACATAATGGTTGAATACTAGCATTATAATTCGGTATAAATCTCCTATAATAGTTACACAAGCCTAGGAATGCCCTTAAGTGTTTTATCTTTTTAGGTACGGGAAAGTTCTTAATAGATTCTATTTTTTCAGGATCCGTTCTAATTCCTTCGGTAGAGATAATATGCCCTAGCATCTTAACTTCCTTACAAATGAATTTACATTTCTCTATATTGCAAGTGAGACCGGCGGACTTTAGTTTATTCAAAATGATACTAATATGATCTAAGTGTTCTACTAAAGTTCCAGTTGTCAGAATAGCTAAATCGTCTAAATAATTGACACAGAAATCACGTACTTCCTGTCCTAGTATTAGATCTATAGCCCTACTAAAGCTTCCTACAGACGTGCGGAGGCCCTGCGGTAGACGATTATAGAAATAACTTTTACCATTAAAAGTAAACCCAGTGTATTTTCTACTGTCTTTAGATATAGGAATTTGAAAATAGGCATTATTTAGATCTATAATACTAATGAAATTTACCCCATGAAGGAATTTAAGACATCTATTTGCATTCGGTGTTTCTGATTCTGGAATCATGTGTTTAATTATTTCTCTAGCGTCTAACAATACCCTTATTGAACCGTCAGGCTTAATAGTAAACGTTAGTGGACTGCTATAAGGCGTAGAGCCACGGCTTATTATGCCCATATCAACCATTTCTGTTAGTTTGTCCTCCATTTTTTGTCTATATGCGTACGGTACAGGATAAGATCGTTTAATTATTGGAGCTTGATTAGTCATTTTAATTTCATGCTCATAGCAATTAGCCAACCCTAACTTGTTAGTAAATACTTCTCTATGTAAGTTAAGGACTTCCTTTAATTTATTAATTTGAATTTCTTGAAGAGGCAATCCGGTTTTAATTTTACTTAAACATTCAGGAAAGCTAGGTTCCGTAGTTATTCTTCTTAATAATTTATATTCACAGAATGGTATAGAACATTTGACATTATCTTTAACAATTTCTAATCCAAAGGGTGGATTCTCTAATTGAATAATTACTTTATTCGCTAATAACCAATCAAACCCTAAAATCATATGATTCACTAAATTAGGTATTATTAAAAATCTAGTATCAATAGTAATATTATTAAATTCAACTGGTAATATAGTCATCTGTTGAATTTTTGAACTCTTCCCACCCCAAGCGCTTTTAACTTGAATTGACCTAACTGGAAGCAAAGGAACTTTATCCTTAAGCTCAGAGTATATTAATTCCCAAAGAGTCCCTGAAATACATGTAACATCACTACCGGTATCGACTAAGCTAACTACATTCTTCCCTAACACCCCAACAACTATTTCAGATTTTACTTCTTGTTGTATCTCTGGTACGATATGGTCTTCTTCCTCGAACAATGAATTAACTGTCCCTACTGTTTTAATTAAATCACTACTATTTACATCAGACTTAAGCTTAAATAATTCTATGATTGTATTAGGATAATCAAAAAAATCAAGATTGTATAATTCGTGACCTAAACCTAATCTATTAACCTGTCCCCTAGGTCTAATTGGTTTTAAGATTCCTGTTTGACGCCGACCTAATCCTGATCCAGGCTTCCACCCCATGGACAACATTATATGCAAAGATATAGGTAATCTCTTTGCTCCTGTCGTAGTTGGTGCATTGGAGCACATGTCACCAACAGTGGTTAAATTATTAGATTCCCTATCACTAACATCATTAACTTCTGATACCAATACATTATTTTCTTCCTTATCACCACGTTGCGTTGCATTCTTCTGATATTGCCGTTGATAGTTGAATTTCTTGTTAAACTGTCGACCTGAAGAAGCATGTTGCCGATGTGATGGTGGAAGAGAAGACTTAGGAGTGTCTTGAAGATCGCGCCCCCGTTGAATGTTGATATTGTCTAGTTTCCTTAAAAATTCAGTGGCCTCTAAAATAGTTGAAGCGTTACTAGTTGACCAAGCAAACTGTACATCCTTCGGGAAATGGCGTATTATATCCCCCACGAGTTGATTCTCTTGCATTGGATACGTTAACATTTTTGATTGGCCACATAGACCAATTAAATGTCCCTGCATAGTCGTTCTTGAACCGTCCCAAGTGTTTTGAACTATCCTACGACGCAAGTTATTTTGTTCTGTTTCTCCCCAGTAATGATCCAGGAAGTCCCTCTTAAAATCGTCAAACTGCATCCACCGGTCCTTATAAAGTCTGGCCCAATCACGAGTCTCCCCTTCTAAACATTCTATAATGAGATCTATATTTGTCATCCCACTAGGAATCTTCTTTAAATATGCTGTAAGGTCTTCTATAAAAGTAACAGGATGTTTCTTTTTACTCCCAGGATACCTAGGTTTATCTAGTTGTGGCTGGAAATACGGGTAACCTCCAGAAACAACTCCCATACCTTCAATAGGTCTCATTGCATTGGTGTTGGTTGTAGGTTGAAATTGCTGATCAGTTGATCCACTGCTTGCTGAAGAAGATGCAGACCGTATTTGCCCTTCTAGTTGAGACAATTTCATACATATTGGGGTCACAGCCTGTTTTACCATTTTAGTCATATAAGTTATCGGATCTATCTTCTTTCGTTTTGGTTTCGGGCTGTCGCTTGCTGCATTGATATTTGAAGCTTTAGCCAATCTCTTTCTCGGTGCTCGATTCATTTTACTAACACTTGTAATTATTTAATGGACACAGATATAACAGTTATTCAACTAATTATTAATCACAATCAAACTTATTTATTATTTATTCACTCACTGATAAAGGTATTTCACTGATTAAGTTATAAATCACAATCACTTATTTATTATTATTTATTTTAATCACTGATAAAAGTATTTCACTGATAAAGTTATAAATCACAATCAACTTATTTATTATTATTTATTTTAATCACTGATAAAGGTATTTCACTGATTAAGTTATAAATCACTCATTACGTTGTCCTGTAACGAAAATCTAAATAAGTACTTATTTCATTTTATGTAAAGAAGGATATAGCAAGTATATACCTATGTTATTTAATTTTATACTTGTGAAAGTTTTATCCAATTCATTTTAATATATATCATAATTACCTAATCTAACTCAATGCAGGTTATATGTAATTCTAATGGCTAGACTTTTTATTAGGCATACATATACGTAAGGAGCGCTAAGGCAGTTTAACTAGTATGATTTTTAATCTACTTCATAGTAAACGCATAAATTCCCTGTACAACTTCTAAGTCAAAGCTAGCGTGACAATAACTTTGTTTTACCGTATTATGCCACAATGGTAGCATAGGTACACGTAAGTACATGTATGATTCAACTTACCGCTGTATTTATTGTAATTCCAATATAAACACACTATTTGAACTCACTCATACATTTTTACCGGCAACTTTCATAGCTGAAACTTCACAACAACAAACTTTCACACTTCCATAACTTTCACTGAACGCAATGCATTACTCTTTACGTAATTAATTGAACTAATTCGCTAATATTGACCCGATTTTGTAAAACAATTAATTTAAAACAAATAATAAACTTTTTAAAACTTCGTAACGGTAACGTAAATATATTTACCAAGTTCAATTTGACTTGACAGCTACTATGTTGAAGTCAAACCTTTGACAACTGACATGACATGACAGATTGTTCGGGAGGCTAAAGTCTTTTGACTATACTGCCTACCTTAACTACAATATGGCAATTGAGAATTGTTTTTGACACTTGGCAAAGACAATTCCGTCAAATTCGTCGAGTTGGAATATCGATTGGGCTCGATATTAAGTTAAATTACCTGTATTGCTCAATTTGAATTGAATTTATTAGTAATTGTACGCCCCCGTAATCGTTATTTATTTGAGAATAATATAAATGAGAACAATTACTGACTGTAAACACCAGATTCTCTAAGCAAAACATAAAATAGTATAAAATTAAATTTTGTCCGCTCTGAAATAAACACAACAATACACAAAGAAAATGTAAAGTAACAATACACAGATAATAATAAAAAAGCTGTATCATACATCAATGAATCAATTTATTAAGTACTTACCGAAGTATCTCCCTGAAATAATACACAATATGCCAAAATTGAATACAAGAATTCTAAATATTTACTCTATGGTCAGTTTTCTAGCTAAAAGCAACAACTCTATTATATACTAATATTCTCTATGGTCCATGGCTGCCGCTTAGGAATTTTAGTAATTAATATTATAATTATGAAAAAGTTCTTAGTTTGGATATAAAAGGAATAATTTACTTCGTCATTATTTTAATAAGGTGAGTTATTTATTAATGAAGATGAGAAAACATTATACGAGCAACTTGACTAACTAATTTAGTTTCCTACTTGTACTTACCTACTTAACCTAAATAGCGCAGTAAACACAACCATTTCACGAGCAACAAATTGTGACTTTATTAAGCCACGGACGTTCATAAGCAGCCTAGCATATACTAATTATGTTGAATGATTTCAGATTCAAGAATAACCTATGATGAAATATGTATGTGATAATCCAAATATTGCATAACCTATTCTACAGCCATACAAATCACTTGTATCCTGGTCACGGCCCCAAATTGTAAAAAACCCCTCCTCTACTACCTATACCTTACATATATAACTAAATATAACTATCTAACTAACTAATATATATATCTATAAACTAAGAGGGAAGAAAGAAAGGAAAGGACTATAAATAAATACAGAAAGAAAGAAAGACTAAGAAGAAGGAAAACCTAGAATATGGAAGGAATTATATCTAGAATAAATTGAACATGGATTATATTTTTTTTTTTTCATTCTGGACGGAGAATCTGAAATACATGGAAAGCTGCATTATAATCGTCTAAAATGATTATACTAGTCTATCTGATAAGATGATAGTATATCAACTATATAGTTCCATTTAGAATACCTATAAAGTACTTCTAATATGAACTTTTACTGAAGATTGGCCAAAGTGATCGATCGTCTAGTGATTAGTGGTAGGACTCTACGTTGTGTCATAGCAAACCGGATTCTTTTTTGTGATTATGCGCTCAGAACTATAATGTAAGACCTAAATAGTGCTTCTAATTTCAACCCTAAATAAGTGAAGTTAATATCTTATAGTGATTCTAAATTATTTGTTAGACCTAACTAGTGCTTTTAATTTCCTAAACCTAGACAAGTTGTTCTAGTAACTCAGATTGTCCTATCAGTAATAGATGAAAGGTATTTTAGTGTCAATCGTGTACATAACCTAAAAGTGACATTAATATTGATAATATTATTCTGGATTACTGTAATAAATTATTAAAGTTTTAACAACAAGTGAGTACCTATTTATTTATAATAAGATATTGAATTTATTGTGGTTATTATAGAACTTAGGGATGTAACATACAGACTAGTTGCAATAATTAAATGTTTACCGAATGGTCATGATAATTAGGAGGGGTAATGGACTGTAGGTAATTAGGTATCAATGTGGGGTTGGAAATAGCCTTCACTGCCCCAGCCACGCAGAGGCTGACTGAGAATCAATCCATACACCATATTCTCTCGTGAAGATATTTTTGGATGATGAAGCAGCTTGAACAGCTGATCACGAAGGGATTAGAACGAGTTCCAGATCCACAAAATTGATGTTAATATTATCAATAGGTAAGTATACCCAGTGATAGCCATAATAGTTCAGCTAGGAGTTATGCTTGGCAAGAACCTCCAAAGCTTATTGGTATATCTGAGATCATGTTCATACAAACAGTCTCATGAATTATAAAATGACGAATTGTAGAAGATCCGAGGATACATCTACCGTAGAAACCCTGATCCAATGATACATCAACTCTATCTCAATCTGGTCCAGTCAAGGAAATCCAGTGAGTCCGGAGCAGTGCTCAAATTCACAAGGGCTGCCCATGAAATACAATCAGCAATACACGATACAGTCTATCTCGTCTTGCCCTTAGGCCAAGAGAGTCCGGACCATCGGTAAGCCAAGTTGCAACCATGCCAGCAAAGTGGTTGAAGTTGTAATCATATGAATGTCCGTACCACAAACACTCAGATATACATCAAGATAGTTATCATTAATGTAACATAAATCCATTCTGAACTATTTTAGCAGATAGATACAAGTATTTAAGAATTAGCTTCTGGTAACCCGAGTAGGATTAATATAGGATGAAGGGATAAGTAAGTATGGATTTTATGATTATAGTTTATACATTTGCTTGACCACAATGGGAAAAGTAGGTATAATAAAACAACCATATTTATTGTATAGTATTTATTGAATAATTACCTTCACCTATGTAGAATAGCCTTCTTGAAATGTATTATGTAATTGTTATTTACATTCTACGGATAGATCAGAATAAGTACTATAAGGAGTGGGTAAGTTGGGTAGGAGTTCACTCAATATTCCATTGTTGTGCCAAGTAATATCAAGCTAGTCTGACTTGGATATCGGAGTTCTAAACGAACCAGGCTGTTAGAACTACTTAGGTTTCTCTTATAAATTCCAATCTCCTCTGGTGAGACATAGCTCCGAGTAGACTGGAGGATTCCCAGGTATGTTATAACCTTGAAAATATGCAAGCGCCAAACGCTTAGTAGACCAAGATTTAATCGATTTCTGAGATGAGCAAATACAGCTACATCTTCATGTATATCAACTGAAGCTTGTTCAGCATACCAGGAAACAATTTAACCCAAGATTAAAATGCTTCCATCTCAAACCACCCGCTATCCAAAATCTTACAAAATTGGAAATTCCTATAATAAAACACATAGGGGGTAGTATTATTCTGATACTATCATTCCATTAGCGGTTTCAATAATAAAGGTATGCGAGATGAATTCAAGAAGGAATTCCCACAGGCTTATGAACCAAGTTACCTCACCTATTACCATGATTCACCAAATATATAATTAGGTATCACACAGTAAAGGTTACTAATATAAATTAATTTAGTTTATGCCATCCTAGGCGTAGCTCCGACAATGGACTGGTTTTACCAATCATTGCATGAAAGATTTGGCGAATATAGACACACTCAAGTATGCTAACATAATTTGTTTCAACCTCACCTAGGTGCTTCTGATTACGGACGAGGATTACCAATCAATACAGGAATGATATAGCGAATGTGGTACACTAAAGTGTATATGTAATTCAGATCAATCCTCCTAATGGTTTATGACTCTGTTCATACACCTCAGGTTAATCGCTGGTTAGTTCAGGGTGGTCAAGCAACGGTATGAAATATAATATGTATGTAGGTAATATACAATAAAGATATTAGAATCAGCATTGTAAATATATTCAATTTTGGACAACTTTTCGATTCACAATATTCATTAATTAGGTAGGTAGGTAGGTTGATATGTAGTAGGTAGTAAGTATGATAATATGACCATTATTTACGGGTAGTTCCTACCACGCTTCCTACTTCGGTTCAAGACGATTTCATCAAAATTATCTCGTTAAAATTGGCTAAGTAGTGATTATTTAGTCATTACTACACGCACTAACAGAACTAATTAGAATTGACACTGGAGATTCGATTATGCTGTTACAGTCATTTAACTAGAATGTACCTAGAATGTTGTACGCCAGGACAATATAGAATATTTAAATAACGCTGGATGTCTATAAACTACACTGGATTTATCGCACCTATACATCCTCAATCTGAACAAAATGGACACTTATCTTACGACAATTACACTGAATCATGAATTTATCCTTACTTTATCGTTCATGTACGCATTCCGAGCCCTTAGACAAATTTTACCATAAATTTTACCATATTCATCAGATTACACGCTAAAACTCTAGAAATCATTCGTCAGTTCGTTGTCCATACGGTGTGACCAATTTCTAAATTATCAAAAATATGTGGGTAAAACTTCATGACATTGGTAAATACATGGAGGGTATTTGGATAAAATAATTCACAAAGATTTTAATAGAATGAAAAGATCTGACCTCAAAATGACGTCTTCCTCGACTCCTCGTTGCTCTGCAGCTGCATCTTGAATCACTTAAATTAATGCTAGTCTCATAGCGCGGACTAGTATGTAATGTCGTATACTTATCGCCAAGAGACCAGACTCAATCTCTTTCCCAAATGCAATAGATATAAATATCTATTCATTTCTATCCCCAGAAGTCTTAGAAGCGATAAATGCTTGAGTAAAATGTGTGTGTATCCCTCTGAATAGAATCTGGCCAGGACTCTAAACAAAGGCGTATAATAAAATAAATACATATATATAATAAATAATTGTAGGGGTAGGTGTATTGTGCAGGTACCTAAGATACTCACATGTCGACGGTCGAAACGCGCACTAGGTGATACCGACCACTCAGAGGACAAGCAGAGTTCCGATACTATCGAAATTGCTAAAAGAAAAGAGCTACGTTACCGACGAAATTCCGAAAATCAAAAGAGTTCTGTTACCGACGAAATTCCGAAAATCAAAGAGTTCCGATACTCATGATAATTCGCAGAGAAAAGAGCTACGTTACCGACGAAATTCCGAAAATCAAAGAGGACGAGCAGAGTTACGTTACTATTGAAAACCAGGAGATCAAAGCTCTACGTTACCGACGAAATTCCGAAAATCAAAGAGTTCCGATACTATCGAAATTGCGAAAAGAAAAGAGCTACGTTACCGACGAAATTCCGAAAATCAAAGAGGACGAGCAGAGTTACGTTACTATTGAAAACCAGGAGATCAAAGAGCTACGTTACCGACGAAATTCCGAAAATCAAAAGAGGACGAGCAGAGTTACGTTACTATTGAAAACCAGGAGATCAAAGAGCTACGTTACCGACGAAATTCCGAAAATCAAAGAGTTCCGATACTGATGATAATTCGCAGAGAAAAGAGCTACGTTACCGACGAAATTCCGAAAATCAAAGAGTTCCGATACTGATGATAATTCGCAGAGAAAAGAGGTACGTTACCGACGAAATTCCGAAAATCAAAGAGCTACGTTACCGACGAAATTCCGAAAATCAAAGAGGACGAGCAGAGTTACGTTACTATTGAAAACCAGGAGATCAAAGAGCTACGTTACCGACGAAATTCCGAAAATCAAAAGAGGACGAGCAGAGTTACGTTACTATTGAAAACCAGGAGATCAAAGAGCTACGTTACCGACGAAATTCCGAAAATCAAAGAGTTCCGATACTGATGATAATTCGCAGAGAAAAGAGGACGAGAATCCCGCACTCTCGTTTTTATAACCTTTTCCTAAACCACCTCCCATATCCGTATCATTCGTTCTTTTCCCGTAAAACCCATTCTATAACCTAGCAACACCGATCTACACTCTTTCCCACTTCCAACAATTCCAATAACCATTAACTAACTTTAAATCTTAATTATGTAATCTAAACATACAGAACCCATTCAAATGTACCTAAATTCTAAATAAAATTAATAAATATAATAAGTGGTTTAGAATATCTCATTATCTTTCTCTAATAAAATTAATATTTATGAATAAGTGTTTTTGGAATATTCTAGTACGGTCTCTAAAGAATTGTGAAAAGTCCAACGTTATATCAATTAATATACTATTTATCTAAATTTAGTGCCAAGAAATTTCATTCATACATGTATATTATTTCTAATAATAATAACTTGATATAAACCTAACTGATATGTATTTCAACCACTTCTAAGAATATAAGGCTCTATGATGTATTCTAACAATACAATATTGTAACATTTTAATCTGTATTGAAGTTATTAATTTTGGTAATCTGAATTTTCTATCTAAATTAATGTTTATCTGGCTTCTACCTATTATTCTGATATCTACATAGCTTCTACTTATAAGAACTTGTCACTCTTCATCAGGGGACACCTCAAATTTGAAGAAACAATTGTAATGAATTGTTAAAATTTTGGTAAATTAATCTTTATTTTCTACCACTAAACTCCTAATATTTCCTACTTCCCTGCTATATTCTAGTTTATATGTAGTCTACATTCCTCAGATATGTTAGTACTTCATAATAATTACAGGCATTGGCATAGTTTTAACAGATTGAATTTTCACTAAGTTACTGGACCAATATTTTTAAGTATAATGTGAATTTCTCAATTCATAAGCAAACTCATGTTTATAGCTAACAGTGATACCTCATGAACTTATAGGAGTAGAATTTATCTCATTTTTAGCATATTCTTTTGGTTAAATGTGAAATTTTAAGATATTTTTATAGCTTACTTATCCTGAATTTTGAATGTTTGGGATTCAATATTTCTACTACATAACTTAATTTGTACTTGGCATTCTAATTGAATTTACATAATACATAATATGTATTTGCTCATTTAATAGATACATACATCAATCATAACTTGTATTCAAAATTATACCTAGGGTCTAAGTTTGACTAAATTGACTGTCTTTTCTATTCAATACTTTCATATTTTTGACCATAACTTTATTATTAATTGGAATTTTAATGTTATATTTTGAATGGTAGTCGTAAGTACTGGCACAATCAATATTCTAACATCAATCATTGCCAATCTATCAATAATTTGAAATCCAACATAAACCCTAATTCCCTTCCTAAACTAATATATGCCTTTCCAGATTTATGAATTCTACTTCTACATTGGCTATAAAGTGACAACTAATGAACCAATCACCCCTAAGGTACTGTGTCTTACTTATACTTACGTTTAATAACTAGACATGCTGAAAATAAGTAAATTATTAAAATTTAATAAATTGATTCATTTAAAATTTATAACTAGCGCCATCTAGTGATAATAGCATGAACTAAGTACTATTTGCTTAGAGAATATAGTGTATCCGACATTGATTTTTAAATGTAATTGTTAATTGCCAGCAGATGGCAGTTATAAATAATTTTTATCATATCAAAATGAGATTTATTCAATTAAGAATGATATTTTTTTAAGGGGAATTAAAACAATCGAATCTTATTATTCTTTATTTTATGTTTCCAATTTGAAGGTCTTCTTCAAGAAGAATTAGCGTTGCAGACATAAATTTATCATACGGATCTACTCGTGTGAGTAGAGATCCGTTACAATTGCCGACTGGGAAGGTTCCCAGATGGCGATACTTATTCTTTGGGCCAGACAATAGCCAGCCTTCTGTTCCTGAGAAGCATCGATTAAGCGTTTAGCAATGTCTCTATAAAGGGGGCGAGCGCTCGGACTCCAAGAATAAATTGCTTATCAGTCATCATCATCATCTACCGAGCCTTTCCCACCGCAGATGGGGTCGGCTTTCCAGAAAACTGCCATTCCACTGAACTTCGAAATTTTTCGTGGAGCGACTGCCATCTGATCGCCACAATCCATGGGCGATATCGAAGTTCTGTGGTAAGATCGGTCGGATTTTTGTTTTTAAGCTCCAACTACTCCTAACGACTGCCATAGATGTTTGTATGACAACCGGGAGCGACGTCTTAACGTGCTCTCCGAGGCACGGAGGGGTCTAAATGTCTCAATAAATTGCTTATCAGTACGAACCTTTAAACTCCGATGCTGACTAATATGTAATCACCATAAATACCCACATGTCGGTATCGCACAAAATACTTACAAATCTAGATCTTGCACACTCTGCCTTATGGCAAAGCTTTACGCAAGCGATTTAGAAACACGTGTTATCTTACGTAATGTACCATACTAGGTTAAACAATGGATTAGAAATCGCCTTCTCGAATTCTGCGTACATTTGCAAACGGCCTTTTTATTGACCCTATTTGTTAATAACTAGCGCCATCTATGTATGTAAGACTGGAGTAGTTCTACACTTTGGGTATAGATGGCGTTGATTTCAATTTTGTGATTTATTTCTTATGAAGCAAAATAACAATGTACTGTGTTTATTACTATGAACTATTTATTTATATCACACGTTTAATGAGTTCAGATGATAACTGCTTTACATACATACATACATATGGTCACGCCTCTTTCCCATTGGGGTAGGCAGAGACTATGGAATTCCACTTGCTACGGTCCTGGCATACTTCTTTCGCTTCTTCCACTTTCATAACTATCTTCATGCACGCTCTCCGGTTCTGGGTGCTCTTGACCTGACCTTTGTTCAAAACATCTCCGATTTGGTCGAAGTACGTTCGCCTAGGTCGACCCTTACCTGCCTGTCCATTCACGCCCGCCTTATGTATCTGTTTCGTCAATCTTCTTTCATCCATCCTTTCTACGTGCCCGAACCATCTAAGCATCCCTTTTTCTATCTTACTCTATAACTGCTTTAATGTCTAAAATAACAAAAGAAATCTAAACGTCTTTATGTTATACTTACATACTTAATGTCTATTTAAATATCCTCGTTGTGTATTCTTCTGGAACAATTTCAGAAGTAATTTCATTAAAGTAGGCTTGAAATTGTTTGAAATTCTTTGTGAAACTAATCATGGGCCCCCATATCGGTCCGTATTTACGAGAAGGTTGTGCGTATCGGTTGAAGTTCTTGAGGTCAATGACAATGAACTTGTAATTTGAAGTGAAAACAAAAATTGATCATGATTCCAAGTTTGAATTATGGTTTTAAAATAAATCATCGACAGGTACTGGATACTGTTTTTTTAATAAGAACTGTGTTAATGTCTTACAGGTACAGGCGAAGGTTTCTACCATACTGCTAAGTCGTTAAATCGTTAAGTTACAATTTAAACAAAGAACTACCAACCATTTCTTTCTATACAGATTCTTACTTGCCCTATCAAATTGTTTCTTTACAATTTTAGTAACGAATTCAAATAAACGGTTGGAGACTTCTGTTTTCAATTTATAACCGATTTTGAATATGGAAGTTAAAAAAATTACCATTATCCAGCTTGTAGGGCATCGAGCACGTTTCGCCGTTGACTCTATTATGACTGAGACCGTGGCCTTGGCCGAAAAAAAAGTACGTTCGCATTCGCAGGTAGCAACAGAACGTGATTTGGGAAGTAACGTGTAGTCTAGGAGTCGAGGGATTACTTTTGTAACAGAAAATCTCACAATGTGTTTGTTGATTTCGCTCGAACGTGACAATATTTTCTATTTATTTTTGTCTTATTATACAAGTTTTTTTTTGTTACTTTCAAGCTATAATTGTGTTAAGTTATTTACATACAAAAAATGTTAAGTATATTAAATTGAGAGACTTGAGATTAAAGGTTACTAGTTATCCCAGCGAACTTTGTATCGCCTCAAATACACTTCTACGGACCAGAAGGCTGGCTATTTTCTGGCCCAAACAATAAGTATCACCATCCAACGTGGCAACACAGCCAGCATTCTGGGAAACTTCCCAGTCGGCAATGACGCGGAGGATTTTTTAAACGATATTTTGTAATGTAAATATTTTTAGTCTATAATAACGTTTATTTATTATTAAACATCCGTGTTATTTACTTCTACGTATATTTTAATATTACATGCAAATGTATGTATTATTAATTATAATTGAAAAACGCGACGGACGGACAGACAAATTGTCGTATTAAATATATAGATGATGTATGTTGCATGAGTCTGCGATCTGAACGATTGCTATAACTTTTTCAGTAGCTACGTTTTATTCATATTTTAGTACTTACCTACTTAAATTACTGACCAGTATTTTTGCTGCTTTTTCTCCTAAACACCACTTTTTTATTGTTTCAGAACTAAAATTGTGTTACGGACGAAGCACCCTGGCCGCCAAACATGAATTAGATATCGAACCAACGATATCAAACGTAAGTTTTACTTTTTACCTGAAATTTTTTAGTCAGATAAAACTTGAAATTCTTGTCTGAGTGTTATTCCTAGGAAGCTATATTGTCTACATTATAGCTTCCTGACACATACCTCCATTTTTAACCGACTTCAAAAACAGGAGGAAATTCAATTCGTATGTATTTTTTATGAATGTTACCTTATAAGTTATGTATCTTTCAGCTGGGTGGACCGTTTTTTTTAACACTCGTGTGTTCCCATTTCTATTTTGGTCCCTTTCTGATAATTATTTGATGCCATTCCGGTAATTTGAGAAGTAAAAAAAAAGCAATATTAAACTTATGTAACCCAAGTAACGGGTGTAATACGAGTAGTAGAGCTGCAAATCTACACTAATAATATAAAAAGGAAAGATTTGTATTTTTATGTGTATGTTTGTAATGAATAAACTAAAAACTACTGTGCCGATTTTCAAAATTATTTCTCCATTGGAAAACTACATTCATCCTGAGTAACTAAAAATAGGCTACTTTTTATCCCGGTAATGTGTTCCCTCGGGACCGGGAATGAGTAAACTAAATCACGCGGGCGATAAGCTAGTAACATATATAAAAGCAACTGAACCTTGGATTACCTAATTATAGTTTAGTTTAGCTTTACGATCTACTACCAGTTTTTGAGTCTTTGCAAATGTCGTGAAACTCTTTAATTGGCTTAAGATACCAATTTCATTCTTTTATTTTAATTGTAGTGCATCATTTGTAAAGAAGCTGTTGAGTTTCCTAATAAAATAAAATGAAAAAAAAAAAAAAAAAAAAAAAAGATTGTAACTAACAAAATTATTAATGTAGGTCTGTGTTACCGTACTAACAGTGTTTAAAAACCTTTTTTGACATCAGCAGTCTAGATAGGACATAAAACACAGTACATAAATCTCTCATAATTATTATAACTCGTATGACCGAGTTTTTTCGCTTATACCCAGCATAATAGAATTTACTGCGTACGTATTTAATTAGATTTCATATGGAGAACAAGAAATTTCAATTCGGGAACGAGTTGTTTAGAATAATTCAAAGTTAAGTAATTATTCAAATAAATCCGACGGCCGTGTTTATTTAGGCGCTGATTGTGCCAGCTAATGAATGAACCAGAAAATTTTGGAATTTTGTACGTTACACGAACGTAACCGCTATTGTGTTGATGTAGGCATGTAATGAAGTTACATATAACTTTGTTTTGCAGACTGCTTACAATTTTATTTTTATTTTCGAATCGTCATTTTTCAGTTGCCAAATAAATATTATTATGTATTTCTAATTAGCTGCTTATTACACCGCGGTTCCGTCCGCATGATTTAGTTATCTCGTTCCTGATTCCGACGGCCACACATTGCTGGGACAAATAGTAGCTTATGTCACTCGGGGATAATGAAGCTACGTACAAGTGAAAGAATTTTCAAAATCGATTTTGTAGTTACGGAGCCTATTCAATGCAAAAACACAAACAATAAAATCTTTCCTCTGTATAATATTAGTGTAGATTAATATACTAACTCATCCACCGAGCATTTTCCCAACGCAGTTGGGGTCGCGTTTCCAGTCTAACTGCGATTTGGCTGAACTTCGATATTTTCCGTGAAGCACCTTCACAACTTCTTGACCTTCACAACAGATGGGCGATATCGAAGTTCTGTAGTTAGACCGGTCGGATTTTTGATTATACATAAACAATTCTCTAACGATAAGACAGTGTCTCCTCGTCGCTAACTGGCAATGAGACGTAATTAATTTTATTTTTAGATTCAGGATATTTATATAATTTTAATTAATTCATCATTTAAAAATATTTATACACACACACATACCTACATTCACATCTGTTTCTCAGAAGTAGTTATCAGAGGCATTATACGCCTGTATTTCGGCAATTATTTGGTTAATACCATGAAAAATGATTGCACCTTTCATCACCATTGCGGCTCCTAAGATGTGAAGTGGTAAGTATCTTTAAAACTAACGTAATGAGATTTGCTATAATTATATTTCATGCTGTTTCCATGATAATTTAAAAAGCGTTGATTACCGATATCACTACGATAATTCCTATTATCGTAGTGATATCGGTAATCAACGCTTTTTGCTGCTAGGAGAGCTAGACTCGCTGTTCATAGAAGAGTGTTGGTGCCTACACTTATGCAGTGAATGTTGGGTTTGGCAGACAAAGCATAAAATACATGCAATTGGTTGATAAAGTGAGGCACAGCGTGATACGAGAAATAAGAAAAATATTTTTAAGTTTTTCTACTTTCAATTATTTCAAATGATAAATTATTGAATTTGTTATCAAATTTGCTCAATTCGGCTATTTTGAAATATTCTGCAAAACAATAATACATTTTCTAAACAAATATCTGTCAAAACTTTCTCTCTAATCAAATTTAAGTACACAGCTATTGCGAAACCAAAACTAGATTGAAAACAAATAATGTGAACGTTTCAAACTTTCTAATCTAGTAAATAAACTAGTCTGGATGTCGGTTCGTTGAAATCTGGAATGGACGACCTTTCGTAACCTTTCGTTACGTAACCGTTACTCTGCCCTTAAACTGTGACGTAACACAAAAGGTACACAACACTAGAAGTTGTCGAAAATATTTTGCGGTTTATTTTTGAAACGAAGTTTTCTAACGGGGTCCCCTGACCGCACAATTTTTATTTGTAGGATAGCTTTGGGGGATTTTTGAAGTCAAACTTGCTGATGAACGCGTTATGAAAAGTGTGTTCACTACGAAAGTACGAAATGGGCACGAAAAGTGTCCGCTTCTTTGCGCAGTCTTCGCTTGGGTAGTAACAAGTAATAGTAAGCGGTTGAATGAGTTACGAAGATCCTTATGAAAAGTGTGAGAGTTGAGTTTCGTATATTACACTAGGTACAATTCGTTTTTTATTTATTCCAAAGAGGTTTACTCTGAACTGGGCCAATTTAAACTCCGAAAAGTTCTACATGTAGCTTATCACTTTAGTTAGACATAAATAATATTGAGAATGGCGTAGTCAGTTAAACGTACGACCTGGGTAGAACCTCCGGCGAGACCAGAGGTCGATTTGGCTGGTACCATTCGACAAAATTAACTAATTATTCGTACATACTTTCGTACACTTATCAAATATTGTACGTGACTGTACGTGGTACATGTGACGTCACACATCACCTTTCGCCATTACCTTATCTATCACTCATACATCATTGAACAGTAACAATAAGGCCAAGTATAATTTATTAGAATAGTAACACCAAGTTACTTCTATTGCGGTTGCCAAAGTTGCCGTTTTCGCGCCAACGCCTTTCACCTGTCGCGTGGTCGCCTCGCAGTCGTAAATCATTCGGCATCTGAACTCTTTAGGGTTGATTCTCACTGGGCTACTAGCTCCTTGACTATTTGGATATTTGTTTTTTACCTGATATCTAAACAGACTTTCCCCGAACGCTTTGGTTCTTCTTTTTTAAAAAACTTGGCTCCATCGATGTTCATCGATGATTTCGCCAATGTCAAGGTAATGCTTGATTAGTTGATACAGTTGATATTAGTTCGTCCCGCACAGAAGAACTAGTTATTCCTAACTAGCTCCAGGTGCAGGACAAGAAACGTTGTTCGGTATGTGAGTGTCTGGGAATTTGATTTTTGCGGAGCGCCAGAGGTAACCTAAAAAGCCACCCGCCACGCGCTCAGCAAAAATCGAACTCCGAACGCTTTGGTTGAATTCTACCGACTACCGACCGTGGTCAATGGTTGATTGGTGTAGGCCCAGTGGCGGCGTTTGCGTGACATGCGACTGTCAACTGCATAAAACGTATACTTAACTGAAAATCCGAGGAAGTTAAAAACATTTTTTTTACTTTTATATATAGCGGACGTCCTCGAATACACCTTACTCGGTAGTTTATTATCCATAACAAATGACAAATTATGTACACAAAATTCTTCCTCGAGAACCAATCTATCTATTGGTGAAAACCGCATCAAAATTCGTTGCAAAGTTTTAAAGATCTAAGCAATGTATGCGGATCGGAATATAATAAAATTTGTCACAATCATTCTTTTCATTCATTCATTGACTGCTTTGATGGCGTGGTCGGTAGTGTAAATGTAAAAAAAATGTATATAAGTATTGATATCAGTTAATCTAGTACTCATATCACAAGCTCTGCTTAGTTTGAGACTATATGGCGTTGTTTGAATTGTCCTAACATATTTATTTATATTTATTCATTCATAATGTTTTACTTCCTTTTAAAAATACTTGAATACAGAAGTTTAAGGGTTGTAACATTACACATTGCGGGTCTGCCGGAAATTGTTATCACAGTGCGAACGAGGCCTTACTCCCTAATTAATTATAGTCATATTTACACAATTCTCTTTGTTCTACCGTAAACGGCGGAACCATTTTAATAATGTATCATTAATTATTTGATTATTTCACATCTGAAAGTAGCTGTTACATAAATGGGTTTGTCAGTTTGTCTATAGGTATGTATAACTCGTGCGCGATAAGTTGAGACCTGAGCGGCTGTGGTGCCAACGTAGTGTGTTCCTACAGGTTCTAAAAATATCTTATCAAGGTACCATTGGAGACAAAAGATATATCCTATTTTTGTTGTTGCTCTCGTGAACAAAAAGTGATTCTAGCGCAAGTTTCATCTTATCGAGCACGAGTAGTACTGTGTAATTTGTATGTAATCTCGTTTAATTGTTATGCAAGTTTGAGTTCAAGGTTGTTATAGCATAGAATTCTAAAGCAGGATCTGGGGCCTACTAACTGATTTCGTAACTTCGCCTTTTGAACAGTTAATAGTTTTTTTTGCTACAATCATACATACTTTATTTAGGTGTTAAGTTGTTGTTTGTTTACCCAAATAGAAAATAAAATAAACAATAAAGCCAGGACTACTCGAGGTCGCCAGAAACTTTATCGTCACTAAATAAACTAAACTTACTAAACAATACAAAATTTACCAAAGTGGTAGTTTAGGGGTGCCTAAACTACCACTTTGGTATTGGTACTTAACTGCTACTTTTCCTTAAAACCTATAAGTAAATTTGTATTTTTACTAGAATAGTGGTAGCGTAGTAGTAAAAATTTATGACTTAATTTATAACTAAAACAATAGTATCTTCCTTGGCCGCGTTCTACCGTATTTGCCACGGTGAGTGTTCTGAAGAGCTCTTCAACCTGATCCCACCCTCTCCCTTCCGATCCCGAACAACGCGTGCCGGCCAGAGATGTCACTCTCATACCGTGGAAACTGTCTTCGCGAGAACCGAGCGTTTTAAACATTCCTTTCTCTGCCGATCGTTCGAAAGGAATGTTTAAAACGCTCGGTTCTCGAGCGTTCTAAGCCACCATCGTTGGTGGCTTAGAACGCCCTGCCTGCGCACGTGTTTCCTCCAACATATAACCCTGGGTTCTTTAAGCGAAGCGTGAAGAGGCACATTACTGGGTCGTCAATTTGAGGGCCACTCTCTATAGTATTCCTGTGTACTATGAGAGTCGCCCACAATCGCCAGACGTCGCCACAGCTTACTATCAGGCGGGTGGCCTCAATTTGCCGCTTCATATAAAAAAAAAAGTTTCCTTTTTTTTATTCAAGAAAGAAGCGTAAGCATTCAGTCAAATATGTAATCCAGTTAAAATGCCAAAACGATGGGGAAATTGTCGTGAAAGGTAGTATCTATTGCCTTGTCTCCCATAAATATTTACTGGTGGTTAGAATAAATTAATATGTTAGGACTATTATATATATATAGTCCGAGACGCCCAGAACTTTAATTGGCTGTGCCTTAGCGGCTGGCACGTAAGGTTTTGTTGCCTTTCATCGCAAGGCAACGGGTTTCAAATCAGTTTTTCAAAATTACAATATACTAAGCTGCTACTTTTTATTTAATTAATTTGGCCATTTTGGACATAACCCATTATAAATGTGCCCAGTGACGGCAATAGGCTTGCCCCCTATTACCTACGTGGGACTATAAATACTGGCAAATTATGGGTGTGTAATGCACCTCTGCCTACCCCTTAAGTGATATAGGCGTGATTGTGTTAGGACAATTATTATACAAAACGCCTTCTAGTCTCAAATGGATCAAAGCAACTTTACTGTGAGTACTAAACAACCATATAAATACTTACTAGGTCGCCGCAGTCGCGAAACGTACCGTTACGCTGCAGCATATATTTGAGCGAAGCGAGTTTAAATTCAAAATGCTGGCATCGTAATTACCAGGGTAATTCTGTAAGATATTGATGAGTGCAAGAAAATCCGAAATCGGCCGAGTATTCGCCGAGAAACAATTTAACTTAAATCGTTTGAAAAATAATTTGAGTCACCCGTTGACAGCTCCACTCGCCTTCGGCTCGCTTCGCTCAATAATAATATACATACATAAAATATACTTTTTTTTTGTAATTAGGTAGGTACATCATTATCACACTGAAAGCGAAGTCTACACCACCGAAGCAGCTATTTGTTTGTTTTAAATAATAATGCCACCAGCTAAACTATAAGTTAATGTAATGTTTCGGGCCAAGATCAAGTTCACGTCTATTGACGAGGTTACATTGATGCTTCTTACTTTCATTATATTGAATTATCTTCTTCCAATGTTATGTCTAACCTGTCAAGGAATAGACTTTGTAACATAAAGAGCACTTTAGCTTTATTCTAAACTTAACTTTTACCCAACTGCCAAATAGATTGACAAAATTATTCACTAAGCTGTCGTCTAGACTCTTACACAGTACAAATACAATGATGACAAGACGAACCGTTAATGAATTGATTTGATAGAGACTCTTCTCAAATATTAGTTCTATTTAAATTCAATAAAGTTCATATTTAAGTAATGTTCTTCAGTACTGAAACCCTTGAAGGAGTACGAAATAAGACAAGTCTTTGTGTTACACAAGGATCGTTACAGACAATTGTAGAAATTCGAATTTAGAACACCTCTTTCATTATCCAATGGAAAGGTCGGATCTATTTTAGTAATTTAGCTACAGATTATATTAATTATTAATTTAATTTACTGGAAGTATGTAACTTCCAGTAAATTAAATTGCTTATGTTTAAATGTACTTACTATCTATATATTTAATACAACAATTTGTCGGTCTGTCCGTCCGTCGCGTTTTCCAATTATAATTAATAATACATACATTTGCATGAAATATTAGATTATTCTTTTTTTTTTATATTAATAAAATAGCATCAAATATTATCTCAATTATCATAAGAATGAAATGTGAAATTATTTCGTCGGTTGCGAATGCGGTCTCTTTTGGTGCGTCATATAGGAAACCGCGGGAACGGTTCGCTTGGTGCTCACGACTGGAACAGATTTTTGAAATTCGAATTGAAACCAACAGCGCTCGATTTTCAATGTTCATGTATATTTATTTTTTTCCTTTGGTAATTTGGAGCTTGGTTTCAAGACCTTTAAGCCAAGACATGTATTTTTTATTTATAATTTTATAGCAAACCAAATTACGGAGAAAATACACCACTACATGTTGTGTTTAATAATTATGATTATTAAAGAAACTTTTTTAAACCTCTTGAAAAGAAGTAGCACCTTGTACATCCACTTACTGCCTTGTCGGGGTATCTTTACTATCCCAAATTTTAAGGAACCTACTTGAGTGTTATTTTTTATAGTAAACAGATGTTTAGACACTCGAGGTTTATGAACGAATAAAAAAAATATCGGCGTGTTTTTGTTGAAACTTCATTCACGAATCTTTTCAAGATCACGTTGGAAAATAGAATAGCGTTCAAATACTTGATTTTTTCATAACTAATTTCGAAGATATCCGGAGCCGTGAGTACCACCTGCTACAAGACGGTCGAGTAAAATGTAGGTTTGTAATGTACCTCTGCTTGCCCTCTCAGGGCTACCTATATCATAACATAGTATAAAATAATTTCACTTTCGATGTCAGTCCGACCCTGTATATGCTTGAGATCTTTTAAACTAGGCAACGGATTTTAATGCGGTTATCATCACTGGATAGAGTGGTTCTCGAGGAAGGTTTTAGTGTATAATTTGTTTAGCGGGCGAAGCCGCGGGCGTCTTATAAACCTTCACGTACAATTACGTGACTTATTCTCGTCAAACAGTTTGACAAATAGTGAGGGATTTGTCTCATGGCGAATGTTAAACAGCCTGGAGTTTAAACTGTTAATTAATTATCATATATAATTTACTAGCTCGCACCGAGTGTGTGCTCGCATTAACATAAAATGTGACGTGTTGACTAAGCAAGGTCCTTCGAATTATTTTAGAGTTTAAAGGAAGTATCTAAGTTAATTAGTTGGGTACTGTCACGACCCACTTATATGTATGTAATTTTTTTGGAACAGATTTCATATTGTCTTTACCACCAAAGAGGTATGCAGAGGCATTAATTACGCCTTCATTCCACTATATCGGTCTTACGTTATAGAAGGCGAGTCTATTGCCTTTACCGGGCTCTATAGATTATATATTTGCCAGTCTTAGATCAAAAATACCTAGATTACCGATCAGTGCTTTAAAAACGGCACCACTTCACCTCGGTCATCACACCTGCGCGCTTCAACCGCGCGTCGTACTAAGTTCCTATTGCGCTTGCTGACTCTCGAGGGATGCGACAACGGCGCGTAATAATGAATACAGGCGCATCAATATACAATTGATGCGCCTGTATTCATTATTACGAATTATTTCTATGTCAACCATCAATGTACAATCTTGTTTATTTTATAGATGGTATTTGTAATAATTACCTATATAGTATTCCAGTGCTAAGATTCCGCGTTGTATTTGTACTGAATCCAATATCTATAGTATTTTTGATGTAAGTTGCCAGTCCGTTTGTATGTAGGATTGAAAGTCAGGAAAAATTATTCTGGTCTGTTGCTACAAAACCTGTGTTAGAGTTCCATATCCAAAGGGTAAAACGGCACCCTATTACTAAAGCTCCACGGTCCGTCCATTTGTCTGTCCGTCTGTCGCCAGGCTGTATCTCATGAACCGTAATAAATAGACACTTGAAATTTTTGCAGATGCTGTGTTTCTGGTGCCGCTATAACAACAAATACTAAAATACGGAATAAAATAATTATTTAAGGGGGCTCCCATACTATATTGGCCGTTTTGGTACGGTTTACGGTTTTACACAAATCGGCAAACAGTGGTACTTTCACGGTGTATAAATAAACAAGCTTCGGAATTCAAGTTTGACATGTCTGAAGTTTTTATAATCGCCGCTCTAATAGTTTTTTTTTGCTGTCAACCTAACGGCAAAAGCCCTTATTTCTGAAAAGATTTTTTCAAGCGTCTATGCGCAACGTATAAGACTGTCTCGGCATTTTCGAAAGAGATTTTTGTAATATTGCGAAATCTGCGAAATGCCATGTGCAAAGTGTGAGTTTGGCCAACTATGTGGTTTTGCGAATTTAAGACATTCATAAGGATTTTTTTCAGTACATAAATCTAAAAAAAACTGGTTGACCTCAAAAAATATGGTTTTTAACATATATGAGGAGTATTTTAAATATATAAATATAAATAATATAATATATTAAATATATAAATATTTTTGGACATTCTCACACAATGTCATCTAGCCCAAATTAAGCTAATACAAGCTTGTGTTATGGGATCTAGACGACTGATAAACATACTTATATATATTTCTAAATACTATATTGTAAATAATAAATCTTCTAAAACTGCTTATAAATGATATCATTGTATAATTCCAACAACAACACGTATAACCTAATTCTGAATAATTAACTAACCGCAAGTTCCATTATTTTACTAACAAGAGTAAGAAAAGGACGTCTTATGACGATGAATAGATTTGATCCAATTACTGTTGAGTGTGAATACAGGATTACACACACACACACACATATCACGCCTATATCCCCGAAGGGGTAGGCAGACGTGCATTACACACCCACAATTTGCCAGTATTTTTATTCGAACGTAATAGGACGGCAAGCCTATTGCCGACCAGGCACATTTGTAATGGGTTATATCCAAAATGGCCGAATTCATTTAATAAAAAGTAGCAACTATATTGTAATTTTGAAAAACTAATTTGAAACCCGTTGCCTTGCGATGAAATGTTAATGAAAGGCAACAAAATCTTACGTGCCAGCCGCTAAGGCACAGCCAATTAAAGTCTTGGGCGTCTCGGACTAAAATTATCATCATCGCTCGCGACAGAATTACAATCTATACTAATATTATAAAGCTGAAGAGTTTGTTTGTTTGTTTGTTTGGTTGAACGCGCTAATCTCAGAAAGTACTGGTCCGATTTGAAAAATCTTTTTTTGTTAAAAAAGTGCTTTTATCGAGGAAGGCTATAGGCTATATAACATCACGCTAAGATCAATAGGAGCGGAGCAGCAGTGTGATATGTTTCAAAAACGGGGAAAAAAATATTTCTTTTAAGAATTTCCGTTGCGTGCGCTGGCCAAATAGTTAATGTTATATTGTGTTAAAATAATGTACGCGGTAGCATATCTTTTATAGTTAACTCACTATAACATATCGTTCTAAATTAATTATTTACGAAACTAGATGTTATTACGGGTGACGCGACGGGAACAATAATCACAAGCGACGGGAACGGAAAAAATTCCAAATTACCACGCGGCAAAGTCGCGGGCGACTGCTAGTTACTAATACATGGGGTACACTAAAAGTTTTGCACTTCTTGCTAATCGGAACTATTTGAATTTCGAATGTTATATTTTTTTAAACGTTGCTACCTTCTAAGTAATAAAAAAAAACAATTACCTGGAAATCATTTGTCAATTGTTTTTATCACACATCAAAGTTCTACGTATGCAACGAAAATGGAATTAAGTCGAAAAGATTTTAGAGCGATGATTTTTTATGCCGCTCGTCTTCAAAATACTTTTGGGAGAGAAGCACCTCGTTTGAGCACCGTGTGGCGATGGTTTGCAGAATTTGAGAGAGGTCAAGTTTCTTTACATGACGAATTTCGGGAAGGGCGGCCTTCAACTGCCATCAACGAAAATGATGTGGCTACTGTTAAGCGGTTAATTGAAGAAAACCCGCGGATTACCTATGAGACAATTCGTGGACTATTGGGGATTGGTATGAGTCAAATCCAGAAAATTTTACACGAAGAATTGAAAGTTCGGAAACTTTGATGTCGTTGGATCCCTCATGAACTGACAGCGGAGCAGAAGCGGGCTCGCGTGGAATGGTGCTCACAGATGCTACTGAAGTACGACCACGGACATTCTAATGCTGTTTATGACATTGTCACAGGAGACGAAACGTGGATTTATTGTTTTGAACCCGAAAAAAAACAGCAATCTTGTGAATGGGTGTTTGAAAATGAGAACAGCAAACAAAAGTGAGGCAGGCGAGAAACGTTGGTAAAAAAATGATTGCGTTTTTTTTCTCAGCTACCATCTGTACAATTCCACATGAAGATCAAAAGAGTGTTAATGCCGAGTGGTATTCTGCCATTTGTTTACCCAGGGTGTTAGAAAAAGTTCGCGAAAGACGACCCAAAAGCCGCGTTCTCCTACGTCATGACAACGCTTCATCACACACGGCCAACAAAACAAAGTCATTTTAAGCTTCCGAAAACCGAAGACCTAGCACCCTATGATTTCTGTATTTTCCCCCAAAGCTGTTCTCTCTGAAACAGTCTTGATAATGCCTCGTTTAGAGGCGAAACAATTGTCGACGTTTTGTTGTCTTTTTAATTCTTCGAAAAATTAATGCTATTATATAATTTTAAAAAGTTTTTTCTTAAAACATTTTACTTACCATTGTTTTGTCATGGATTTTCGCCAAGTAACGCCTGTTTCTATCCAATATATAAATAAATGTTTAGGTACCTACTCGTAATTTTTCATACAGCACCCTAGACCGAAGTTAGTTTTAAGCTTGTGTTATGGGATCTAGATAAAAAACATAGGCATACTCGTGCTTCCAAATACCTATGTGCCACGTCCATTAGTTTTTAGCCTAAGTGTAAATCAATAATAATAATAGTCCGAGACACCTAGGACTTTAATTGGTTGTGCCATAGTGCTTGGCACGTAAGATTTTGTTGCCTTTCATCAACATCTCAACGCAATTACCATATAACTGCTACTTTTTATTAAATTCATTCGGCCATTTTGGACATAATCCATGATATGTGTGCCTGGTGACGACAATAGGCTTGCCCCCTATTACGTGGGACTAAAAATACTGGCAAATTATGGTAATGCACTTCTGCCTACCCCTTCAGGGATACAGGCGTGATATGTGTGGGTATAAATCAATTAAAACCGGTTTGATTCACAGGTCCCATTGATAAAATTCTTACACAATTTGAATGAAATTCAAAATTCCAAATGAAGTATTTAAAGAAACCGGATAAATTCGAGGCTTATTAATAGAACACTAATTAAATACGTTAAAGCTACATTCAAATTACGAACCATTATATAATGGACGGTTATCGCCGGGGTCTATCGGGCCCCAAGTTGAATTTCGAAACATAAATAAAGTCCCTTTGGTGGGTTTCACAATGCTTTTAAGGGACGGGGTCTTTGTTTGAATTTTGCCTCGTATTATCGATTACAGTTTAGTTCCAACTGTTGTCAGACATTATTTCCTATAGTAGATAATTTTAAACATGATCATAATCATTGTATGTATTACTAGCGGAAGCCTGCGGCTTCGCTTGACAAACTGTATTCTAAAAACCTTCCTCGAGAACCACTCTATCACTTGATGAAAACCGCATCAAAATCAGTTGCGTAGTTTTAAAGATCTAATCATACATACGGAACGGAACGACTTTATTTTATACTATGTTATGATAACCACTAGATGTGAGTCTCACACCCACATTTTGTCAATAATTTTAATAGTAAAATTCTGTTATCCTACATATCCAAACTGGATAGTTTGGATATGTAAACTAGATAGTTTGGATATGCAGACCGGATAAGCTAGGATAACCATTCATTTTTCTATTTATTGTTTTTTTAAATGTGTGATTAATTGATTCATCTTTGTTACAGGTAAGAACAAAAGTGATTTCACCATTATCTACCTCAGATGGAACAGGAGTCAGTTTGTATAACCAACTCGGTATTTTTTTTATTATAACGTGGCTAAGACCTCTGTATTGCGGTACGACACACTAGGTACTGACGTGAACCCATAGTACTTTAAACAGATACAGAAAATATGTACTAATTATTTACTGAAATGAAAATGAAAGCTGTTCAGCGAAAAAAAATAAATATCAATTCAGATATATTAATTTAGTGATATATTACACTCTTTTCTCTTAAATTCCTGTCGTGACACTTTAAATATGACATGTTTTCGTACACTAGAACAGTTACTTGTGTAATTCCTAAATAATGTTTGCTCGCAGGTCCGTCAGTCTCTTGTGTCCATTAATTGGATGTTTGCGTTGACACGTGAATCATTTTATACTGAATAGAAATAGAACTCTATTTGATGAACTCATCTATCTACCTATATTACCCTATTAGAAATAAATAGAATGGTCGTCCTTTTCAGGGTAACAGGATTAAATGCGACTAACTCCAGTAATAGTAATCTACTTACAGTTTCTATGACAAACTTAGAATAGGAAGAAGTATTATGTATGTTTGTTTTGCTATTGAAACAGACCCAGATGTCCATAGATTCGTGTTTGTTTTTGTATATTATCTGATTAACAATCTTATTTTCTGTGTTGCGTTTCTCATACTTATCTACGCTAAGAGTTAAACAGGGGCAAATTGATTGTCCTTTATTACTCTGCTCCTTTTTTTTTAAATAAACCGTCTACAGAATAATATTTGTTCTGTGACATGTTCTACAGAAGAATTGTTGGATCAATAAATAAAAAAACAAATATTTAATGTCAAGAATAAGTAAACTGGTCAACAGCACATGTTTGTATCATAGTAGCAATGTGAAGGTCATATACAAGTTTATCGACCTGATGTAGACATGTCAACGAGGTCAGATATAAAAAAGTCTAGTTTAAAAGACAAATATCATGTTGTGACTATAATAAGTAACTATGGTCACTGACCTTATACTAATAGGTATGCGAAGTGACGCAAGATAAAAAATATAATATATATATTTTTTTTTGTTTTATATTGCACATAGCTGATGCCTGTGGCGCAGCCGCGCCGGATCCCGCGTAAAATCTTTTAAAATATAATAAACGTTACTCTTAAATCATACTAATTAATTTATTGTGAAACTGCATTAGTATATATTGCATAGTAAAAAACCTAAGAGTACAGAACCGATTTTGTTTTAAAAATGAAAATGTTTTAAGTCGATTTAAAACTTATGTGTTTCACTGTACTATGTGAAAATTGCACAGTAATTTTTGGTCAAAGCGCTAGATGGCGCTGTTTCAATAATTACGCATGTCGTGGGTTGAGTGTAATTTTATGGCTATCTGCATGATCATTTAGTGCTAGACAGACATACGAATCTAAATAAACTAAGAGTTCGATTTTTGCTGAGCGCGTGACAGGTGGCTTTTTAGGTTACCTCTGGCGCTCCGCAAAACTCGGGTTCCCAGACACCCACATACCGAACAACGTTTCTTGTCCTGCACCTGGAGCTAGTTAGGAATAACTAGTTCTTCTGTGTGGGACTACCAACTAATCAAGCATTACCTTGACATTGGCTAAATCATCGATAAACATCGATGGAGCCACGTTTTTAAAAAAGAAGAAGCAGTAACAACCTGAACCACAGATTACCAAATAGTTACGTACATAAACGTGCCTTAACATTGTCAATACGCTAGTAGATACTGAGCAGTTTAGGGTTGAGACACTAGGGTAATTAGATCCGAGTACTCCTACTCCTAACCTTATTAGAAATATGTTGAACGTCTGATTGACGGTTCTCAGAACTAGAACACAGGTTATATCTTATATATATTAGGAGGTAAGGCAACCTGTATTCTGAGAACCTTTTAATGACGCTTAGAATTTTTTTTAACAAATTTTTGAATAAATTGTGCATAGTTTTAGTATGTGTGAATAAATTCATACTAGGTCGCCGCAGTCGCGAAACGCACCGTTACGCTGCAGCATATATTTGAGCGAAGCGAGTTTAAATTCAAAATGCTGGCATCGTAATAACCTGGGTAATTCTGTAAGCTATTGATGAGTGCAAGATAATCCGAAATCGGCCGAGTATTCGCCGAGAAACAATTTAACATAAATCGTTTGAAAAATAATTTGAGTCACCCGTTGAGAGCTCCTATAAAATTGTAGAATATACAATCTAATACACAAGGATTGCCTCCTAAGATTGTCACTTTGTCCCAAAAGTTTGTGAGTTTATAAATCTTTTGCAGCAACAGAGTAAAGTAATACTTCTTTAAAAGGGTGAGTGATGTAGGAACTGAATTGTAAAAAAAGTTACGAGCGAAGGCACCGACTTATGGCGCCAATAACGTCTAGCCACTTGAAATAAAAGTAACAATTATACTTTACTTTTAACTGCCTCGGTTTCGATCCCCGAGTCGAATCAAATATTGTATGATCCACAGATGTTTGTTTCGGAGTATGTGTGTTTTCTATGTATATTATGTATGTATTTGGAAATATATAGGTATATTTATCAGTTGTCTAGATCCCATACCACAAGCTTATAGCTTAGTTTGGGCTAAATAACGTTGCAGCGTTGTGTTAAATTGTCCGATAATATTTATCTATATATTTAATACGACAATTTGTCTGTCCGTCTGTCCGTCCGTCGCGTTTTTCAATTTACATATATTTTTGTTTTTTTTTCTTTATATAGGTATTTTATATGTATTTTTTTTATATATATTTTTTTTTAATTTTCAAATATTTGAGGCGATACAAAGTTCGCTGGGATAACTAGTTTTTTTAATTATGTTTGGGCTAGGAGTCCTAAGCAGTACCTACTCGTAGATACTTATAGGACATACTTAAAAATCTAGTTGTAAATTAGAGATTGTGCTGAATCTAGTTGTGAATTAGAACCCTGGGCTTAGGATAATAATGAAAACATTTCGTGTCACCCCAATTAATTGTATTTCAACCTTTTATAAAAAGGCCAAAAAATCCTATATAAAATACAAATCCTCTCTCCGTAATAAACAATTAAAAATTTGCCGACACATCGACAATAAATCCATCGATGTCACAATAAATGTACTAATAGTGAACCAAATATAATAAAAAAAGAGCATAGAATTATCGGATTTAGTATAGTTAGTTATCGACATACTAATGATATCGCAAAAAATTACGTTCACATCATTGAGTTATTCATAACTCAATGGTTCGCATACACAAATAAGTGGTATTTTTTTTCGATCAAAGAATCGAGTTCAATCGAAAAAAGTCTATGCTAGCTGTACTAATCTCACCTCGCATACTCACTTATTTATTACTCGTAAGCTGTTGTTAAGAATAGCTTGAAGATATAATATACTGAACCTTTGATAATGCAGTAAAGTAAAACCAAAATCCACTTTGCAACTAATATAAGCAGTGAAATAAAAGCACAAGTTAGTTTGTGTTATGTTGTTTTAAGTAAATACAATTTTAAATTTAGTCAAATCAACGTCTAAAACATGTATAACGGCTTCCGTAACTTTAATCTTTTCATGAGCAGGAGCGAGACTAGCATTGAAATATCCATTAATTCAAGGACAAAGCCAATTTAACTTACTGCGGACCCTTTGTGTATGGTGAAGCGTGTTGCGGACAGCGCCGGATGACGACGGGGGGTTGAGGCGCGGTGAAGGGGGTATATGGGGTAGAGGCAAAGACCCGGGGGGCGGAAGTGACGAAACTCCCGTCGGGTTTCCATGGCAACCGCCGTGTTTACCCCGCCATATCGATCTATACTGCGCTTCCCTGTTTACATACCGGCAATGCAAGTGGGGGATACGAATTCGATTTCTGTCGGCTCTTGAAAGTTTTATGTATTATTTGAAGTGAATTAACTATGTCTGTCTGGTTCTGTTGATATTTTATTATTGTTTTGTTTATGTCGCATATTAGTTACACTTCAAACCGTGTGATAAGGCCCTTAGACAAAGATATAATTTGAAAATTAAAAAAAAATTAAAGAACGTTGTATAGAAGCCATAGAAGTACCTAGATCTTGGCTATAGGCTAGCTTCTTATGACCCATAAATACAGACGAAATCTGGGTATTAGTACTTGTACCTTCATTTGTCTATGTAATAATTGAAACAACGCCGTGTCTAGTCTCAGACAGCGCAACAGTGGACATAAACTGGATAACTGATACCCACCATAGGACAATATAGAGAAACCCCCAAACTCCGTAAAAATATTTCCGCAGATCGAATCATAGATCCCGCCTCTGAGGTATCAGTTTCACGTACGTCGAGAGTTTATAGTCCGAGACGCCCAGGACTTAAATTGGCTATGCCACAACGGCTGGAACGTAAGATTTTGTTGCCTGTCACCAACATTTCATCGCAAGGCAACGGGTTTTAATTTTTTTTTTTTAAATTACAATATAGCTGTTACTTTTTATTAAATTCGTTCAGCCATTTTGGACGTAACCCACTATAATTGAGCCCGGTGACGGCAACAGGCTTACACCCTATTACGTGGGACAAAAAATACCGGCAATTGTGGATGTGTAATGCTCCTCTGCCACCCCTTCGGGGATATAGGCGTGATATGTGTGTGTGATAACCATTTAGAATGAGATCAATTTAAAGTAAAAAGCTTTTAAGTAATATTTCGCATTAAAATTTAGCATTCTAGTAATTACAAAGTTCGAAATAATGAACATTATAATCTAATTTTATTCAAATTTTCGTGTAAAAGATCTAAAATTTTCTCTAATTGCTTTGTCAATCAACTGAAATTTCTTCATTTTTCTTTGTTCTCTGTTTTTGTATAACACGCTATCATAATGGCTGACATCGAAATGTACAATTACGATATCACCAAGACTGACATTTTAACTAATATTAGGTAATTATATAGTCACTGTTTTCCATTAAAACAAAATATCAAATCATTAAAACAAAAAATTACTTCTAAATTCTACTGCCTAAAGGAAATTAAAAAACTAAAAGTGTGTTTTTGTCTTCTTTAATTCAAGTTCGTACCCTCTTCACGGTCAAACGACTGGGCGGATTTGGATGAAAATTGTTATAGAGAAGAAAATACGATACTTACTTCAAAATTATTCCACGCGTGCGGAGCTGCGGGCAACAGCTAGTAAGTGTTCAAAAATTTTCTATGGGAATTGAATACCCATACCATTCGTCCCAAGGACAACAATAACAGCATAGAATCACGTCTTCATCCCCTATGGGTACACAGATAGGTTCATTGTCCCCACATTTCGCCAGTCGCTTTTAATCCCTCGTAATATGAGGCAAGCGTACCTATTGCCGTATCCGAATACTATGGGTATATATAAAGGACAACAATAAAAGCATAGAATCACGTCTTCATCCCCTAAGGGTGCACAGATACGTTCATTGTACGCACATTTCGCCAGTCGCTTTTAATCCCTCGTAATAGGAGGCAAGCGTACCTATTGCCGTATCCGAATACTATGGATATATTTACCAAAGCCTTCTGTCAATATGGGATGTAGATGTTGAAAAGGCCTCTCATCACCAAAGGTCATTATGTACTTTAAAAGCTTTAATGAATCCCGCGGTACTTTCAGCAGCGTGATTGGTGTACAAAAAAACAAATATTTTATGTCCACGCCAACCAATTTATGACTTGTAATGAAAGCATTAAAATACCTTCATAAATTAATGAGGAAAATGGAAGAACTTCTGTTCATTTTACGACACATTGTCACGGAATGTTTACGTAACTGTCACGCCGGAATATCTGGCTAGACCGTAGGCAAAGGTGTGGGACTTGTCCATATTTCATCAATATTTTGATGCCTTTTGTCTTTAACCGTACACTATTGAATTTCATATTTTTTTTAAGTTATAGCGTTTCAGACTGCTATACAATAAGCATGGCTATCTGGCTAGACAACGGAAAAGTCAAGACTGTTCCGGGATCACTGTTATTCGATATCTCGATTAAGATTTGGAATTCAAATTCAGAACTCTTGCATCGAACAGCACCTAAATAAAATTTCGAGTACATTCGTAAATGGAACTGTGTTTTTTTAATGTTCGATGCATCGAGATGAGTCGTGTGTGCATCATACATGGAACATTTTCACTTTAAATCGGTTTGCAGTCTGTGAAAATTTATTGACTCTGTGTATGTATATATTTTAAAAGTTTTTGTCGAGCTTCCACATTCAAAGATGTGCTTCGTCTTCTTTCAATAAATATATTTGCTAGAGACACACATCCCACTTTTCATTCTTAGAAAACCCGTTCAATAGTTTCTAAAATATGAAACACAATATCGTACATATAATACTCAAGTTTGGTATTATTATGCTCAGTTTGATCATTTAGTTGACAGTTGACACCCCTGTCTTGATAAAACGCGTTTTTCACTTGCGTGTTTCCGAACGAAATTACAAACGTTCCTGGAAGTATCAAAGTAATGTCAGTCGGTAGAAGATTACCTATACTTTTTTTTAAAACGTAACCTCTATATTCCCGCCTCTCCAAATTCAATTTTTTTTCTTTATATGTAACATAATTGGTTTTGTCTTAATAAACTAACGTCGATTCTAGCAATGACGAATTTTATTATGAGATGTTTAAAGATGATTTTCAATCAACACAAGTTTAGCTATAAAATAAGTCTGAGTCTGGATGTTAATTTATTTTACGATTTAATGACAACTCATTTTCAATTAAAAGTAATAAATGTTAATTAGGTAACTTTATTTTTAAAATTTGGTAAATTATTAGGTAAAAAAATTATCACTACTTATATAAAACCTTAAGCGGACTTCGGTCATCTTTATAGCATTTTCCCTTATATGGGGAATATTTTAACCATTCAGACTCAGGCTCAGATTAAAACTATTATTGTAACGATTACAATATAGTATAAAAAAATTGCCATCATAAATACTTTCAGTATTTTATTCGCAAATGAAACTCCTCTGAAAAGTTAGGTTTTGGAAAAATTTGCATTAGTTTTTGAATGAGTGTCGGAAAGGACCTTCGACTTTATTTCGGCAAGATTTATGAAAAAAATGTGCCTTAGGTCTATGACTTTTTTTAGGTTTTTTAGGTTTTTGGAAAAATGTGCGTTAGGTTTTTGAATGACATACGAATAGAACGTTTGTCCTCAAAATAGTAGTCTTTTAATATATTTTTAAAATAAGAGAGTGACTACGCAATATAATCGTTTTAACTTTATATATATCCCGGTAATAATTGTGTTGATATAAGATTTGTAAACGAGAAAATTGTTTCTCAGTCTAAAACCCCATTTTATACTAAACATTTGTAATTGACCGAGCGAGCGAAGCGTCTCAGTTTTAACTCGAGGACTGGCCGATTTGGCGGTGTTGGTATGTGTGTCAGTTCCGGTCTACAGGCCGCATTTTTCAGCCGATTTTCATGAAATTTTACACAAGTGTTCTTTGTTGCAATGCGCAACTTTTGTCAAAGGGATTTTTCGATTGGGGGGAAAATGCGAAAATAACGCGAGGTCTACAGTTCACAGAACCACTAGTAGTAATTAACAGTAAACATTCTTAAAGAAATCGAATGTCAACAACTAGTACACATAATATCTCGAGATCACCTGTGCAACCGATACAGCGTGATGCAAGTGTATCATGTTACTGTTATAGATAGGTTATGTATGAAACACCACATATGTCTAGCTCTATACATATAGATATATGTATGTGGTGTAATAAGATTCCAAACGGAAGGACCAGTCGAGTATTGGCAACGCTATCTGCGATTTGCAAGGTTTCTGATACTATTCGAAAGGTTTCCAAGGGTAGACAATTCTTTAGATTTAGATATTGTAGTAGTCGAGAGAAAAGCTATGGCGTTAAGAACTTTTACTACGTAATTCAGACATATTTAGTTATTAATATGTAAGTAGTTTTACGAAAATTTGGTAAAGACATAAATATAAATATTTTTGGACATTCTTACACAATGTCATCTAGCCCAAATTTAGCTAATATAAGCTTTTGTTAGGGGATCTAGACGACTGATAAACATACTTATATATTTCTAAATACATACATATTATACATAGAAAATATCCAAACTCCGAAACAAACAGTTCCCGTTGCGCCGCATCATATTTTGAACACTTCACACAATATCTTTATAAATTGTAGCCTATGTGTTATTCTGATGTATAAGCTATATTATTGTAAAGTTTCATTAAAATCCATTAGGTAGTTTTTACGTGAAAGAGTAACAAACATCCATCCATACATACATACTCACAAACTTTCGCGTTTATAATATTAGTAGGATTACTATGATGTATTCTAATATCTATTACACGACAACTGGGTATACCATTCACTACTAGTTTTATAAATCTCCAATACATATTCGTATCCCGGTTTCCTCGGTAATTTCATTGAAATTTCCATTCTGTGTACCAACTTCCAACTGTACTTTCCAATTGAAACTCTATTTCAATGTTAAAGAAAACCGTAGCGGATTCTCTGCTTCACTGAAATATTGGAATAGGTTTGGAATTAGATACGGATCTGAGCTGAATCTAAGAACTTAGACACACAGCTTCTTCGTCTGATAAGATTGTACTAAGAAATGGTGCGTTACACTGTTGTTCTTTCAATCTTCTACGAGTACCAGTTTAATAACATTACCTATTGTAATTTTTGGGTTAATTGGCACCAAATAGTTGTCGGAATGGGACCAAATTGAAATGGGTCCACTTAGGAAGTAGTAGGTTCTAATAAAAAAAAAGTTCTCCCATTTCGAAGATATGAGATAACAAACATAAAGAAACAATACAGTCGAATTGAGCATCTCCTCCTTTTTTGGAATTCGGTTGAAAATAAGGAGTATATTCATTGCTTTTAGAAAAGTATCCGTTACATGTGTCAGAGTTTATAATATACTCGTATTTCATTTATGCATCATAGTAAAGCGCTGTTCACATAAATCTAATCACACAAATCAGACAGTAGAGACCTGTGAACTCTCATTGGCGGATTCTCAAATCAGCCAATTAAACTCAGCTTAGTCGCAAATATGTCACTGGTAGATAGATTAAGGAATCGGCCAATGAGAGTACCGCAAGTCTCCTACCTCTGAATGTGATCAGCGCTAAACTCTTATGAAAGTCTTTGTGAATACAGAAACACTTACTACCAGATTCCCAAAGCAACAGGTGGAGCTGATCAGTAAGAATCTCACAAGAAATCTCAAGGCTAAAATTGTTAAAGAACAACTACGTACCTATCTACAAAACCGTTATGGTTCTAATTACTTTGGGATGTGCAATATGCATATTATTAAGTCATCATCCACCGAGCCTTTTCTCAACTCAGTTGAGGTCGGCTTTCCAGTCTAACTGCGATTCGGCTGAACTTCGATATTTTCCGTGAAGCGACTGCCATCTGACCTTCACAAATGAGCGATATCGAAGTTCTGCAGTTAGACCGGTAGGATTTTTGATTTAGGGCTCCATCTACCCCTAACGACTGCCATAGATGTTTGTATGACAACCGGGACCGACGGCTTAACGTGCTTGGCGAGACACGGAGAGGTCTCATTAAGAAATGGTCACCTATCCTAAAACCGACCTGAGTCGATGTTGCTTAACCTTTGCAATGTGTTAACATTGTCGGTTACCACTAGACCACGAGCCCCTCAATGCATTATTAAGTATAGATATTAAATGGTTTCAAGTTGGCATTCATCAATGTCTAGATCAGACAATTAATCTTAATTTAAAAATAAATAATCTTGTATTACCTAGAATCAAACCTAGTATTTATATATAAAGACTAGTTTTATCTAGACTGCCAATTTTTTTTGACCTTACGTGACTTATTTGATATTGAAATGCTTGTCTGGACTGTTAGGTTTACAACTTTTTTTTGTGTAACCTTTAATATCTAGAGACAAAGAACTATAAATTACAGTTAACTGTTAACTATCGGTTACTGACTCATCTAAGTTTAATGAAACAAAAACTAAAATACAACGAATCATAAATACTTAAAATTAAATATCATCATCATCTACCTGCCCTTATCCCAATTATTTGGGGTCGGCGCAACAAGTCTTTCTCCTCCACACACCTCTGTCAGAAGTCATCTCTTCATTCACTCCTCTCCTTGTCATATCCTCTTTCACACATTCCATCCATCTTTTATTTGGCCTACCTCTACTTCTTAAACCCTCTACAGTCATACTTTGCACCTTTCTAACGACATTGCTTTCCTCTCTTCTCATAACATGTCCATACCATGACAGCCGCTCGCTTCTCAATTTTTCATTCACTGGTGCAACTTTCAAACTTCCTCTAATATACTCGTTCCTTACCCTATCCATTCTTGTCACACCACACATCCATCTTAACATTCGCATTTCCGCTGCATGCAATTGTCTTTCATCCCTCGCTTTTACGGCCAAACATGAAAGTCCATACAGGACGGCAGGTCTGACGACAGTCTTGTAAATTTTCCCCTTAAGTTTCGGAGGAAATTGGGGGTCGCATATAGTGGCTTTGACCTGCCGCCATTTCATCCAACCTGCGTCAATTCTGTGCTTCACTGTACGATCGATTTCCCCATCCTCCTGGATAAGAGAGCCGAGGTACCGGAAACTGGAGCAAACTGGTATTGGTGTGCCGTCTAACACCATGGGTGTAGGACTGGAGAGACCGCCGAAATCAGAGAACATGTACTCAGTTTTGGTTCTACTGATTTTCAAGCCTACACTCTCCAGTTTACATTGCCATTCTTCCAATCTACTCTGTACCTCAGGCCCGTCTTCACCGACGAGTACAATGTCATCGGCAAATAGCATACACCAGGGGGTCTCTTCCTGTATCTCCGATGTCAAAGCATCCATTATTAACAGGAAGAGATATGGGCTTAGCGCCGAGCCCTGATGCAAGCCTACCGCGACACTGAACTCGTCGGTGTTGCGTGAAATATTGACACAAAAATCGACTTCAAATTATCGAAACTGGACTAAATAGTTATCGGAATGGGAATTAGTACCTTAGGTAGCTAGGTTTCAATGAAAAAAAAATCACCCAGACCAAATATAAATGTAACTAGTTATCGAAGCGAACTTTGTATCGCCTCAAATATAAAAAAAAAATAAAAAAAAAAATATATATATAAAATAGGTATATAAAAAAACGCGACTGACGGACCAATTGTCGTATTAAATAATAGATAATCTATATATATACTATATATACTACTATTACTAGTGTTTCTGTGCACCGTAGACTTCGGGAGCGGCTTTGTTTAGAAAATTTCTTCTTCAATTTTCTTTATTACTTTTAATTTGTCATCCAATCCAAAAAATATCATTCAAATGTTATCCATTGTAAGCAAGGAGTGTGTGTGTAAATTTTCATGCAAATCGGTTGATAAATACGGCCTCAAACATGATCTGACAGAACCCGTTGATGTAGAGGTACAGACGAAAGAAATTCTCCCCAGTCTGCAAGTTGAAAAGGCGTTCAATACTGTTGGATTAATAAAATTTGGACAAGCGCAAGTTTATCTTGTTGCGAACTTGACACGGACACGACCTTCTCAGGGTTGCCCAAATCATTGGCAACTAACCTTCAACTCTTTATTTGTTCTATATTTAACCTTGTTTAAGGTTATACTAGGTATGCAATGCATTCTGCTGTTGCAATAATTGAGCTGAGTTTGTCGATCCGGGTCGACCTCCTAAACGACTGGACCGATCTTTAAAAATTCAGATATGCACTCACGGTGATGTTCACTATGACCGTGCCAAATTTCAAAAAGATCGGTCCTGTCGTTTAGGAGGAGTTCGATCACGAACGAAATACACGATTCGTCTAAGAAAGAGCTTCGTAAACTCCGCTCAATTATATGCATTATTTGGAGCTTGATTATAATATTGATTGGGACTCTTCCAAAAACCTGCGTTTATTTTTAAAAAGGAGTAGGCAGAGGTAGAACACATCCACATTTGTCCAATAGTTTTTGGAGTCCCCTGTGAGTTCTATAGGCGTTAATAGGTTTTGTCAGCAATATAAAAGAAATAACCATAATAATATATTAACCTCCAACAACCACTGCAGTCCGGCCATTATAACGAAGCTATATTTTTTTTAATACTTCTTTTATGTGACCAATTTTAATGTTACAAAGAGCTATTCTACTAATACAATAAATATGAACAGTTTTGAACACCTAGATCATTATGTCCATTAATTTATCATGATAGATAGGTCATTTCCTAGATTAGGTAAACCTAAGGATAAAAGGCCGATACCTCACCGAGACGCCATGGCGACGTCGCCAGTCGGTCGCCAACTAGTTCTCATTGAGATATATGACGGCTAAGAATTATTAATGTTAATTACGTAAGTACTTAACACAAATTAATAGCTTAGGTAGTTTAAAATGTAAATGTTTAGTATAAAATGCTGATATCCGTGCATTAGGCCGATACCTCACCGAGACGCCATGGCGACGTGGCCAGCGACGTCGCCAACTAGTTCTCATTGAGATATATGACACTTGGCGACCGACTGGCGACGTTGCCAGTCGGTCGCCAAGTGAGTTAGCCGTCATATATCTCAATGAGAACTAGTTGGCGACCGACTGGCGACGTCGCCATGGCGTCTCGGTGAGGTATCGGCCTTATGTTGTTATGAGTTTCTATAAAAAATGGGCATGAAAATACTATTTCAGAAGCATCAGGTAACATAAATAATTGCGTGACATGTTTTTTTTAAGTTTAGTTCCCATGATATTCATATTTATTTAAAAGATTAGTATTTTCCGCCTTACTATTACAGATCAGATATCTTATTCAAAGCAATAAAATGAAGGAAGTAATGTACCAAAAAAGGTCCTCTGATATTTAGATTTTTTATTGATTATTTAACCACAAATAAAATACAACACATTGAATCTAATTAACTTGATGATGATTTTAAATTTATAATTGTGACAGCCCTATGTATAATATGCCAACGCTTATTCATGGGATAAGCGTTTGTATGAATCATATGAGTTGATGAAAACGACTGAAGTCATCTGCAGAGGTCATTTACCCGGTTGTTGACATCCTACGGGGCATTTGATACCACTTGCAGTTATATCTTCTAAACTTTATAATAACCGAGATAACTTCCTTTTATTTATTTTTATTATGTACACACTGTATATACAATATAGTGAAATTGGAAACATTATATACATGTATACAATGGTGCCACTTATCTCTAAAGAGTCTCTTCCGAATCTCTTCCAGTGAGCCTAGGAGTGGAGAAGTGAGTTCAATCAGATGCTGGTGTGTGTGCAGGTTGGTACGGTTGTTAAGGTTAATAAACTTACATACACTATAACTACATAAATACACAAATACATACATATTAACTTATCATAAACATACATACATTAACATACAAATAGTTAAGGAAGGGAAGCGAGATAGTGTTCCTTCACTTTCTTCTTGAAGACATAAACAGTTTTGCATTTCCTTTATTCTCATTTATCATTTTGGGAAGAAAAATATTCCACGAGACGGGAGTCGTCATCATTTGATTTAAATCGATTTTTGTAATCATATTGGATTGTATCAAAGTGACATGATTTACATTAGGCCTATTGTATATATTTTGTTGAGTTTTGAAGTAGATAAAAGCCTAATAGGATAAAACGTCAATGTGTTCTACATGTATGTATATAAAGTTCATTTGTGCCACAAATAATCCATGACAGCATTTTAAGATCAATATATGCACTGACATTATAGAACAATAAACCATAAGTAGGTACTGTCAGTAAGAAGGTGGGTCACCAGTTTGTTGACCCTGTGATACTTATACTCAACTATTGCATCCGGCCTGCCTCAACATAACACCTATGACAGTATATAAATCTATAAATACCAACCTTGTTGATGATTTTTTCCACTTCATAATACAAAACGTACTTTATTCTGTATTGATTCATGGCTCATTTTTATACAATAAGATTTGAGCACAGAAAATTTATCCTGTATTTTGGATATCATCGCCGTGCTCTAGCGATCACTTCAGAACTCGTTTTTAGATGCTCTATAAATATTAGTTCAAGTTAGAAGCTCATTGGAGCGCCCTGAACAACGCTAGCAGCAGGCTGGTCTAGCAGTACAATTAAAAAAGAACTGTTGATGCTGTGCGATTTAGATAAACGATATTGACTATGAAATATTAGGTCATGAAGACCTACAATAATCCATGACGAGCTTTTCTTATCGTACGTAAGTTGTTCATCGATTGAGGTGAAATGACTCATGGGTTTTTCGTAGACAAAGACATGTGAAAATTTGTCATTTTCTTGGAAAAAAATATATAAATGTCATTGACTTTGTTTAACGGTAAGTATCTTTTACATACTGGGTGGGTTTATTTCATACTATGTTGTGAATATTAATGGGGAAACTTACCAGCTGCTTAGTTCACAAACTCGAAAACCACCATTTGTCAACACCCTCACTGATTTACGGACATAAAGTAATAAATGCTACTGGCAAAATTGCCAAAATTACTAACAAAAACTTCGTTACTCGATAAAAATATCAATTTATGGGGGAGCGAGAAAAATCAATAAATTATAGTTGCACCCCTGCGATTTACAAGCACACTGAGAAACCGCGCGTGTCCCACACACATGCACATCATATGGATACATTAAGGGACGCCAGCTGCAAAACTTGAATCCAACCGCCTGCGAATATCAAAGTTTATTATGAACTACAACGGCGCCTAACTTTACTCGTAAATTAATTATTTGTTTTCAAGGATTTTAGATGTTTGGATTGTAGTTTGATGAAGTAATATTGTACGTTCAAATTATGTTTGAAACTTTTATTCGGAGTGGAAAAACAACTTACCTGACCCTTTTTTTTGTTGTAATTATAGTAATTTCACACTTTAATGTTCTAAGTCAAGTTTTCAATGTCGCCATAAGCGAATATTTCCTAACCTTTTGGCATTGATTTCCTTTAACATTGTGATCTTTTTTTCATCTAATGATTGTGGTATGAGTTGTAGCATTGACCTTTGACTTACCTTGTTTAGTGTATAAATATTTTTCATACAGTTGTGTAAGGGATAAAAATTGATCGGATGTCTACCTTAGGTTTCAATCTATCTCCATACCTTATATCAAGATAAGCCCGGTCTTTATTAACCAGCTTTAGATTTCTGTATTAATAATTACCACTATTATTTATTATTAAACTTGTTGAAATTTGTAACATATTTTCTCAAACGAAACTAAAAGTCTCTGTGTCTAAATTTCGTAACTTAAACGAATAAAAAATAAGACACACTAATAACGCTGAATTAATATAAAGATCTTTATTTTGTACATCTCCTTCTTCTTCTTTTTTTTTTTAAATGTGGTTCAATCGATATTCATCGATGATTTCGCCAATGTCAAGGTAATGCTTGATTTTTCCGGCACAGAAGAACTAGTTACTCTGAACTAGTTCGCGGTGTGGGACAAGGAAACGTTGTTCGGTATAGCAATTGAGCATTTGGGCTTGGATTTTTGCCCAGCGCCAGAGGTAACCTAAAAGGCTACCAGCCACGCGCTCCGCAAAAACCCAAGTCCATTTTGTACATCACAAAGCATTGAAAAATTTACTTGTTAAGTCATGATAAAGTTTGAGAACTACCTGTCTCGACCGATAATATTTAGGGTTCTTTTTTGTTATAAGGATCTCGTACGTAACGTATGGGTGCCTTTGCCTGCAGCACAACTTTTTTTTCCAAAACTTGACCCTCACAGTCAGTTATGATTCGACAGTCGACGCGAGCGGTCGTGTCCCCGCTAACGTTTGAATTCTAGTCATTGTGTCCAAAATTACCTTAGTTTTAACTAGTATGATTGAACGTTGTTAAAACGTTCATAGTTTTATATTTAGCAATAAATAATTGTGTGTTTTAAATTTAATTTTATAATTATAATACTTCAAGACTGATTTTAATGAACGGATTTGGATTACTTTGGTAAGTGTCAACATTTCCCAACCATATTTTTTATTTAGACATATTTTTTTTTATCTTTTGAAACTTTTTTTTTTATAAGTAATCGTTTTTTAATGATACCGTTGTATAATTTAGAAAGTGAAATTCGCCAGGAAACTGAAACACACCTGCTCTGCACATGCTGTTTTCATTCGATATTTCAACACGTTTGCAACATTAAAAATATTCTATTTATTCTGTCGTGACCCTAACATTTAATACCTAATTATACAATGTCAATTGGTGGTCCCCAATAAACGTCACGGAAACTTAAGCAGCGCGACGTTTTTATAACCCGTATAAATTGAAAAGATATATTATCCAATCTGGTGGCTTATCTTTCGTGAACAGCTTGATTTAAACGTGTAATATAATCCTGTCCACTTGGTTTTTGCTTCTTGACTTAAAACTTTTTACTTCAAGTTTATTAATTTATTTTGAGGTTAAAAGCTACATACAACTAAATGATACAGAATGTACAATACTGAGACCTTGGTTAGGTCGTTAGATGTCGAGGAACTTCTTAACATAGATTGTGACCGTGCATCATGATGATTCATCATGAGGTTACTATTAATTTGTATGTTATGTTCATTTACTATAGGTAATAATAGATATTCCATCACAATAATCTAATCACACTTTTTACGTATTTTCAGCAGTGAAATATGATTTTATAAAAAACTTGACGATCTCTGTTGTGTCCCATAAACAAAGACAAATGAAAGAAAACAGCACGTGTTGAACATTGGTCATACTGCACGTGTTAATTTACAATTTTATTATATTCTACTGTTTAGATTAATATATGAATAGGTATATCACACACACATATCACGCCTATATCCCCGAAGAGGTAGGCAGAGGTGCACCACACACCCACAATTTGTCACTATTTCTAGTCCCACGTAATAGGGGGCAAGCCTATTGCCGGCACCGGGCACATTTATAATGGGTTATGTCCAAAATGGCCGAATGAATTTTATAAAAAGTAGCAGCTATATTGTAATTTTGAAAAAATATTGAAACCAGTTGCCTCCCGTTGATGAAAGGCAACAAAATCTTACGTGCAGCCGCTGTGGCACAGCCAATTAAAGTCCTGGGCGTCTCGGACTATTATATATTATATATAGGTATATATTATTGGTATTATGCTTTTGGAAATAAATGTTTTGCCCACGGAAATAAATGCGTCAAGTTTTGTGACGTGATGTAGCAATTCATCGATATAGATATTTTGGTAGCAATCGATTACGTTTGGTTTAATTGCGTTATTATTAGATTAAAATATTGTATCATTATTTATGTTATTGAACAATAAGTAATAATTATTACAGTATAGATTTAAAGCTATCATGTATGTACTAATATAATAAAGGTGAATTGTTTTATATTTGTTTTGGAACGAAGTTCTATAACGGGTCGTGCGATTTAGTAGAAATCGTCACGTTACGCTTAACAGTGGTTCCCAACCGGGTGGTCCGCAGAATCCAAAAGCTTTTTGTTTCTAATTTTTTAGCGTCGGCGTCGTTAGTAAAACGAAAAGAACTTCGTTCCTGACGGGGATCCCCCAACCGCACATTTTTTTTTGTGTAACTGAACTTGATAATACTCGTAGAATACTTAACCAAGTTACAAATAAAAAAAAATCGATTTGTATTGATCGAGGAAATCTGTAAGTTATATAAAATCACGGCGTGTACAATAGAAGCGGGGTAGTAAAGATTACTTTATAGAAAGCCGTAAAACAATAAAATTTTAACAGTTTCTGTAGCGTCCACGGGGTGACGGTGGACGCTACAGAAATTGTCAAAAAAATTTTTTTTTTAATTTTTACGGCTTTGTTGTTTGCTTTGTGGCTACGGGTGTACGGGGTGACGGTCCGCCGGGCGCCACTGGAAATACGTTCTGCTTGTAACCAGAGACGCCCGGCAACGGACGTTAGAGCGACCGCAGCATTAGGCTGCGGAATTAAAAAAAAAAAAAAAACGGGGTGACGGTTAAAGTTACCCACTACAAATTCTATACTCTGAACACCACGCGAAGGAAGTCGCATTTTGTTTACTAGTTTTAAAATACATAAGTAATAACACATTTCATACGTCATTTGTGACATTATACTCGTACTAATAGAAATGAAAGTAAGGTTAGCATAAAAAGCCTGAATGCAAAAGGTCGTGTCCCAAACGAGTTGTTTCCTTCCCAGCTTTGAAATTCGAACTCGTTACGAAGTGTGCACTGATATTTGCCATATCCATTAATCAAATTCAACGTCTAACTGAAATATGAAAAGCGAATCCCTAGTGACGTGTGGTAATGGTGAGACTTTAGTAGAAATGTGCCAAATATTATCATAAATGGTAAAGTTTTATCAACTTTCTTAGTTCTCTGCTACTGTTATAAGTGAATATGAGACTAGATATTAGCCTAGTTACGTTGCAGTTGCGATATGAAAAATTTTAACTTACCATTCGAAGCGTAGTGGGCAATACTGCAATAGTAGACAATAGGGATAATAGGTAGTGTAATAAATAGGAATGATAATATGAGGCCGCGTTGACTGGCTGGACAAGACAGAGCCTCCTTCAAAAAAAAAACAAATAAAACTTATTACATGGCTCTCGAAACTCTTCGATTGGATTGTAATACTGACCAGTTCCACCAAAATTTTTTATTGGTATTTTATATTAACAAAAATCACAATTCCTAATAATGTAGATGATTAATTATGTTCTGCATTGTCTGAATTAAGAGCATTGAAATATTTTCCTTATATTTGTCGAGCGATTCTCTACCCCTGTGTAACATATCCTCACCTTTATCGTAGAGACAGGTCTTAGGTATTTGAACAATCGAGAACTACGAATCGAATGTTATCATTTTAAATGGCAGTTGAATTGTCAAACATTTATGTCTTAAAGTGTACCATCGTAACTGAAGTGACATGCTCCATTTTAAAAATAGAACACCACCCCAAGTTTAAGGCGCCAACTTTTTTTTTTTGGAATTACGTAATTAAACGAAGATATTGCTGGCTGGATTTATTACTCGTACTTTTTTCAACATAGGAATGAGTGACTCATGACGAAGGTTTATAGGTGATAAACTCTTAAAAGATTTTATGTTCAGTTGAACTGAAGCGAAACGTTCGCTTCATGAGTTATATAGGTAATAGTTTGTGCTTTATGCATCTTCTGTAGACAGTAAGATCGATGTTCGCATTAAGATTTTGTCAGCATTCATGATATGAAGACGGGAAACTCAACATTATGCTCATGCATTCTAAACAGTGTTTTCAGATTGACTTTATCTTACTTAGATAAACCCGAACTGCAGAGATTGTAAGGAGGTACTTAGTATTTATGTAACATCGGTCTTGAATATTGGAATTTAAGTTTAAATTACCGAATGGTTAACTTATTGATTTTCCATTATTTATAGCGGGAACCTGGCTCCTTGCTACAACAACACTGCTGACTAACACAAATCTAATGTGACCGTCATATACATATAAGCTAGATGTAGAAAGTTCATTTTGGTTTCTTATATTACATAATACAATTTATGTTATAAAAGGTCACAAATACTACTAAAAGTTTACAAGTCAACAAAATCAAGCTTTCACAACGTTTGGGAATTCTCAAACATTTTATAAAATAACTCAAAGCTCGTAGAACAAAACTACACTACAAGACGTCTCGTCACAAAAAAGACAAGTCGAAATAAAACGTTTTATTAAATCATATGTCACAAAGGAAAATGTTGATTGTACACCAGTATCTTGTTGTTTGTCAAAGGAGTTTGTTGGTAACAGTTATACTTGTTTTCGCCGGCGGCTATTCTCTCTAGACTTGTGTGTACTAAACTAGTTCTTTTGAAAATTAATTTTTGCAAAAATATTCTTTCTATATTTGTCATAACTTTTAAAGTTATTTCATTCTTTGTTATGTCTTTTAGTATGTATATAAATATTGATATCAGTTTATCTAGTACTCATGTCACAAGCTCAGCTTAGTTTGAGACTAGATGGCGTTGTGTGAATTGTCATAACATATTTATTATTATAATACTAAGCAATGGTAAGTATGATGTTCAAACTTTTTCAAATAATAGCATTATTTTCGCTTAAATAGAAGACATTAAAACGTCAACATATGTTTCACCTCTACACGAGGCATTCTCAAGACTGTCTCAGAGAGAACAGCCTGTTCTCTCTGACTTTCGCCAGGTAACGCCATCTAGTACGTATTAAATTAAGCAATTTTTTTCCATAATGATTAAATAATTATGAGATACGTACCTAAAATAAACTTCGTGGTGAAGAAGAGCCATTACGAACCTAGTAGCAAGTAAATTACGTAACTAATTATTATACGTCTGTTTACCCCAGGGGGTAAGCATAGGTAAATTATCGCTACAAAATTATCTTCATTCATTATTTACCGAGCCTTTTTCCAACTGAATTGGGGTCGGCTTTCCAGTCTAACTGCGATTCGGCTGAACTTCGATATTTTCTGTGAAGCGACTGCCATCTGTCCTTCACAACCCATGGGCGATATCGAAGTTCTGTAGTTAGACCGGTCTGTCTTTTGATTTAGGGCTCCAACTAACCCTAACTACTGCCATAGATGTTCGTATGACAACCGGGACCGACGGGTTAACGTGCTCTCCGAGGCACGTATGTGTCTTAGTGTCTTAAGAAATGGTCACCCATCCTAAGACCAGCCTGACTACATGTTGCTTAACCTTTGCAATGTGTTAACATTGTCGGTTACCACTAGACCACGAGCCCCTCTGCTACAAAATTATCATCATATCAATAATATATTCTATGTCTGCTTCTACCTGCTCAGTATTCCCACAACGCAACAGTGATCCAATACCTACTTGGTTCTAAGAATGATTGCAAACTTACATTTGCATTAAAAAATACAGCTTTTATTCCAAACGCCCTTTAACTAATCGTTTTGACAACGGCATAAATAACTTTGTATCTGTGTTTACCTGATATTTTATTGTGAGTTACCTTTGGTGGTTTTAACAGCTTCAGGTAATATCATCAAGTATTTGAATCCCCGTTATAACATAAAGGGGCATGACTCGTTTATTTGGTTTTGTGCCCTTCTATGAATTGTTTAGTCACTGACAAACATTTGGTTTAAATTTCCTGAAAAAAGATTTATATATTCGGATTTTAGTAGATACTCGCATTGTTCAGTCTTCCTTAGGAACTTCCTTACTACATGTCCCAAGGTATAGTTCAAACTTACTAAGAAAATCCGGAATTCTCATGTTGCCCCTTACCTTATTTTAGTTTGATGTTTTAGACAGATTTTAATTAATAAAATACACGTCAAAAAATGAGGACCAAATAATTGTCGGAATAGGACTAGAATAGTAGCTTTCAATTAAAAAATTACTAGTTATCCCAGCGAACTTTGTATCGCCTCAAATATAAAAAACAAAAAAAAAATATTATCTTTATATATGTACCTATATAAAATATACATAAAAAAAAAAAATATTTCATGCAAATTTATGTAAATTGAAAAACGCGACGGACAGACAAATTGTCGTATTAAATATATAGATGTTCAAAATCGGTTCACCCAATCCAAAGAAATGAGGTAACAAACATAAAAACAGTAGAATTGAGAACCTCCTCCTTTTTTGGAAGTCTGTTGAAAATAATAAGTAATTACTACACAACAAAGAGACACAGACAAAAATTTTAAAAGTAAATGAACGTCTTTTTAAGATAGCGGGTCAAAAACATTATAATAATCTCTTGTAATATAAATAAAGTGGCTTATGTGTGCTGTACCTACGTAATGTACACAATTCATTATTCAAGACACGCATTCACCTTCGATGTAGTTCACACACAATGTTGCAAACTACCAGATTGAAAAGACAATCTCACCCACCATTCATATGGATCTACTGGCTGTTACTACAATAGATCATCGCCTAAAGAAAAAAAAAGGAAAGTATCTTCCATTACTCATCTCTGGTGTGCCCTTCAAGACGCCATTCTAGATTAATCAAATTAATTACGTTCATTTCCCACTGTAAGAGGCCGAAGGGCCTGAGGACCAAACGCGAGCGTTTAACAGAACGTGACTTCGTTTTTTTTTAAGAATGTTAAAAGATTTTTGGGAACCGCGTTTATTTAAATTTGGAACTTTCCATTTTTTTTTCAATGTCCGGTAGTAATATTATCTTAGGCAATGGCTCGCTGTCATTCAAGCATTTTGAACAGTTGTTTCACAAGGATCTTGAAGGAAAAAATGTAACAATATTCGCTATGACTTTGCTAATTTACTCAAATACTTTAAGTATATGAAACGATGAAAGTAATTTTACGATAGTGCAATATAAATACATAGAAAACTGGAGTGGAGTTTAAGCGAAACTAAGTCTTTCACTGTTTTCCTTACGACTGGTTTGCCGCCAACAACTACGAATTCATTTGTTTCGAGTATTTAAGAAGAAAGAAGAAGAAAAATATGTTTATTCTTAGACAGCCATGGCGTAGTACACGCCACATCTGCGTAGAAATTGGTCTCCTCTCAGCTTAAGCTGGCGTGGGCAGACCCACTATTGCCAGCGCTGGTTTTCAGAGCAGGCCAGTGACACCGAAAATGGCGCACCCATGCAGTATCTCACCCAGCACAATTAATCATAATATCATGCTGCCAAATGGAGGGGCTCGTGGGCTAGTGGTAACCGACAATGTTAACACATTACAAAGGTTAAGCAACATCTAGTCAGGCCGGTCTTAGGATGGGTGACCATTTCTTAAGACACCGAGACCCCTCCGTGCCTCGGTGAGCACGTTAAGACGGTCCCGGTTGTCATACAAACATCTATGGCAGTCGTTAGGGTAGTTTGGAGCCCTAAATCAAATATTCGACCGGTCTAACTATAGAACTTCGATATCGCCCATGGGTTGTGGAGGTCAGATGGCAGTCGCTTCACGGAAAATATCGAAGTTCAGCCGAATCGCAGTTAGACTAAAAAGCCGTCCCCAACTGCGTTGGGAAAAGGCTCGGTGAATGATCATGCTGCCAAATGCCACCACACAAGAAAAATAATAAATAAATCAAATACATATGTAAATAAACAAATAAAATAAATAAGTGTTGTGTAATATTTATAATAATATGTCGTGTATTCTTCTACTGTTAAAATACCTACCAAAGTTATTCAGCACGTTGCATAATTATGACAATAACTATAGCACGAAAAACTTTCGATGATGTCCCTTAAAATAGGTCATACGTATTTATTGGAATTTACATCTTTTCAACAACATTATGTACCAAATGTAGATTTTTTTATATATTATATCCTGTTCAAACCATTCCAACGTAAACACACGTACGCGTATCTTCATTCTATGTTCGAAATTTGAATACCGCCTAGTCCTTACCATTCGAGTAAAATCTATAACGCCTGTATCGAGTACATTTCTCTCGTAATCGATTTTATTTTTCCCCACCCTTCGGACACCTAACATTATCACCTTACCATAAACACATACCGAACGGTAAATTACATTTTTAAACGTTTCCACTCTGTGGAAATTCACATAAATTTTGTACGAATTCAGAACCTTTTTAAATTAAATACTCTTTGTAAAGCTTTTAGGCGAATATTGTTCGTAACGAGGTTTGTGTGTTACTTATATTATGATATTAGCGGACGCCGGCGACTTCTACCTCGCTTTCTGCTTGCTCTGTAAATAATAGTTTCGTCTCCTTTAAGACTTGTTATTATCCGTTTACGCAAGGCCACAGAATAGGGAAAAGTACTTACATACAGAACTTGTACTCCGACGTTAATTAAAGCACATTCTTTTGTTTACAGAGCACATCATTCGAACGTTAGGGTTGTCCAGTAAAGTAAAATATATACTTGCATAATTTGAAAAATAATTATGACGTTAATGACTCAATATCAACTCTATGGTCAATGCCGTGTCACAAACAAGAGACAACCCTTACTGATTTACAACTTCAAGTTGTAGCTGACGTCACGTATTTTTTGCGATTGTTAGGCGAGTGACATAGCCCTGGCAAGGCGGCCTAGATAAAATAAAACTTGCTGCCGTTCTTTCAACATTTTGCATTGCTGCTCCGCTCCTTTTGGTTGTAGCATGATGTTATATAAACAATTGTCTTCATCGGTATTTGGATTATTCAACAAAAAAATATTGATAGGCAGTTCTATTCCTATCGTACTCCTACCGAGTAATTAAAAAAAATCGTTAAGGCAGCACTTAAAGTTACATACAAATTATATACCTGGTGTGTTTTAAATAATATACCATGTTAACTTATAGAACTTCATTCTAGAACGCTCGTTTGCACTTACTCGCAATAGATTAATACGATTTCTGGGTATTTGCGTCGCAGCGAGCCGTAACACAATTAGAGTGAACTTAGTTAAACATATATGTCGAGGCGTTTGACATGAGTATAGGAGATAAACGAGTTACTTAGTAATAGAACGATGAAGTGGTGCAGTTTTATGGTAGCTGTTATGAAGAGAACGTTGAGATTCACTAGATAATGTATTAAAAGGTCGTGTGACGTAAAATTACTAGATTTTGTAGCATCAAATGTACCATATACCACAAGTAAAATAATACTATCTAGCACCAGCTTACCTTTTTTTAAGCGTCTCTGGTTAGCACTATGAAAATTTTCCAATGGCGCCTAAGTAAGTATACTTATGCAACGTTACATTATAAGCAAGCTGATAAGCTATAATAATATCCTAAAAGTCTTCACTTGTGGTTGTTGAAAAACCCTGACAACCTAAATACGTTAAAACATCTCAACAATAAAAATATTAACGAGTGCACATAACGATTTGAGCATACAAAAAAACTGCATAAAACTCAAATCTTGACCGTTATATAAGATCTCACGAAATTTCAAATAAAGAATAAACATTTACAAATTACCGAACAACAATGGAACGTGAAAAAAAAAATTATCCTGATACTCTTTGTCTATGACTAGGGATTGGCGCGACCGTTGACTTTATATGGATTTGACTATTCTTATCCCGACCCTTAAGATATTTTCCCTCTTCTAATATTTTCTCACGATCAGGTGCTTGCCTATTAAACATCTTGGGGCTAGACCTGTCTCAATAAGGCACCCTAACGGTTTTATTTCATGACCTTTTATGTGAATCCGTCTATATTGTAGTGGTATTTTTTGGGGTGACTTTCAAGTTAATAGTTCTGTGAGACTTTTGTTCGCGAGGTTCAAGACTCTAGCATAGATTTAAATAGTCTTTGTTTGTTATTCATGAGGAAGTCATTGAACTTTTTAATGTGATGACAAGAATTTTTTTAATGTCATCTTTTAGACGAGGCATGTATAAGGGAGACTAGTTTTAGCAAATTGTAACTATAGTTATTAAAAAATATAAAAAAACTTTACTTGGTCGGAAGTTATAGGGTATACTGGATCACATTAAAAATAATTATTTACAGCCAGATATAATTATTCAATGATAAGCAAAACACGCATGTATAAATATAATATTTGAATTATAATTTTTTTGAAATTGGAATGAATATTGAATTTAAAATCCTTGGAATTGGCACATTGTATTCGTTAGCTGCCTTGTTTTAATATCAATGACTTTGGTGTATGTATTGAATGTCCAATTAAAATTAAATTCATATTAGGAATCACGATTTTCTCTTTTTTTATAAGTAACTTAACTGAAAACAAACCTTGTATTATCACTACTTATGTATTAGACCGAGACGCCCAAGACTTTTATTGGGTGTGCCATAGCGACTGGCACGTAAGATTTTGTTGCCTTCAACATTTCATCGCAAGGCAACGTGTTTCAATTTTTTTTCAAAATTACGACACAGCTGCTACTTTGTATTAAATGCATTCGGCCATTTTGGACATAACCCATTATATGTGTGCCCGGTGACGGCAATAGGCTTGCACCCGTATTACGTGGGACTAAAAATAATGGCAAATTGTCGGTGTGTAACGCACCTCTGCTTACCCCTTCGGGGATATAGGCGTGATATATGTATGTGTGAGCAACCGCAACGAGCCGCAATCTACTAGCACCCCATAAGTTGGCGTTGCTCAGCAATAAGTAATTCCGATTTAACAATATCACGCTTCCGTGTTCCGGAGTTGTAAAATAAGTTGACGAACGGAACTAAGGGGGTAAGCGAAAATGAATTGTTTACTAAATGTAGTTTAGGAGCTGGTTAATAAGAACAGGAGTGACTTTATTTCATAACACAAAAATATACTTATATGTAGCCAGTTATTAAAATGGTCCCGCTTAAATGAGGCAAGCGTATTGTAGTTTTCTTGCAGTTTCTTCGTTCGACCCCTTTTTAAAGGGAATCCTCATTGACTTAGACCCGGATCGAGCTATCGCCAAGTTTGACACAGGGGCATGTCATTCTCATATTGACTAAACTAAGCTCCTTATATGCCAAGTTTTTCAACGACCAGGTACTTCCATGAGCTACCCAGGACCCGTAATTGAGACCCGTAGTGCAACTTTGTCCCATCTGTACCAAATACCTGTTACATAACATGAGAAAACACTCATATAACTTTATAATGTAAGTAATTGGACTCTCGACCCTCTAGGTTTGAGAGGTCAGTTAAAAGAGACCGTGAACCCGCTACCAAAATTTATACGTATTTTGGCTAAATTACAGTCTGACCCCAACATACTTGGGAATGAAAATACTACATTAGTTTCAAGTGTGAACGTATTATGAAAATTTAGAGACTGCAAATAAAATACGGCTTAGAATAAGGTTTTTGGAACATGTAGATTTTCGACACTTTTTAAGACATGCCAAAAGCTGTCTGTAAGCCATCAGCGCGTCCGAGACGCCCAGGACTTTAATTGGCTGTGCCATAGCGGCTGGCACGTAAGATTTTGTTGCCTTTCATCAACATTTCATCGCAGGGCAACGGGTTTTAATTATTTTTTCCAAAATTACAATAAAGCTGCTACTTCTATTAAATTTATTCGGCTATTTTGGAAATAAATAACCCATAATATTTGTGCCCGTTAACGATAATAGGCTTGCCCCCTATTACGTGGGTCTAAAAATACTGGCAAATTGTAGGTGTGTAATTCACCTCTACCTACCCCTTCGGGGATATATGCGTGATATGTGTATGTAAGCCAACGTCAACCTTCATAAATATATATAGTGAAGTAAATATTCGGTTTTCAAAAACAGTAGGCAATTTGGAATATAGCTCCTGTTCTATTATGAAAGTAAATTGTAATCAAAATATAGATGACTTTTAATAAAACATTTATGGTGTTTCAACGGTACAAGGTCGTGTTTAGGAACTTAATTTCAATTTTAATAGGATTCTGGCTTACTACGGGGGGGTATTATCTGAGAGAAAAAAAGGAGCAATATATTTAAGCCTGACCTATTCAAATAATACTTTGTATTTACGGTACATGGAATATAGTGTTATAAAAAAATAACGTGTGTATCAATCTAAACTAGATACATAAATTACGTGTAAAACCTGTTTCTATACTTCTTCCTGCGGTCGGACTTGGCCAAACTGTGTCCATTAGCCGTTGAAAACGTTTTTAATTTAGTCGAAACCCTCGTTGGATTAATGGACTGTTACCGTGACAAGACGCGATAATAGCCTTTAAAAAAATCGTTACAGAGCCTTATTTTTAAAACGAATTTATGATGTTATTTTTTTTTATTCAGCCAGTCCTTTTTTTTCACTGAACACACATGTTCAATTTGGTTCAACCTCTGTCGTGAAACAAAGGTTGTTCTTTTCTTGAAATACATTAATTTGTACATCATAGAGATAGTATCTCGTGTTTGTTTAACTACGTATTTTATGGTCAATAATAATTATCGCCCCAGTTTTTTTTAAAGCTACAATTGATAATCTTTGATATATATGATAGATATTGAATAGAGCAATAACTGACTATATTTGGGCAAGTATTGCTCGTAGGTTTAGCACAAATCTTCTATCAGGCCCTAAAAAGGCATTTTAACTAGAGAATACTTAAAAAAATATACTACGTAATTCCAGACGTCATTAAAACAGTTGAACTTGAAGAAGCGACTTATCGACCGCAAATTCAACCTTTACTACAATCAAAGGAAAAATGGAAAAAATTTTTTTTTCTAAATTCAAATTTGAATCCTTGAAGATAATCCAAGTTCAATGGAGGTTGTGAATTCTAAAACATTTGTTAAAAGCAAACATTCCCATTAAGTTAATGCCAGGGATAATAATTTGTTACCGAAACGAAGTCTAAATTTTGATAGAATTTATGTAATAACGTAGGACGTTAAATGTTGTTACGTAGAGTGGAATAACCCTCTTAGGGAGTTGGGCGCTATTTTATGAGAAAATTTTCTCATCTTGGTGTTTATATTTCGAGATTTACATCCCAGGTAATGGACAAACAGGTAGGAAATTTATTGTAGTTGTTTCACATTTTGTGTTTAAACATGTTAAATTCTTAGATGCATTGTTGATAGTAATTTTCTAGGCAAGAATTCACTCTGAAATCTATCAGGGACATAAACTTATTAATATAATTATCTATAATCACGTCTGCTTCTCTGAAGAAGAAGGCGGTGGCTTATAGTTCTCCCACCTTTCTCCAGTAACTTTACTGATTCCACTATCCCCTATTAATCCACAACCTTGATTGTCAGGTACGCCATTTGCAAGAAAGTTTGGCTTAGATCTTGGTGAAACCGCTATGCATGTCGAACTCATACCGACTAAACCGTACGTGGTTTTTTACTCGGCCTTATTGCTCGAAGATTCGAGTACCTACTCCTTTAAAAGAGGTCTCATTAACCTTGACAATTTTTGCAAAAATAAAATTAGCAACCAAGGAGTTTCTTGCACGTTCTTCTCCTATTTAAGCTGATACATCTACTGACTGGTCAAAGAGGTTCTACAATCTAACATCTGACGTGGTATTTATTGCTTATGTGACTGCTGAAATATAGGTTAAAACAAATATGTGGGACCGCCGGAGATATGTACATATTAATCATGCCTATCCTCTTAGAAATATACGAGCGTTTACATACAGATATATTACAATGTTCACTGTGATAATGGCGTACATTACTTCGAGATATAGCAGGGTCGGATACAGTCATTACCGCGGCCACGACCTTACACCGACCAGACAAATATAGTTTTTATTCGTTTCATAATTTTATACCTAGGATGTATAAAGTTATGACACAAATAAAAAAGGGAAAGAAAAAAAAGTTAATTAAGTTGTTCTATCATTTGATTCGTAATCAACATTGTTGTCAAAAAGAATTTCTTGTTTTTAAATATGGAACGTACACGGACTCCCAGATTACCGCCATAACAAGCGCGCTTAGCTGTTCCGTCACGTACCAGATGTCAGATAAAACATTATGGCGGCAACGGCGCTGTATTTAAATCATGCCCTGTAAACGGACGCCACGACTTCCCTTCGAACTTCCACTGTAACAAGAACCCTACTACGTCGCTAGTTATCACTAACAACCATCAACTTAAAGATATAACATCTACCACGGCAGTTCTTGATAAAATGGTTTTTAAACGTTGACGAAGTTCATTAATTACTTTTTTAAACTTTCACAGGAAAGGGGGTTTTTGTGGTTTTTACTTGAAATATTAAAATGGATTATAACTGGTTGGTGTCTATGTTTATTTTATTTTTATTGGTACTTGTGCGATACTGATAATGCTCATTAAAATATACTTAAAGAGTTATTTGGAGAAGTTTCTGCTGAGTGCTTAAGAAGTAAGATAGTAAAATGTAAAATTTATGTTTCATCGTAAAGAACTCACGATAACATCATAGTTTAAATACAGATAGTAAATAAACAACCAAGTAAGTACTTCAAGTTAGCAAAATAGTAAAATCCATCTAGTAGGTATTTCTATCGGTAATCTAGTTTTCATAACACAAGGTAAGCTTAGTATGAGACTAGATGATCATAGACCTCAACCTATAGACTGCCAGTATCAAATAAAAATTGTGTCGTACTCTAAAGCGAGACAAGACGTCATCGCAGTCAAAAGGGGAAAGCAGTAAATTACGAAATATGGTGGGACATTAATTCTCGTAATAAATGTGTAATAAATATTATATAAACAATAAAATAAATAAGTTTATTTGATATTTCGCCCCATTGACTAAATTAGTTAAATTAAATAAATCTAACTACTTTGCAATATTGCGCCACATGCAAATTACCCAACTCTCGTATTTATTCATGCACAAGACCGCCCTCCAAACCCACTTAGGCCGAAAGAATAGAGAAATAATTTTGAAAATAGAATAAAAGTTGTGTTATCGTGCAAAAAATAATAAAAAACCTCGACACGTGTTTCGCCCCCAACCAGGGGCATCATGAGGAGATGTCGAAGGCTCGGCGCACGGCGACCGAATGATAAATGAGATGTTGTCATTATGCAACAATGATTTGAGCAATTATTCAGTACTACTCTTCGTGTTTATCTTTTGAAAGTCTTTGTAGATGACGTTCTTTTAAGTTGTGTACCTAAAGCTAAACATATGTTAAAAAAATACTACGAATATGGTTACGGCACATCGAAGGCATTATGTGCCAAGTTATTTAAAAAATGAGGGAACAAGCTTCCGTTTATGACATCAACATCTGCAAAAACTGTCATAGATCAAAGTGTGTATTTTTTATATGGCTCCTTTTAGCCTAATTTACCACGTGTTTTTTTTACTTCCCCAACCGTAATACTAAAGAATATTTAGATTTTCAGTTATTTGTAAGAATTTTATTCATATGAGAATATACATTGACAATATAATTTATTGTAACTAGCAGACGCCCGCTTAGCAAATTATATACAAACACCTTCCCCGAGAATCACTCTATCCATTGGTGAAAGTCGCATCAAAATCCGTTGCGTGGTTTTAAAGATCTAAGCATACATAGGGAATGCAAGCAACTTTATTTTAGTAGTCAACGTTAACAAGTTACGTCCTTATGGTGTGATATATCTATCTATCTATCTATGACTTACTACCTCCCTCCAAATAGTATTTCGACCCGAGACAGCGTCTCATCTTCCATTCTGGGCGCCCCAGCACTCGGGAGAATTCCCCAATAAACAGTACTTTACATGTGATGTAATTTTATTAATATAAGTTCATAATTTAATGCAAACATTGACAGCGTTGTTAGAAATAACATTTTGAACTGGAACATGCTTGTTTTAAATTCATAATGTTCATAATTAAGGCAAATTAATTATGTTTTCCAAACACTGGAACGCGTGCGACATGATTAAAAATATTTTTTGTTTTTATGTAGTAATTTATACACTACAGTGAACTAAATACAACCTGTGTTTTGATAACTAGATGACTGAGAGAAATAACTTAAATATACTTAATTTATGTACTTGTTGAGATTTAACTGCTTCGGTGGCGTGGTCGGTAGTGCGTCGGCTTTCGACTCCGGAGTCTCGGGTTCGATCCCCGTGTCGAATCAAATATTTGTGTATTCCACAAATGTTTGTTTCGGAGTTTGGGTGTATTCTATGTATAGTTATTTACACACAATAAGAACACACAATAAGAATTACAATATACATAATTATATACTAAAAATATTTACATTACAAAATATCGTTTAAAACATCCTCCGCGTCATTGCCGACTGAGAAGGTTCCCAGAATGTTGGCTGTGTTGACACGTTGGATGGCGATACTTACTCTTTGGCATATATATCTTTGATGTATAGTATGTATGTATTTAGAAATATACAAGTATGTTTATCAGTCGTCTAGATCCCATAGCACAAGCTTATATTAGCTTAATTTGGGTTAGATGACGTTGTGTGAGAATGCCCAAAAATATTAAAATACTCGTAAAAAAAAAAAATTCAATTGCCCCCCCTAAACTCAGAAAAAAAGTTAAACAGAATGCCATAACTCAGAATGTAGACATAATTCAAATTCAAACTTGTTGAGAATTTATTTATGAATCATGTTCATATGTTACTCAATTACGGTCTATGAATTGAGTGTATTTGACTACATTTACAGATATACAGCATAAACTAAAAACAGAGCCAAACTTCAGATACTTTCAATTTAGGCACGTGTATTTTTTTACTAGCAAATACTATTTACGTCGAACGGGGAACTGATGCTGTTTAGATACGTTACAAGCTAGTAAAGAATATTAACAGCCATAATATTAAAGGTATAAAACTTAAAACACTCAAGCTCCAGGCAAATGGTATGATGTTGGGGCCGTTTTCTACGCCATTTGACGTCGTTAAGCATCGATTTTAATTTGTACTCGCTTGCACATCGAGATATCGGACGGCTTTATTCGGAACCACGTAGCGTAATGTGTGCTCCAGTAACGATACACGGTTCAGCTCGAGGAAGCTTTATCAATTGAAAATGGAATGAAAATGAAATACGTATTCGGTATTTCATTGTATTTTTAAATTATTTTATATTTAAAACGGTATGGAAACAAATGAACATAAAATGTCCTCAATTCAAAGATTAATTTGAAAACGAAATAATGCCCATACAGTTTTTAATATAGTTTAAACGTGGTGGAACACAGCCTTTAAATATAAATAAATAACTATATACAACGATAAAAAAAAGTAGTGTTATCAACGCCAGCTTGTTCTATGAGAACTAAAGAATACATACAGATAACAATACTTAGGACATCATAATATTATATACTACAAATAGATATGCACAGGCAATTAATATTCTGGTTCCAACTCGAAGATCAAAATCCACGACTCCAGCTACGCCTCTGAAGCTGTCAAGATTTTTTTCCAACATTTAAATATGTAATTTTTTCCATCCTCGTACCACAGATTACAATACTTTGTATCCACAAAGAAATGCTGTTGATAACATGTCAGAATAATAGGTCACTTAGGTCAAGACATTATAAATGTCCCAGCAACAAGTGGACTCACCTTATTTGCCTAAACAGTCTGTTGAACTCGACTACAATGTGTGTCATGTGAATTATGTGGAGGTTGTATAGCGATTTTTTTGTGTATTTGGTATTGGAAAAACACATTTTAAAAATAAATTTACGTAAATATTTTATTGTAATTCTTTAATAGAGTGTCGTCACCTTACCTTTGGTATTTCAGAAATTAATTGTAGATTCTTATTTGGTGTTTGGGTAGATTTGAGATATTTTAATTTATCTTGAAAATCATAAGTGGCACTAAATTATGTAAACTAGGGATACCCGACTGGAACTGATCTTTTGGAAGATCCATCATTAGGAATAATTATAATTCATAATCATTTATTTGCGAACATGGGTAATACATATTTAGGTCACATGATAGAATTGAGAACAGCCACATTCCACCTTACGGCAGGCAAATAGTTAGTGTAGTTAGGTACGGCAGGCAAATCATCTACCCATTCAATAATACACGATCCAATAAATCCATTCTAATTGCATAATTAGGAATCCCGAATAGATCCCATTAAGTAACATTACTTGTAGTTTTTTATAGTTACTCGGAACAAATGAAACTTAGCTCTGCAAACTTCGTGTCACGTAGAATGATACAACTTGAAACTAGAAGTGGTTTGCACTTAACGTCTTCATGTAATATCATTGTTCCGTTTCCTAAAGAGCCATAATTGTGAGACGTTTCTTGCAGATATAACAACACTTAGTGCACGACTCACTAAACTGTTTGACCTCTCTGAACATGGAGCGAGTTTTTGTTAACTTCTTTTAGAGAGACTAACAGCATTTTTTATTACCTTGCCAATAACAAGCTAACACATCTGCTTTAGTGAATGTTGGGTATAATCCAGGTTTTGAACTACTTAAGAAAACATAAAAATATATCGAACAGTGTGTGTAAATCATTTACTCTGTAACAAATTGAGTGTATTATCACATCTATGTTCACAGAGGTCAACAAATTTAGTAAGTTTTGTACAGTTGTAGGTACTGAAACGTTACATTTCTAGAAATGGCACAATTCAGTACAGACCGCTACGTTTCCTGTTGGGTCGTCTTTGTCCAACTTTATAAAATATTACATAAGGTCTAACGATGTTGCTTTTGATGTCGCAAATGAGGTGCTGGAGTAATCTGGCTTAGCGAATATTTTTAATGAATTTCCAACTTGAAAATTCTTTTCTGCAACTTGTATTGTAGAATGTTCGTATGAAATAACCCTTGGTGTATCGGTATTAGTAGATTAGTAGGTTAAATAGTTATTTCAAGGATAACATCTGCCCCTGTAGTTTGGTAAAAATTCATGGCTCATATTCGTTCATCTTCATTCATTTCGACCTAATGATCGGCGTTCTCTCGCAGCCTCAACCTAAAATTCCGGACCTCGTAAATTTAAACTTGCAAGTCAACCCATTTATCGCCAGACTCGTATTAAATTGCACCTTTCAAACAAAGGATCGTAACCCTGTGTATGGCAACCCTTCACTCGCCGATAGCATTTTACATCCAATTCAGGTTTATTTGTCTTCGTCTGTGTGCCAGATCTCAAGTGACATCAAATATTTGACTCGGTCAAGGCCAATTTTGTTTATAGCCATGAAGTTAGTGATTTAGTAATTTACTCGTAGTTAGGTGTAAATTATGTTAAATTTATTACACGGCCTCGAGTTGGGTTGCTCACCCGACTGGACATTGGGTTTTCCCGAGGGATTAGTCAGAAAATGGCGGCGGGTAATACTGTGCGGGAAATTTACTTTATTACAATGAACTATGTTAGCTATTTACGCTTTTAGACACAAAACTCGGCAATAAAGGTCATATACCTACCTAGTTGCATTGTACCAACCACGGGTTGATCATCTAAAATTATCATTAATAATCATGATTAAATCTCGTTTTTAGGGTTCCTTACACAAAGGGTAAAACGGGAACCCTATTACTTAGACTCCGCTGTCCCTCTGTCGCTAGGCTTTATCTCATGAATCGTAACAGCTACAGTTGAAATTTTCACATATGATTATTTTTGTGGCCGCTCTAACAATAAATACTAAAAACGGAATAGAATAAATATTTAAGGGCACGACTCGCACTTGGCCGGTTTTTAGATCACTTATGAATACCTTTAAGGTATCGTTGTGTATTTTGTCCAAATATCTACAGTGTGCATAACCGCAAACCGTGAAGGATCATCGTGTGTGTAAAATTATCCCACCAAATTCTTTTACACATTATGTTTAGCTTCATTAATAAACTCCAAATAACAATTATGTCCGAATTTTCCACAACATCAAATATCCGAAGCCATATTCCACACAAAACATTTTAAATCACGAAGGACCTCGTTATAATGAAGGGTTTGCGTATTACGCTGAACACTCGACGTCGGAGTCAGGCTTCTCTCCAAACATTACATGCACGATCGGAATTGGAAATCCTCTCGAGTTTTGTCGCGTCAAATCGATCCTATTTCGATACGATTATACTACGGGTTTGAAGTACAAAGGGTTTCACAGGTCCCTTTATATTTTAAGCAATTGTATTCTCACAATTTTCGCTATTTCTCAACGCTCACTTAGTCTCACCCTTTCTTTTAACCTAAAGACTGTTCTTAAACTTACTAGATTTGTAAGTCATTGCTATTTATGTTTACCTACGTTAGTTACAATATATGAGAGAAAGTAATTACTTTAAATACCAGCTTTGAATTTTTTATTTACTAAATTCAACATGTTTAAAAAATTAGGTCAAAAGGAAAGTAAGTAAGTATAAATGGGTGCAAAGGGGCTCTACCAACATCTATAGGGCCCCAGCGACCTCACCTGCTAGTGGCGCACCTGCTGATAAACGGACGAGGCTAGTTAATTTACGGTACCTATGGAGAGGCTTCGGCCCCTACGTGGGTACCAGGTGGTACAACAGTGTTGGTCCGGGGGGGTACCACCGTGCAGCTGTGCTAAAGCCCCCCAAGTAACCCAGCCCAGGCTGGGTTGCGTTAGGGGTTCAGCAGCTGCACCGCCGGGCCCGGGGCGATGTATGGTGCAGCAGGCATGGGACCAGTGGGGGCGAAACGGAGTCTAGTGTGGGTGGTGTGGGTCGATTCGCCGGCCAGGGAGACCCTTAGCAACGGCGTTGCCGCGGCCGCCCGCAACACAGTCATGGGGCCCGCCTGGGGCCAACCACTCCAGGAGGCTGCCCCACATGTTGCGCATAATCCTGATGTGGGATCGCCGCTCCGGGTGGTAACCGGTGTGGGGTAGCGGCGGCCTTGCATCAGGGGGGTTTGGGAGCCCTTCCGTCCGGCGAGTCGGCTCCGACCTAACCACACGGTTCTAGACAAAGCTAGCCCCTGCGCTTTGTCACTTACTGCTGCACCAGATGTCGCCCTGTCTTCACGCTTCTTCTTCAAAATCTACAATGGCAGTGCAACAAAAAAGAAATAAACGTTACACAGCGGCCCTAGGAAACCCCACAACTTCACATTTCGAGGTGGAGTTCACTAACGTCCGTGGACTCCATGCGAACCTCGATACCGTCCACCACCACCTTGAGACGGCACGGCCCGCTGTGATGTTCCTCACGGAGACACAAATACGCCGCCCTGACGACACGTCTTACCTGTGTTACCCCGGCTATGTCATCGAGGAACAATTTCGAGACAAAGCCGGGGTGTGCGTGTTCGTTAGGGCGGATGTTTGCTGCCGCCGGTTGCGCTGCCTAGAGAACCCCTCCAATTCCGTCCTTTGGCTGCACGTAGACCATGGCTCTATGAGCCAGATCTACGTGTGCGTCTACCGATCCCACACAGGGGATTCTGAGACAACAAAGCTCTTCCAGTACCTCAGCGAGACGGCTGATGAAGCGCAGGTGCGGTTCCCGAACGCTGACCTAGTATTTCTGGGGGACTTCAATGGCCATCACATTGAATGGCTGGGGTCCCTCAAGACTGATCATGCGGGTAGAGCCGCCCATGCGTTCGCTCTCTCCCACGGTCTGACCCAGATGGTATGCGGGATCACCCGGATACCAGACAGGTCAGATCACGCGCCCGCTCTGCTGGATCTACTGCTGACGAGTCGCCCAGCCCAGTACAGTGTTTCGGTAGGAGCCCCACTGGGTAGTTCCGACCACTGTGTTGTTCACGCTGGCATGAAGGTGTCACCTCCTGCACGTCCTGTACAAACGTCACGACGACTATGGCACTACTCGTCAGCGGATTGGGACGGTCTACGCGATTATTATGCGTCCGTCCCCTGGAGCCAGCGCTGCTTTGTAGGAAAGGCTCCTTCGGATAGTGCTTCTGCTATTGCTGGCGAGATCAGTTTAGGGATGGATTATTACATCCCTTTCACTGATGTCACCAGTATCCGCAGAGCCCGTCCCTGGTTCGGGCGAGATTGTGCCAAAGCTGTTCGACAAAAACAGTCGGCATATCGCGCCTGGATCAGGGCCCGGGCTGTGCGCGACCCAAACGTGGGCCACCTCAAAGCAGCGTACAACCGGGCCACAAAGTCGAGTAAGAGGGCCTTTAAGAGAGCGGATGCCCAGCGCGTCGCGCGGCTTGGTCAGGAGCTCACTTCCCATCCCACGGGCAGCCGTGGATTCTGGCAACTGGCCAAAGCCGTGCAATCTAACTTTTGTCAGCCCTCGCTGCCACCGCTGCGTTACCCAGATGGAACACTGGCTCACAAAGCCCAAGAGAAAGCGGATATGCTCGCAGACCTCTTTGCGGCTAATTCCCGGGTCGACGACCGTGGCCTGCAGCCCCCCGCCATCGCCAACTGTGGCCACACAATGCCTGATATTGTTATCAGGCAATGTGATGTACGGGCAGTGCTGCGGTCACTCGACACGCGGAAAGCCAGTGGCCCTGACGGCATTCCGGCGGTGGTGCTACGAAAATGTGCAGCTGAGTTGTCTCCAGTATTAACGCGTCTGTACCGCCTGTCATACTCTTCAGGGCTCGTGCCGGAGGTCTGGAAGGAGGCGAACGTACAACCGATCCCCAAGAAAGGGGATCGGTCCGATCCAGGCAACTATCGACCCATAGCTGTCACCTCAGTCATTTGCAAGGTGCTTGAGCTCCTTATAAATAAGCAGCTCATGCAATTCCTAGAGGATCACTCATTAATCAATGATCGACAATACGGCTTCAGGCCAAAGCGATCAACGGGTGATCTTCTGGCATTCGTAACGCATGTCTGGGGTGGGGCTATGGAAAGGCACGGCGAGTCCTTGGCTATTAGCCTGGACATCGCCAAAGCCTTCGATAGGGTCTGGCATGCTTCGCTCCTTTCCAAGCTTCCGGCATATGGTCTACCTCCTCAACTGTGCAGCTGGATTGCCAGCTTTTTAAACGAGCGCCGAGTGCGGGTCCTCTGCGATGGCCAGGCTTCTCGCTTCTTGCAAGTGAATGCCGGGGTACCGCAGGGGTCCGTACTATCACCAACTCTCTTTCGTCTGCATATCAATGATATGCTATCCCTCGGGAACATTCATTGCTATGCAGATGACAGCACACTGCACGGGAGTTACTCGGTTCGTCCGACGGCGGGGCGATCTGAGATTGAGGAGGAGAGACGACGACTCGTGGCTGATCTCGACCGTAACCTCGACAATATCTCTCAATGGGGTACCGAGAACCTGGTCGAGTTCAATGCCCGCAAAACACAGGCGTGTGCATTTACTGCGAAGAAATCCCCTTTCCTTCCCCTACCCTCTCTTCAGAATGCATTATTACCAATGAAGGACAACCTTGATATCCTTGGCATAGACGTTCGTCGAGAGCTCAATAATAAAAACTACATCGAAAGATGTATAGGGCTAGCTTCGCGGAAACTAGGAATACTGAATAAGGTAAAGAGATTCTTTACACCGGACCAGAGGTGTCTGCTGTACAAGACGCAGATTAGACCCTGCGTCGAATACTGCTCTCACCTCTGGGACGGCTCCGCGAAGTATCTGCTGGACGCTCTCGACGCTATGCAGCGACGGGCTATCCGTATTATAGGTTGTCCGGAGGTAACGGGAAGCCTTGAGCCGCTAGCTCAGCGCCGAACAATAGCTTCCTTGGCCGCATTCTACCGTATTTACCACGGCGAGTGTTCTGAAGAGCTCTTCAATCTGATCCCACCCTCTTCCTTCCGATCCCGAACGACTCGTTCCGGGCAGAGATGCCACCCCCACACAGTGGATAGCATGTTCGCGAGAACCGAACGTTTTAAACGTTCGTTTCTCTGCCGAACGATAGTGGCCTGGAACGCCCTGCCTGTGCACGTGTTTCCTCCCACATATAATCCTGGGTTCTTTAAGCGGAGCGTGAAGAGGCACATCAGTAGGTCGTCAAGTTGAGGGCCACTCTCAATAGTAATGTGTGCTGTGAGAGTGGCCCACAATCGCTAGACGTCGTCACGACTTACCACCAGGCGGGCGGCGTCAATTTGGCGAACCAAATATAAAAAAAAAAAAAAAAAAAAAAAAAAAAAAATTCTTTAACTTTAAATTAAAAAGCAATCACACTATAGTTAACTCTTATTAAAAATTGAGCCTATAATTTAATGTATTAATTACATTTCTCAGAATTAACCCAAAACTATTTAAAATAATTAGACGACTGATGATTGGTGTAATCACCTCATTTTCTGAGGATCGCTTTTCAATTGTACAGTTGGAAAACTCATCGAAGATCGATTTCGTAATAGAAATTCTTCGGAAAGTAATTAATTTTTCCCGCAAATAATGTTCACCCTAACGGAATGTTTTATTAATTTTCTAGTTGCCTAGCTGCCATCGTATTGGATTTTGACGAATATTTTTTTGAATGTGCGATTTTAAACCTGTGATTTATTTAATTTATAAATCCTAATAAATCATTGGTTGACGTGTCGACTTAGACAGATGACGTAATGATTTACCGCGTATCAGGAAGACGCAGTTTGGAAGAAATTATGGTAAAATATGGTACGCATTTGCCCACATGTCCCACTGGAGGGCAAATGCGTACGTAAGTCTTTGAGTCGACTCTGTTTTTTCTCGTAAAAAATAATAAGATAAAGAATTCTTGTTTTTATATAGTTATATTATTTACACTAGATATATCTTAATGCCGGGCGCCACTGGAAATACCTTCTGCGTGTGAACCAGAGACGCCCGACAACGGACGTAAGAGCGGGAATAAAAAAAAAGATATGTCATAAATAAATCTGTCATAATCATAACTTTTGACGTTATACTAATTACTATTCCCTATTTTGTCATAATACTAATAAAGTATTCTATTTTTTTTTCAGGTAAGTAAAGCCACCAAGCAGGACATTCCAGAAACCAAAATTCCAATGTATTTCGTCCTACTAACAAGTAGTAAGTACTCAACAGTATTAACTTTGAAGATAATAAGACAGAAAATTAAATCTATACTAAAATCATAAAGAGGAAAAAAAATAATATTTGAATTTAATAAGTGCCGTAACTACTTAACCGATTTTGAAAATTATATCACTAACCTGGAGCTAAATTATTCCTGAGTGACATAGGCTACTATTTATCCCGGTAATGCGTTCCCACGGGAATCAGGAACGAGAAAACTTAGTCAAAAAATAAGTTAGTTTATTACTATGTCCAAAATATTAAAAAAAGGATGACAATGGTATAATAAAAAAAAATTATGTGCCGCTCTGTTTTGTGAACCATAAACAAATCGATATGGGTTTCATGAACCTCGTTCTTGAGTCTCAATTTAATCAACGACGTAACAAGTATCGTATATTTCAATATAATGCAAATTAAATGAATTCTTTGGAAACTTTACGAGGTACTTTTCTTTTCTCTCCCGTTTAAAAGCAAAGTTGGGGATCTCAATTTCAAGATTGAATAATCTATTCGATTGTTCAAATTCTTCAAATTAATTTTAACTTCATCAATAATGTTCTGTTTTAATTAAGCAAGAGATTTATTAAATAAATTTTAATTAAACCAAAAAACCGGCAACTTTGAGTTGGATTGGCACACGATGGGTTCCGAACCATTATCTAAAAAAACGGCAAAAAACATTTGTTGTATTAAGATAAAATAAGATAAGATAATATTCGTTTATTTCTAGGACATGTGTTATGAGTATCACTACATATTGTACATAGGTACTACAGATATTTGTGTCATTCTCCTCAAATATTTATTTTATTCTGGTTTTTAGTGTTTGCTGTTATAGCGGTGAAAGAAATACAGCATCTGTTACAATTTCAACAGTCTGACTATTACGGTTCATAAGATACAGCCTGGTAAAAGACGGAGGGACTGCGGAGCCTTAGTTATAGGGTACGAAAAATGAAGAAGCCTACAATTATTATGTAGGGTCTGGTAAAACCTTAACAAACTTGCTGTACCTAATTTGTTTGAAGGTACACAAATAAAGCTATTAAATTTATCCTATCAAATCCTATTACGGTTAAACGACCTAAAAAATCCTCACAACAAGCATTTTACCCTCATAATACGATTAAAATATGCTTTTCATGATTCGTACCAAATTCTAGATATCTCACATAATGTAATATACTAATCCGCATTCACAGAAATAATTCAAACGAAACCTGAACCATTTTGTCCTAAATATTCTCACTGGAGTTACTCTTGGCTGGGGATTTAGTACAGATAATATAAGAATTAAACTGACAGGCAATATGACGCAATTCTATGCTCTAAGTCTGCCGTAAAAAACTGGGTGACGGTAAAGGCTGGCTGGTAAATCCTTTGCTCCTTAGTCATGACAGGTAGCGGGATACTGTTTCTCAAAGCGTACGGTGGTACAAGCTACGAGCTGATTGGATAGCTACGAGAAGTTTACTAGGGTACTTTGCTACACCGAGTCATTATCTCAGCCCACTTGACGCTTCCTGCTAGGCATAGGCATCCTCCAAAGAGGAGGGAATTCAGCCTTCATATACCACGCTGGCCAGACGGGTTAGTATATGGTTTTGTGTCGAGTTTTCCTTCTCTAAACATGCTTCGATAAATATACGCAGGTCGAAAATACCCAAAACTTCTAAACAAACATTTGTGGGCTTCTTCGCGAGAACCGAGCGTTTTAAACGTCCGTTTCTCTGCAGATGTTGGCTTGGAACGCCCTGCCTGCGCCCGTGTTTCCTCCCACATGTAACCCTGGGGTCTTTAAGCGGGGCGTGAGGAGGCACATTACTAGGTCGTCAAGTTGAGGGCCACTCTCTATAGTATTTTTGTGTACAATGAGAGTCGCCCACAATCGCCACACGTCGCCACAGCTTACCATCAGGCGGGTGGCGTCAATTTGTCGACCTAAATATATATATAAAAAAAACCACAATTTTTATTCGGGTATCGACCCTGGGACCTCAGGTACCGAAGCAGTTTACCGAGTAGTCCAGTCAGTATTAGCCGAGTAGGTAGTGGGTCCTTAGCTATACCTAGTATGTCTTAACCAATGAGTTAGAAATTAGTAACATAAGAGAAATTCAACAGTCATTACAGGTCTTGCGGTGATGGAAATGTTAGGGCCTAATTGTGTTTTGAATCCAGGAGCCTTTTAAAATATACATAGTTACATAGTTTGATTGAAATCTGTTCAGTCATAAAGTTAGATGACAAACACACGTACAGAAGAACTATTTATGTATTAACATTTTCAGAAATAATTAAATTAGGATCAAAGTCTCCGTAAACGCCAACGTCTATTTCCTTAAACGCGTGCCTACAATTTAAGTAGGGAGAAAATTAATGTCCCTTTCGGTATCGCCCGAGCGGAATCTATTTCATCCCTTCTATTCTCACTTTGGGCGTATTTTTTTATTTATGGCTTTGGAGCTTATATTAAATCCTATTGGGTGTAAATAGAAAAGGTAAGGCTACGTGACTATCATAGCTATTAGCGGTTATTTTCGGTTCTTTGTGACTGTTGAACCGGTAAATGATTTACGGTTGAACTACTACGATATTGACGGTTCCTTTGAATTAGGAGCTATTGTGGGTGGTATGTTACAAAAATTGTTTGTTATATGAAATCTAGAAATTATTTGAATTATTTGGAGAAATTATTTTAGTTACACACGAAAATATCGTTAGTTTTATTTGTAAATAATTATCTAATAGTAGTATAGTGATTAGTCGATGAAAATGATTAAAAATCAAATCAAATCAAAATATCTTTATTCATGTAGGTCACAAAGTAACACTTATGAACGTCAAAAAAAGAAAATGCTTCTACATTTACATTTACCGCCAGATTCGCAAGGCAATAGGTAGAGCCTGTGAGGCAAGAACCTGGCAAGAAAAACTCACGGCCACTCTTTTTATTCGCCAGTAAATACAATGATTCTGTTACAACAATGAAAAGAGGGCAAGGGCAGTACGTGACCATGTGTGGACCAAGTGAACTCTAAAATTATGGATCTCTGTTATTCACAAAAAAAGTCAAATACTAGTTAAAGGTGCCACATAAATTCAAAGTACCCATACCTAACAATTTGCTAAAAGACCCAATGTAAAAAATAGACATTCGCAAAACAAAAAAAAATACACGAAAAAAACGTCCTATTCGGAGAAAGACGTATCTACATTGCAGCAATAAATTGTCCTATTCGCAGAATTTCTCATTCGCAAAAGATTTTTTTTAATTTGTTGTTCACGAATTGAAATGTATGTACAGTGCATTGAAATTATATGCATAGCAAAAATATTGAATTTCACATCGTTACTAGATATTCTGTTAAAAATTGTGCCATCATAACATCGTATAAAACAAAGTCGCTCCCGTTCCCTATGTATGCTTAGATCTTTAAAACTACGCAACGGATTTTGATGCGGTTTTCACCAAAGTATAGAGTGGTTCTCGAGGAAAGCTTTCAACAAAAAACAAAATTTCTACTTTTTAACTATCATGTTTCATGATATAGCGTGGAAACAGACGGGTGGACGGACGGACGGACAGTAAAGTCTCAATAATAGGGTTCCTGTTTTACCCTCTGGGTACGGACCCCTAGAAATAAAGATTGCATTCTCCAACTAAGCCTTTTCATGTCACAAGTGGGTTCGTGTCAAAAGTTAAATATGAGATTTTGCAATGAAAAATATTCGCACCGAATTTTCGTGTTGCGGTTACAGAATTTCACACCATGAGATGTCAGCGACAGATTTGTGTGACTTTTCTTCGGGAAATGAATAATGATGTTTTAAATTTGTAAATCTTTTTTTTGAATCTAGTACTTTTCAGATGCATATTATACAGCTTTGTCGGTGGTAGTTTGTAATTTCAGCGATAATAGGTATTTATTGTTAGATTTATTGTTTTTTCCTATGACGAAACATATTGGAAAAATAATTAAGAAACTTTTATTAAAAATCAACTTTACGGCATTTCTTAAATAATTATTTAGTTAAATAAAACCTGTATACCTATTTTGTAACGTAGGTAGGTACCAAATGTTTCTTTCATTAGTAAGTAATATTGTAATCTTGACATCATTAATTTATTGGACATTTCTAACAAGTCCTACTAATTTGAAACATAAATTATTTCGTACAACCTCAATACAATACCTATCGTGTACATAAAGTCTAACAAACCACGCAATGTGTGGCTGATTTAGAACCGCTGGCTGAGGTCATTAATTTTTTCCTAGTAACCTAATTTATAATATAAGATTACCCCAGACTTGGAATCCCATTTTAAAAGTAAACATTTTCTAAATAAAGTATACTTACAGCATGTTACAATTTAAAAATTATCAACATCTAACGCCATCTAGCGGCAACTAGCTGAACTATTTTTAAATATATTGGGATAGATAATCTGTAAGTATATTAAAAACGTAATATTCTACAGCAACAGAGAGAGAGTTATGTGCAAATAAATTGTAGATTGTATCCAAATAAAATTACTACTCAATATGATTTTTCTGTGTGTTCACAGAAAAATCAAAATTAAGTATTTAATTATTAGAAAAAATGGTACCATTGTTCTCAAAACTCGCACAATAACAATATGAAAACCAATTTCCCTTCGCAATAACGATCCCTATCGTGGAACTTTCTGGAATAGAACAGTTGTTGATACAATGGACCACGCTGGTACAGAGTGAACCACCCTTAGACCCCAGCCGTGCACGTGACCGTTTTCGCCCGTTGATTAAATACAATGATTACTATGTAGGGATGCTGACTATGCGAAACGTGGCCTCAACTATTTATAACCGATTAAAAAAAAAGAGGTTCTCAATTCGACTGTATTTTTTACCGATTTTGAAATTTCTTTTTGATTGTACGCTACTGCTTTTGTTTCATTACTCCCATTCTGGTAATTGGAACACTTGTACCATATTTTGTGTATATCCGATAAACAATTTGACTGCTAGCCGGGAACACACATACATACATACATACACATATCACGCCTATATCCCCGAAGGGGTAGGCAGAGGTGCATTACACACACACAATTTGCCAGTATTTTAGTTCCACGTAATTAGGGACAAGCCTATTGCCGTCACCGGGCACATTTATAATGGGTTATATCCAAAATGGCCGAATGAATTTAATAAAAAGTAGCAGCTATATTGTAATTTGGAAAAAAAATTAAAACCCGTTGCCTTGTGATGAAATGTTGATTAAAGGCAACAAAATCTTACGTGTCAGCCGCTATGGCACGTCCAATACTATCTACTACATACTATATCCTGGGTGTCTCGAACTAAACACATACACAGAAAAAAAGTAGGTTCGCGTCAGTAGTGTTGTGACCGGGAATCGAACTCACGTCGCCGAAACGCAAGTCCAACCTTTTACCCACCAGGGTACGGATGCTTCGATACAGACAAATATTACAATATTCACACACAACGACGCATAAGCCTTGCAGTACAGATTACAATGCATTTTTTTTTAAGTCCATTGTCGTTCGGTCAGATTACAGTTGTCATGCTCGCGAAGGAGGCGGCCGGGAGGGAGAGGGAGCGTACCCTCCCCGCCGAGTTCCGTAGTCGGCGGCCAGGCCGCCCCAGACTACGCGACTACGCCCAAGACTATCGTCCTCCATGATCGGGGCCTGAGGACGGCGGGATCGCAACCCACCGTCCTTACAGAAGCAGGCTAGAAGGGTTGCGTGCTGCGGGGCCTTTGCCCCATAGCACGCAACCAGATTCACTCACTGACGCGGGATATAACCCGACCCCAATGACGCGGGATTCTCGTCCCGACCAAACACCCGCAGAGACCACAGAGGTGGTCAAAGTCCGCCGGGCGCCACTGGACATACCCTCTGCTAGTAACCAGAGACGTCCGGCAACGGACGCTAGAGCGGCCGCGGCCTTGGGCCGCGGAATAAAAAAAAAAAAGGTCAGATTACAGTGCTTAGTATTACTTTAGTCCTTCGAAGATAATAAATAAATAAAAACGAAAGTCATCGAACTGCACGAAACAGGGGCTTCAATAAATAGCCCCCTTTCAAATTCACCCCCGAAGCAGCCACGTGTCATGGGGTGCGTCTGAGGGGTGCCTAGCGAAACCAATTTTACCTTTTGTGTTCTCTAAGCCTAATACTTCCCATCTCTCTCGTACTTAAATTAATTTACAAACGTGTGAAAGAGATGGTGACCTAATCCTTACATTGTGCGAGGGTTCAAATGTAATAAAGATGTCCTGTGCTTGCAGAGTAAAAATTTATAAGCTGCTTTAAATATAACAGCTCTAAGTATTTTTGACCTTGTTAAATATTATAGTCCGAGACGCCCAGGACTCTAATTGGCTGTGCCATAGCGGCTGGCACGTAAGATTTTGTTGCCTTTAATCAACATTTCATCGCAAGGCAACGTTTCCATATTTTTTCAAAATTACTATATAGCTGCTACTTTTTATTAAATTCATTCGGCCATTTTGGACATAACCCATTATATGTGTGCCCGGTGACAGCAATAGGCTTGCCCCCTATTACGTGAGACTAACAATACTGGCAAATTGTGGGTGTGTAATACACCTCTGCCTACCACTTTGGGGATATCTGTATATAAACGTATGTTAAGTATTAGTGTTGCCATAATGACATAAAACGCTGGTTTTTTAATTAAACGCTTACTATATGATTCATGATAAATTTAACACTGGTATGCTTTTTTCACTTTTTACAGCAGAATTATTTCATATTTAAATTTTACTTTGCAAGAAGCACTTAGTTTTCTCTCGAATAGAAAATTCTGATTTTTATTTTTGTACTAACAGCGCCTGATAATTTTTTTTTAAAAAGAAAGTATGCTAATTTGCAGATGTAACCATCAGAATAATTAGTTTCTAATACACGAAATCGAGTTTCTAATCATCTAATAATTAATAAATTTCTTCTAATACACGAAATTAAAAAGCTTGATGAACTATAGTAGAGTAATGAGCGTGACAGTGGGTTCATAACAACCTGTATATTGCTTGATGGGTGACTACGCAGAAAACAAGATAGTAACAAAAGGCAACCCGCTGTATAACAAACTGCTCTAACACGCTGCTCACTCGTTTGTTCACTGTTTCAATTAAAACATTCCATACAAACACTTTCAAATTTGGAACGTTAATTGGCTGTCAAAATCCGCGCCAAAAGTGACAGTCTGGAATCCAAAATGGCCGCAGAATGCGTTATTTAAACGGTTTAATTTGTACCATTTAATCACAACCCCTTCCGTTTTAAATTCAGTATTTGGCAGATAAAATGTAATGTCATTTTCCCTGTGGAAATTGTGAAAGAAAACTGTAACCAATTCGTAAGACTATTTTAAAATATGCTAGGTATAAAGTACACGAATAAAAGTAACTTCTCCATAAACTAAGATAAGATACGTAGGTATTACAAGGGTATTACCATAAGTTAAGGATTAGGAAAGAAATAGACTGGAAACTTTTTGAGATATCTTCTTACTTTTACACTTGATAGCACTTTTAAACTATTGGGAAGGGAATAACTTAAGGTACAGCTTTATACTACTGAATTTCTTGATGCAAATTACGGTCTCTTGTCTTTTACCAATGTCGGCGAAAACATATGACTAGAGTATAAGTTTATCTTATTTTAACTTATCTTATTTAATAGGTATAGCGGTATTTAGCAGCGTAAGCAGGTGGCATTATATGCCCTTTCCTCTGATGGCGCTTATGAGAAATCATCATTCACCGAGCATTTTCCCAACTTAGTTAGGGTCGGCTTTCCAGTCTAGCGCCTGAACTTCGATGTTTTCCGTGAAGCGACTGCCATCTGACCTCCACAACCCATGGGCGATATCGAAGTTCTGTAGTTAGACCGTCGGATTTTTGATTAAGGGCTCCAACTACACCTAACGACTGTCATAGATGTTTTTATCTGGGACCGACGGTTTAACGTGCTCTCCGAGACACGGAGGGGTTTCAGTATCTTAAGATATGGTTACCCATCCTAAGACCGGCCTGACTAGATGTTGCTTAACGTTTGCTATGTTTTAATATTGTCGGTTACCACTAAACCACGAGCTTCTCAACAAATACGAGTATGTAAAAACCCACTCATACATATTCTTATTGACATAGATAACTCTATATCAAAAGCTCAGTAAGAATATGTCTAAGCACTAGATTATAGACTTAGTAATCCTTTGTGTTACCTAATCATTTATAACACCTGTTACGATTAGGTGAGCGTGTTACGTCAATGAAACACCGAAGCTAGCAAAACACTGGTTTAATTGTATACCCACCACCGTAACAAATATCCATATAAAACTAGGTACCTATAGGTCTTCACATCTAGTCGTAAGTACATTGATGAAGAACCTAACAATACGCACACAATTACTTCTTTATCCCTGAAGTGTTGGACAGAGGCGTTTGTTACATCTACTTTTCGCCATTCACTTTGATCCCAGGTAATAATGAGCCTTTAGCCCCTTCCGGGCAATAAGTATTTTTTACCAGAGCCGTAAGAAGGTAAGTTTTTAATCTTTATTAAACAGATTGAGTAAATTCGAGCGATTCAAAATCGAACCCCGTGTTAATTTGCTTTGTTTTGCAATGAGACACTGTTGTTATGTAATAAACAGCAAGCCAGTCCTGAAATATTAAATTTCTTTTCATTTTCCTCTTTTATTGCATCAGTGATAAAATTTTATAATACTGGTATCACGTTTTTCTTAAATTTAGCTATAAAGCAGACTCCCGGTTGAATCGTAAGCGGTAATCGGCGTAAATATACCGAACGTAACTTTTCTGGAAGTTCAGAGGAATTATTACATTTAACGTACCTACAGAGCGCTACATACTACCATTATATTATGTATGTATCACATAATACATTTAAACTTAATATAAATTAAATAAACAGCAACACAGCCAGCATTCTGGGAACTTTCCCAGTCAGCAATGACGCGGAGGATATTTTAAACGATATTTTGTATGTAGTGTAAATATTTTTCAAAATTACAATATAGCTGCTACTTTTTATTAAATTCATTCGGCCATTTTAGACATAACCCATTATAAATGTGCCCGGTGACGGCAATAGGCTTGCCCCCTATTACGTGGGACTAAAATTACTGGCATATTGTGGGTGTGTAATGGACCTCTGCCCATCTATGTGTGTGTATTTTGTACATATTTTGTATATAATGATCGAGAAGAGTCGCAGTGTTCAATGTGTTTTCAAATGATTAATCTTTTTAAAAAATTAAGATTACACGACGCTTTGGTTATAAGTAACGAGTACTTCTTGTTTAAGACTTATTTAGTAGAACCTTTTTGCACAATACATTCCTAAAATATAATAAATAACACCATTTAGTAAGTGGATAAATTTTCCCTTACAAAGTCGACCCTCAAAGCGTTTTCCTATCCACTTAAAGATCGTGCCACTCCATTAACTCAAATATAAATTAAAAAACAAACTTTGCCCAAACAAAACATACATAAAAGCACTTAAATCGTACGAGGAGAGGTTGTCATCATAACATTGGTGTCGTGATGTGTAAACAAGCCTTGTACACACCCTAATGATCGTGTTACAATCGATAAACCTCCGTCACATAACATGTATCTAGAAAACACCCTTATTACTTGGAATTTTCTTTTTATTAGATTGTAAATATCGGCATCATAACCCCCTAATAAGGTTCTAGCGGACGCCTACGGCTTTACTCCCTTTACAAAATATATACACAAAACCTTCGTCGAAAACTACTCTCCAATGGTGAAAACCGTTCATCATAATCCGTTGCGTAGTTTTAACGATCTAAGCATACATAGGGAATGGAACCGCCTTTGTTTTATACTATGTGAAGATTCATTAATATTAAAGGTGTATAAAGTTCATATTAAGATATTTTCACGCTTCATGAACCAATGCTCTGGAAAATTTTAATATTCTCCATTCAACGGCATTAGGCTTACTATTGGCTCCAGACGAGATTGTATGTAGGTATCATGTTAGGAAGGACTACATATTTATCATGATCCTACTAATATTATAAACGCGAAAGTTTGTGAGTGTGTATGTATGTATGTATGCATGTATGGATGGATGGATGTTTGTTACTCTTTCACGTAAAAACTACTGAATGGATTTTAATGAAACTTTACAATAATATAGCTAATACATCAGAATAACACATAGGCTACAATTTATAAAGATATTGTGTGAATTGTTCAAAATATGACGCGGCGCGACAGGAACGGGAAAAGATCCAAATTACCACACGGACGAAGTCGCGGGCGACCACTAGTACACTATAAACGTTTGACGATCCTGTTCTTTGCGGGATGTTATTCACTCTCAAATCTTAAGTGTGAAAGGAAATGTTCTATGTCATATGTTCTATGTCGTTGGAAATAATTATAAGCCAGATGCATTATGTTCCAAAATAGATCTTAGAAGCTATATTCCTGTAATAAAATCTTTGGTTATTGAGCGAGGAGACACGTAAGCTGGTGTAAATTCATATTTACGGACTACTTACAACTCATTTTGAAATAAACCTTTTAATACACGACACGTTCTTGAATTCACGTCGAGCACTTAAATATATAAATTTTTCCTATTAACTATCACAGTAGTGACAGTAACAGACCCTTATTTCGCGTAGAAAATGATAGCTCTTCATCTTACCGAGGATTTTCTAGAATGGACGGCAGAAATACAAGTTAATAACTTACAATATAGTATGATATACTGCTTACCAGTCCACGCACTCACAACCAAATGATATTTTCTTTTATACCTTCATAAACCTTACGAACAACGCCCCCTGTGTGTAGACAGGGTAATCTTTCAAAATGTATTTCTGTTGCATTGTGGTAATATTAGACAAAGATAGAATATATGTGAATACAAAAGATAGAATGAACACATTAACGTAATTTATGAGTTTTGGGAAAGTACTTGGGTAGTTATAGACGCTCGGTAGTTAGTGGGTTTTGTGTTAATGATTCTTATTGCCGCGTTAAAGTAAGTTACACTTGTTCGTTGTACTGTTCAAACATAAGCACAATAGATGTGGTGTTTACGTTTGGGTAATTAACTCCATTGAGGTACTATACATATTTAGGGCACGCCACAATCTTAGAAATAAAACTCGTCATGCTAGAATAGCTTAAGATACGATACATCGGCGATGTTTGATTTGACACACACATATGAAACCTATATCACACGGGAGAGGACGGGGCCTCGCGGAATTAAAAAAAAAAAATTTAAAGATAATAACAAAAAATACAAACACTCGAATTGAACCTTCTCCTTTTTTGGAAGTCAGTTGAAAGTAAATGAAATCGCAATATGAAATTAAATACACACACACACACACACATATCACGCCTATATCCCCGAAGGGGTAAGCAGAGGTGCATTACACACCCACAATTGCCAGTATTTTTAGTCCCTACGTGGGATACGGGGCAAACTCTAGAAAGTGGGTTATGTCCAAAATGGCCGAATTAATTTAATAAAATAAGCAGCTATATTATACTATGAGATAAGTAAACTGCTGGTTTAAATCCCATAAGATGTAAATATTCTTGACAATCTCGAGAACCTCTGTTTTTTTAAGACGTTTTGTTCAATGTCACGAGTCCGCTGCTACTTAATAATAAATGTAATACAGAAATCTGAGTCTCAAGACAATGGCAGTTCAAGTAATTTGTGATAAATTCACTGTTTCATAAAGCGAACAGCATTTAACTACTAAAAGTACTGAGACGTTTTCTTTTGTACAAAGAGAAGTATTAATGATTTATACAAAGGGAAGTCTCTCTCGAAGTCTCCAACGCCTTCTTTGTTTCTTGTATCGGGTTAAACGGGGAGTGAATAATAATACTTACTTAAATCCTAAGATTTTGTTCTAAGTTTTGTAATATATGTACACGTAGCTTATAATATAAATAGCGCTTAAATTATCATTTTCTCAGGGCACTTTTTCTGTTAGCATAAATTCAGAAATACGATGACATCTATCACGTACTATTTACTGCTTCAAATAATTGAGCCAGGGGAATTGGCGGTAACTGATTAAACAAAAAAAAATTGCATGTTTGCGAAGCATTTTATCAATATAGCTTCTTTCTTCTAATATGTTATTACTTTATGACTTCACGTACACGAACACATTACTCATATGGAATTAGATCGGGAGACTACCGTCAGGAACGAAGTTCTTGACGCACCTGCATCGCTACCCAACCTGGGGTTTGGGTTACTGTTCGTTTCACTAACGACGCCTACGTTAAATTAAAAAAAGAAAGTAAAGCGGACCATATTTTGGCTTCTGCGGACCTACGGTTGGGAACCTTCTACTAAATCGCACTACCCGTAAGCCGCGTTAGAAAAATTATAACCTTAATAACCTGCGTTAGAGAACTTCGTTCCAAAAGACAGACAGGTAGCACGCCTATATCCCAAAGGGGTAGGCAGAGGTGGCATTACACACCCAAAGTTTACCGGTAATTTCGTTGGTCACACGTATAAGGGCGCAACTCTATTGCCGTAACCGTTCACTATAGAAAATTCGAAACCAACTGTAATTCAAACCACAATTCCCACAGCCAGGACAGATGTTACATGTAAATAAAAAGTACGAAATAATCAGTGTTGCTTGTTAATCAAATATACATAATTCCAAGAAACTCTGAAATTAAGTGCGTAGGCATAAAAACCTTGTTTGCACATTCTGCTTGTGAATTTCTTATGACCACTTGACTGGACGGGAAATTTGACAAAAAAATTACTTTTACGTATTATTGTTGAACGGTTAGTTACTTAACTGGTTCGATTTCTGGTTAAAATGATATATAATTTTGCGTGTTTTAAAAGTAGAATTTTTGGACATTCTCTCACAACGTCATGTAGCCCAAACCAAGCCATATAACCTTGTGCAATGTGATCCAGACTAAATGTAAAAAAATTTTTTTTGTGATATATAGTTTGTCGGCAAAAACTTATTACAAACAAAATAGATAGGTAGATCTACTCACAATACATTATAATTATTATATAGCATTGCCATATAGGTATTATTCTTTTTCTCCCTTCACAAAACATGTTACTAAACTACAATGACAAACAAGCTACTGCACCAGAAACAAAAAAAACACAATCGTTTAATAATAAGCTTAAAAAGCGTCAGTAATAATAATGCATAATTACTTGAAAGCGTGCCGTATTATAATACAGTACTTTACAAGGGGAAAAATGTCGACAGCTGCGTGTGAATTGTACATCTGCCAACCCTAGCGAGTACGAACTGATAGCACATATAAAAGCCTATGTAAAGATACGGTCTGTCTCACCACTAACATAAAAATCGTTCGATTTTACGCACACATACGGAACCCCACCTTGCTGCGAAGGGTGTTGCTTTGTGTGACACTGCTTTCAGGGCCGATATCATTTTGTTTTTACTTGTTGAATGTTTGATGGATGATGTGCGATGATTGATTGAGCCCTTTCGGAGTTACTCTCAATTGTAATAGATTTCATGTTTTCCTTCTTTTGTATGAGATTTCTGGCAGTGAATTTGAAATGTGTAGAATCATTTATTTTATTTCTATACTCGCGTCTAAATGGCGAGAATTTCTTTAAAAAAGAATAATGTAATAGTTTTTTTTGCATAGAAATATCATCATCCACTGAGCCTTTTCCAACGCAGTAACGGTCGGCTTTCCAGTCTAACCGCGGTTCGGCTGAACTTCGATATTTTCCGTGAAGCGACTGCCATCTGACCTCCACAACCCATCGGCGATATCGAAGTTCTGTAGTTAGACCGGTCGGATTTTTGCTTTAGGGCTCCAACTATCCGTAACGACTGCCATTGATGTTTGTATGACAACCGGGACCGACGGCTTAACGTGCTCTCCGAGGCACGGAGGGGTCTCAATGTCTTAAGAAATGGTCACCCATCCTAAGACCGGCCTAGCTAGATGTTGTTTAACCTTTGCAATAAAATATATCCCTACATAATATTAACATGTTCCATTTTCCAATTCCTAAGGCTGTAGGCAATACAAAATCAATGCCCCTGTTTCCGAGAACGATTTACAAAACTCGTCACAGACCTATCCCCAATGCAATTTAATCAGTTAATGTATTTGCTCTCGGCGTTGTCAGTTTTATAGATTGTTATATTAAAGCCAGTTGATTGCTCGAATATTGGTGGATTCATTTGTAAAATATAAATTCGACTATTGACGCTGAACAATTACTTAATACGTTCTGTTGCGGTGAGATTATAAACGTTTTATGTGGAAAATTTTCACATTGTTGTAGGTATATACGAGTAAAATATAACAACATGTCCAAATACCTGCATGAAAATTTTACACAAAAATAAAGCAGTTAACAAGAGATTTAAAGTCCAAAACTGTCTTTATTCACGTCTGACATGGACCGATGTTGAAGAAATCTCGTATATATTTAAAGAAACCGGACAGAGTATGTCTGTATACTAGATATAGATATAAGGAAACAGGTTTTATAATTTACTAGCTGTCTCGGCGAACTTCGAACCGCATTATTTTTTCTAATGTTCTGCAAAAAAATTTTTTCCTTCAAAACATCCTTCTCCTGATAATAACGAACCCAAAAAAAAATGTTTAGTGAAATCGGTCCAGCCGTTCTCTTAACCAACACGACCTTCGGCCGGTTTCTGAAATGAGAATTTGAAGTTGAGCACTGTTGAATCCTACAGCAAATGTCAAAATTCAGGGACACATTTTGACATTTGACGTGCTCAACAGATACTTAACTTCAAATTCTAAATTCAGAAACCGGCCGTTTGTTTTATACAAGGTGTCTCAAAAGAAAGTTTATATTTAGTGGATCGATAAAAAAAAAAGTAAGCAGTGTATGGAACAAATGTTTATTAATTATTAAAATATACAATTTGGGAATTTATTTCTTAAAAATAATATTGTCCAAATGTAGACACTCATTTAAGCGAACAATAAAATTGTTCGTGACGGCTCAGCAGGTTGACTCAGTTGTGGCTGCCATTTCATGACGGATATTTTCTTTTAAATATGCCAGGGAAGTCGGCTTACTTTTGTAAACTTTAGATTTAAGATACCCCCCATAGGAAAAAGTCCATAGGGGTTAAATCAGAACTGCGTGAAGGCCAGTTTATGTCACCTCTCCTGGAGATCAATGTTGGCAAACGTTGAAAAGCGCTCAATTGCCTGATTTGCGAAGGCAAGCCTCTGACTGGAATTTTGGGGCTTTAATTCTTGCACCAATTGAATTTTGTAGGGGTGCAGCTTTAGATCGTTGTGTAAAATGCGTTGCAATGATGATCTATGCACATTTAAAGCACTTGCGCGCTTCTGAATTGAAAGGTTCGGATCGTCACCAACAGACTGATTAACAACCTCCACGTTTTCTGACGTTCTTGATGACCTTGGTCGTCAGTATTTTGGTTTTTCGAGCGTTGTACCGGTCTCTTCAAACTTTTAACCCATTTTCTTATAAGAGGAATGCTTGGTGCATCATTTAAGTGACGAAAACCTCGAATACTGCAGAATCTTCTACGCGCTACAGTCGCCGTCGTGTTTTTGTAAAATTCGCGCACGCACAACGCGCGGTCTGCTCCTGAGAAACGCTCCATAGCGACTGAATTCCCAAGAACCATGCTACCGATTTCCATAACCCCCGCGCCCCTCGGATGCGTTGCGCTCACGCAGTAAGCTTAATAAATATAAACTTTCTTTTGAGACACCCTGTATATATAAGATAATAAGATTATCTACTTATTTCCATGAATTTCCCTCAAATTTATAAGTATCGTCTCAGTTTCCTATTACCTATTCGTGGTACAGGCTGAGTTGACACTATAATGTTGTTGTGGTTAATTTTCCTAACAATAATACGGAAAAATGTTTTTTTTTTAATAGTAAATGAATCCCTCCCTCCGAAGAAAATGACACTAAAGAATTATGACGAAAGTATAAACACATTACGAACAAAAAGTAATTCCGTACAACCGCATACACAATAACAAACAACAAAGAAATCCAAGAGCTGTGGGTATCTCGAATTAATTGGGGAAAGACTGGACACTTGGGGTAAATTCGGCTGAAGTTTGGTCGAAAAAGTTTTGCGCCCGAACAACTTGTATGTATCAAATGTCACTCAGATAAGAAAAGGCAATTCAGTGAGTGCTATTGTCCGTAGCGTCCGGAACCTTTATACATTTTTATTGGCTTTCTGTGCTCTAAAACTTGGTCGAAAGGAATTCTTGCTAACAATCCCCAATGCGGGTCTCCTCGAATTTCTTGATTCATTTTTATTGAGGTGCGTTTTTGTTGCTTGTTGTATTTGTGTATTTTACGAGATTGTACTGATTGTATGTGGGTTAGAAGTTTCACTAAATTGAATTAGCTTTTGAAGATCTTGGAGATTTCATGACATTAATGTATTGTCTTATAAATATTGCATGCTTTCATTCCTGTATCATGAAGGGTAACCTTGTAATAATTTACCTGTGTTCAGCAATAAACAAATGATTGATTGATTGAAAATAGTAATTTATTTGAACCGAAGTTGACTTTGTAAGTCACTATCAGTTTTAAAACTACTAAAAAGGTACACCTACACAATATGTAATGTAGGTCTATTAGTACAATACAAATTCATATTCTAGTAATACATTGTAGTGGATGGATTTTCATGCTACATATTGGCACAAATAAATTGAGTGAAACATGAAAAAATTTTGGGTGTTTTATTTTATTTAATTGGAAATCTTACAACTACTTCGTGCAATACAAACTGAAAACTAAAAAGAATATAGGTATTCACATAAAATTAAAGCGAAAATGTCGTCTAGTATCGCATAAAGGACAAATTGCATAAAATTCTTATTCTTCTTATAAATATTTGTTCCTTAATACTACAGTAAATGTTGCACTTGTTACATACTTTATTTAATTTGACATTTTACACAGAGCGTTTCTCTTCACAGTGAGAGCGCATTACTCCTAAGATGAAAGTTCCCACAGGTATTCGTGAACAGCATTCAAAAATTGCTTACAGCAGTTGCACATGTGACCCCAGCCAGTAGAAATGTAATAAAGATTATGACATATATGTACAATTCCGGCACATTTGAACTGTCGACTGGTAGTAAATTGTATATTTTATTTCTTCACATTAGGAACTCAATATTGTTGGATATTGTTTGCAGTTGCGGCCTATTGGCACAGAGTGAATTAATGTACTTATAAGGTATTATAGAATTTAGTGTTTTCGAAAGAAAACATTAGAAAACACCGAAAAAAAACATTTGTGGATCACACTAGTATTAGTATAGTATTTGATCCCACCAGGGGATCGAACCACCATACTCCGGAGTCGAAAGCCGATGACCTACCGACCACGCCACTGAAGCAGTTAGTGACACAAGGATTTACAACATTTAGTTTTTAAACTTTGTCAATTACAATCTACTTATAAGTTACTAGCGGACGCCCGCAAGACAAATTATATACACAAAAGCCTGCCTCGAGAACCACTCTATCCATTGGTAAAAACCGCATCAAAATACGTTGCGTAGCTTTAAATCTAAGCATATTATATACGAAACGGGCGACTTTGTTTTATATTAAGTATGTTACGATTTAAGTGATTTATTGAAAAATAAGACATCAATTTAGCCAATAATAAAACTAATCTTAAGTCGAAGAAACCTATCAAATAAATAATCAAGGGATCTTGTAGACCACCGTTTCTTTTCTTATAGTTCTTTACTATTGGGAATAGTTCAAGTCTATTTTCCCTTAAGGACTGAAGGCGGGATTGCTTTGCCGAGTTACTTAGTTACTTGAGGTTTTCTAGAACATTGTAGATGTTGCCTAACAAGTAATAAATGTTCTAAGCCTAAATCAAAAGATATAAAAGAAAAAAAAAAGATATCAACGATTAACATAACATAAATATTCTTTATTGTACACCACAGTTTAGAAAAAACATTAAAAACATACTTATAACTAACTACATGTACAAGGGCGGCCTTATCGCTAAAAACGATCTCTTCCAGGCAACCTTAGGGTGGAAGGGATCGTAAAACAAGATAAAAAACCTTAATAATATACAGGTAGTGTACCTACATTATTATAAATAAGAGCAATCATTTGCGAATGTGAAGCAAATTAACAGCAAATTAACAGAATGCACCAATTGCATTCGGAGCAACCATGAGCTCTGCAGTGTTACCTATAATTTAAACAACCAGCGATAAATAATGGTCCTTCACCAGGGATTTGAAGGACGTCAGTGACTGTGCGCGTTTTATATGTACTGGCAGTGCATTCCACAAACGTGCAGCCTCAACAGTGAAAGAACTATCATAGAACTTATGATTAACGATTTATGATGAAATGTAAAACTTCTTGATTTATTCAGAGTGTAACGTAAAAATTACTGGATAGTATTTGATGAAATTTGGTATGGAGATAATATAAAATCCTAGGCATATATTAGACTATTTTTAACCTGATAATAGGTTACTGTCACGCGTACGGAACCTTAAGCATTATAGAATATAAATTTGCGATGATTAATATTATAAGCTATTTTTATTTAAATAATTTTGTCTGAGAATTAGAACTGAAATACATCGGAATTGCAGGCATACATACATAGGTACATAGTAGAATATATATATATATTTTACGGTAATAGCAGATTTCACTTAGAGTTGACCGTACTTAGCAGTTATCAGGGTAACCGAAGGTCGTAATACTGTCTTGTACGAAGGTAATGGTTAATTCATAAGTGAGAATCGAGATTTCTAAGTATTTTAGAGGAACAGAGGTAGTGGAAGATCGATGAAAGTTACTTTGACCAACAGAGTATCCTTAAAAAAGATCTGTTAAGGCCGGGATACACGACGACATTGACAGTCGACAGAAATGTCGACACTAGTCCCGATTGCGTGTGGATGTTATGATGCTAATACACGACGACACACAACTGGTTTAATAATAATAATAAATAAATAATAAATATTTTTGACATTCTCACACGACGTCATCTAGCCCAAATTAAGCTAATATAAGCTTGTGCTATGGGATCTAGACGACTGATAAACATACTTGTATATATTGGATAGAAACAGGCGTTACTTGGCGAAAATCCATGACAAAACAATGGTAAGTAAAATGTTTTAAGAAAGACCTTTTTAAAATTATATAATAGCATTAATTTTTCGCAGAATTAAAAAGACAACAAAACGTTGACAATTGTTTCGCCTCTAAACGAGGCATTATCAAGACTGTCTCAGAGAGAACTGTCTCTGAGACAGTATGTATGTATTTAGAAATATACAAGTATAAAACAATGGTAAGTAAAACATTTTACTTACCATTGTTTTATACTTGTATATTTCTAAATACATACATATTATACATAGAAAATACCCAAACTCCGAAATAAACATTTGTGGATCGCACAAATAATTTGATTCGATCCGGAATCGAACCTGGGACCTCACGGACGGCAGTCGCATACTCATACCACTGTGCCACCGAGGCAGTCTTGCCTTGTTCAATTAACGTCGATACTAGTGTCGCTTCGCATGTACATTGATCTAGCTAGCTATAAGGTTCGTGACGATTGTGTCAGACACTGCACATGTCGTGTCTCCATGAAGGACACTGACACTAGTTGCGACACAAGTTTCATAGTGTATTAACAGCATTAAGGTTAAGGTATAAAATTCGTGAGTCTTGTTCCCGACACTGCGCAAGTCCTTTCTCTACTGGCGGTGGCCACTAGTGTCGAAACAGTGTACACACGTAAATATTTGATGTCACTGAAATTCGCTGTGTGTCGACACTAGTGTCGTCGTGTATCCTGAGCTTATGTCTAGTAGGTTAGAGGTACAACCTTTGCTTTAGTTTAGTCACGTACGTCGCTACGTGGCGTCTTCAGTTTTGATTGTCGCTTGTTTGGTGTATGTTACAAGATCAATAAAAAAAAGAACTACGAGAGTAGTTTTTGTTAAGGTAATGAAAAGGGTAGTATTTTTGTTAAAAAAAAACATTATTAAAAATGATATCAATATAAAAATAGACAAGTAAAGCATGAAAATAATTTACTTATATTAACAAACAAAAAGGAAAATACAGACAGTTAATATTAGCTTACGTATTTCCAAACATCCAATTTCTCAAGAAGTACCCAGCATGTAAGAACTTGGTATTGTTAGGGGAAACGAATCGAATTACTTACGTAAATAAAGCCATTCATGTTTAAAAATACGGACTTTATATAATAAAAATCCGAAAATATATTGCTTCCTTCCAATACTTTGTACTACTGGGTATAATAATGTGAATATGAAAATGATTTTTTTCAACCGACTTCCAAAAAAGGAGGAGGTTCTCAATTCTACTGTATGTTTTTTATGTTTGTTACCTCATATCTCTGGACTAGGTGAACCGATTTTGATTTTTTTTCAATGAAAGCTACAACTTCCCAAGTTGGTCCCATTTCAATTTGGTCCCATTCTGACAATTATTTGGTCCCATTTCGGTAATTTGAAGTCGGTTGTTTTTCAATTATGTAATCGGACTCTACACTTTAGTTACATAACGATATTGAAATTTCGCGAACATTTTTCTGACGTTTTCATACAATAATATACTTAGTCTTTTTACATACAATCATACAAAAAAAACACTCGATAGAGACATAAGAGGTTTCTTAAGCCGTATTCCTTTGAAGTTTTGTGCTGAATGGATACCGAAATATGCCTAAATAATTACCTCTAGGAAGACTGGTATGACACCAGTGACAACAGTGTGGACTGGATTAGAAAAGAGTGGCAGCTTTTCATCGCTAGGCTCTTTTCTCATTGGCTTTACCTATTGTCTTCTGAATCTGGCATTAAAAGTATATGAAGAAGCAATAATCTTGATTGTGTGTTTGTTATTTTGTTACCTATATGAAAAAAGGTGTTATTGATGTCATTTTAAGTTGGGGAAGACTTCTATTGTAGACAGTAAGAGCTAATAAAACTAGGGGATTCGTGGCCCCAACGACGCGGGATAAAACCCGACAAAACCCCAGCGCAGAGGCCACACAGGTGGCTAAGATCCGCCGGGCGCCACTGGAAATACGTACATACGTGCGTACAAGAGACGCCCGCGGCAATGGACATAGGAGAGGCCGTGATCTCGTGGAATTTAAATAAAAAGAAACGAGAGGTTCGTGAATCATCTTACTAAGCTTCCGTATAAAACCTACGTGTACAATTAACAGATATCATGACACGTAAACAGCTTAATATTTTGTTGTAACTTAATAGCTGTACTAACAGTTTAACTTGTGTAAGTACAACTTGTGAGAATGGAATGTGTGCTCCTTGGACACGTACATCGTTTCACTTCACTTTTAGAATCTATATATTTAATACGACAATTTGTCTGTCTGTCTGTCTGTCTGTCCGTCCGTCGCGTTTTTCAATTTACATACATTTGCATGAAATATTAAAATATTCTTTTGCTTTTTTTTTTATTTTTTTATTTGAGTCGATACAAAGTTCGTCGGGATAACTAGTAAAATTTATACTACGATTGTATTACAATGGCAAGTTAGTTATTAAATAAGTTTGTAATATTTATTTATTTTACATGAATTTTAAGGTTATTTACATTATTTATTTAAATTAATGGGTAGTGGAGGTCAGGTGGCAGTCGTTTCACGGAAAACATCGAAAATCAGCCACATCGCAATTAAACTGGAAAACCGACGCCAATTACTGTGTTGGAAAAAGGCTCGGTAGATGATTGTAATAAATGTTATTATTTATATTCGGAGTGATATTCAACACTAACCAAACCACTTTTAGTATTAATGTTCTATCAACATGATTTTTGTATTTCTGCCACTAAAAGTCTTATGAAAATTTAATTCGAAAAGATCATTATACCTAAACAATGTACCTACTTGGGGCGTACCAAATCTTTTAAAGATAAAAGCAAAATGATTTAAATATATAATTTACGTTATGAGGTATTACAATTCATAGTGTGTTAGCAATCTAATCACGTCTGAACTATAAATAATAGTATCAACTAGGGACCATAAATCAGTAGTACAATGTACTATTATTATATATTTCGAAGCGTATTTAGGCTGTAATGCTTCTCGTGGGAGATCGGCAGATGCGAGCAAAATGTGATGCTTGCACATGTTATGTTGTTTAGGGAATACTTCGATTGCTGTTAGTGGTTTCATGTTATCCTTTTAATGTTATATATATGTTGAACATATTTGCTTTTTGTTGAACAAAATTAAGAGACAATTATTGAACAAAACTTTTGTACTGTTTTACATTATATATTAATAAACCTTATAACATAACCATGAATGGATGTATACCCCTTGGAGGTCAACCAGCCGCTCCGTTTCCTACTAGATCTATCTACATCACCCTGAGGTTGACTGGAAGATAATGCCTGTGATATTAAGTCCGTCATTATACTCTGTACCGATTAACTACTCTGTACTTTGGCTGTGTACCGGTGGCATTTTGTAGCACCTTAACGTCAATTTTCGGTCGTCACGGCCGCGGCAACGCCCTCAGAAGGGTAAGCCCAGAGATTTACAGTGTATAGCCTGCAATTGTGGTTAGTCTTATTTAAGTAAGTAAATATTATAAATCGAACAAAACTTTTGTTCAATATGTGTCGTAAGTAAATGAAGTACTTACCAGTAATCAGCAGTATCATAATCAGATAGTAATTTCCATACCAATATTAACATAATGTGGATCAAATATTGGATGGAATCAGGCGTTACCTGGCGAAAGTCCATGACAAAGCATTGGCAAATATGATGTTCAAACTTTTAATTCATAGCATTATTTCGCTAAAATAGAAGACATTACAACGTCGACATATTATTATGTTTCACCTCTACACGAGGCAGTCTCAAGACTGTCTCAGAGAGAACAGCAGAGAGAGCAGCTGTGGATCCTTTTGTTCCAGAAAATCCCATGAAAATTAAGAATCTATGAAATACGAATAGGCTCAGAAACTACCGTACCGATTTGAAAAATTCTTTCAATAATATGTAGCTACATAACCCCTGCGTGCTACCCTGTGATGTGTTCCTGTAGGTATTAAGATAACATAACATAAATATTCTTTATTAGTGGTCGTCCGCGTGGTAATTTGGATTTTTTTCCCGTTCCCGTCGCGCCGCGTCGTTGAACAATTCACACAATATCTTTATAAATTGTAGCCTATGTGTTTTTCTGATGTATAAGCTATATTATTGTAAAGTTTCATTAAAATCAATTCAGTAGTTTTTACGTGAAAGAGTAACAAACATCCATCCATCCATACATACTCACAAACTTTCGCGTTTATAATATTAGTAGGATTGTACACCACAGTTCAGAAAAATACATTAAAAACATACTTATAACTACTAAATGTACAAGGGCGGCCTTACCGCTAATACCGATCTCTTCCAGACAACCTTAGGATGGAAGGGATCGTAAAACAATAGAAAAAAAACTTAATACTATACAGGTACCTATATTATTATGAAGCACCAATTGCACTCGGAGCAACCATGAGCTATTCACTGCAGTGTTATAACTTAAACATTAGCTATAAATAATGGTCCTTCACCATGGATTTGAAGGACGTCAGTGACTGTATTGAGACAGATAAAAATATATACTAAGGTATATTACGCTTGGAGTCGCAGTAATCAACTTGTCAAATTATAAACCAACATTCTGGAGCATCTTTCACTTTAATAACGCCATAACAACACACCCATCATAATAATAAACATCAAAGCGACAGATGGAGGTACCTTCATTAAAATCTCCACATAAAGAGCCATTAGTACCTATTACGACATTACGTTCTCGTTACTCGTACATAATACCGTATACTTGGTATTTTAGTAGTATAAGGTACAAAAACCTTTTTAACCCCCCCGAATGACGTGTGTGTGGGTGTGTTTGTAAGTCTGTCTGTGGCATCGTAGCTCCCAAACGGATGAACCGATTTTGATTCTGTTTCTTTTGTTTGAAAGATGGGTTAGGGAAGAGTGTTCTTAGCTTTGTTTTATAAAAATCGGTTAAGCCATTTCAAAGATATGAGGGGTGAAAGTGGTGATGAAAAATGAAATGTGTTCAAATATACCCGTGTTGGGTATCAAATGAAAGGTCATAACTTATACATCACTTTTTTTGTGAGTCGGGGTTTTTTTTAAATTTAATTAATTTAATTTTGACTTGTTAATATATTATGATTGATAGGTATAGTGATGATTGCACTATATTTTGTAAGCAAGTAAGTGATTAAATTGTTCAAAAAACCTTTCTAATTCTCACAGCAACAAACCATGAGCAAGATAATAAGTATTTTCTAACCAAACTTCAATGAAAATTACTGGCCAGGTGTAGTTGTATATTGCATCTCTGCTTACCCCTTCAGGGATATAGGCGTGGTGTATCACCGGCTACTTATTTGTTCAGTAACAAGTAAGTTTAATATCATTAATTATTATAAAAGTATTCACCATGTCTCGTCAATAACCTCAAAATCTACTCAACAAGAGGTTTCTTTTCCAATCTATAGAGTAATTCACAAGTAAAATTCACATATATATTTAGTAGTTTTCTTTATATTTCAGTGCAAAACCAAAGCGATACGTCGGTATGTCGTGTCGCCAGTATGTAATAAATAGTGCGACTTGCATATAAAACAATTAGTATAGAGAATAATTTGTTTGCGTGTCTAGTACTGCAATGCAGCAACATGCCCAGTGGGACAAGGGATAACGCCGCAAAGTGACTGCTTAGTCCATTATTATTATACTCACCTGTTTCAACTTATCCGTACATAATTAGTTTAGTAACTTTGAAACAACAAGTTGGAAAAGTATTGTTTATTTTATTTAAAAAACAAGGGTTTGTTTCATAAATTAAGTTTTCATTACTTTTATAGGTGAACTAGTCGGATCTTTTTGAAGGCTCAAACTACCCGTAACGACTGCTGTAGATGTTCGTATGACAACCGGGACTGACGATATGATAACATGCTCTCTGAGACACGGAAAATATTCACATACAATATCTGAAATTTAAAAACACCTGTGCATTCGCTAGAATTTGTATTTTATCTCTAAATAGTAAATAAATCACGCCATTTTCAAACTATAAAATACAGTACACAGAGGTTTAAACTCTAGACACGAACGACATTTTTAAAATCCTTATTTACGAAAACCCAGAAATCCTTTTAGCTAACCTTTGCTACATGAATTTTCATAAGAGCTGGGTGAAATACTTCGTGTTTTCCAACAGTGTACTACAGTGTTATTTACCTCGTATAATTTAGTAGAAAGAAGTTGGCACTGTGCGGCACAGTGGTGTCCGGAGTCCCTGAACCGTAATCTGTAAAGTTAAGCACGCGATAGCACCAAACTTAAATTAATGAAAATTTTCTCTTTCATGTTTTACACTAAAGTTTCATGATTTACGACAACAAAAAAATATAAACATGCTAATGTTTATCGTAATGCATATTCCTGAATGTTTATTCCTTATTCGCGCCATTAAACACATTCAACGTTGGGTGAAGTCTACATTTTATTAATTCACACTGAAGCTACTGTATTGTGCTGTTGTAACAGACTGACAATTAATCAATCAATCAATCTTTGTATTATTTATCAGTTGCAACTGTTTAAAGTTACACAATATTAATTTATAATTATAATGTTTTGCACTTCAGATAATCTTCTGCTTTGAAACAAAAATCAAATTAAGAATATAAGGCGTCATAGTTCTTAATTTGAAAAACCATTCCGTGTGTAAATTTATTTAAAAAGTTATCGAGTCTCGAACCTCTTTTATCAAATTTAAAAACTGTGTAGTACTTAATAAAACTTTTATTAATGTCAACTTTTTAAAATTCGAACACCGCATTCAAATCGCGTGTAAAGGACAAAGTTGCAACGTTGGTACACAAATTGTTTCAACTTCATCACGCAAAGGCTGTGAAAATGGTTCAGTTTACTCTTTATAATACTTTTTAAAAAATGTACAGACGTTAAGTACTTTGTAATTAGTTCAGGTTATAATTAAGAAGTTGTAAATTTACATAACATGTGGCGTATTACCATAATTCTTTATTATGGTAATACGCCACATGTTCTGATATTATAATCTTCCTAACTAGTAACGTATAAAGGGACAATAATGAGTAGAAATATTTGTAGGTGGTCACGGGCTTCTAAATACTTAAAGTTAAGCTGGCGGGTTGCCGAATATTTTGACATCGACATTCAGGTACCTACTTACTTAATTTGATGAGTTCGAGAACACCTGGTACCTAAATCTTTTTCTGGAATAGCTATCAAGTTTATTATTATTAAGCTATCAAGTTTATTACGTTATTAGTTATTTTTTTTTACATAGGAATCGCACCAAAGTCTTCAAAGCCCAAGCAAATCTCATCTGCAAGTAGAGCACATGCTATTCAACGGATAAGGCTCTTTCAAAAAGGGGACAGTGAGTTTAATATACCTCTACCTACCTCTTGGGAGAAACTGCGTGATTGTTTATGATAATTTTTATAAAAATGAATAATTAAACTAAATGTCAAGATTTAAACGATTCCCAAATCTAAATTCAATTTATAAAAAAACTTCTTGCGTTAAGAAAAGTGACTTTGAAATTAGAACCCGGTAAATAAGACTTCATGGAATGAGAGAGAGGTAAATAGGTCTCTCTAACAGCCAATATCCGGTCGATCAGCTGTGCAACGGAAACAGCTGGCAACTTGAGTGAGCCAAAGGCGCAATTTATTCTCAACGGCTTTTTTCGAATGACAAACGATTTTCCGTCGGTAACGAATTTGGCGCGAAAAAAAATATTGGTACCTTGTAGTGTTGTCGTTACATAGATGTTTTTAGATTAGTTTCTACGTCACCTTTTTATGAGTTCATTTTACCAGATGTTTGATCAATCTGACTGACTTGGAATGGAACGTTGGACGAATTTGATTATCTGACGCGCCATATATTTTTTATGACTCATATAAAAGATTGCCAAATTGAATTGCATGTAGACATGCTATATACGACCACGTAATCACCAGTATTCCCTGGAGGGGGAGACAGTATTATCGTATTGAGTAGTAAATACGCCTGCGGTGGTTAAGTCTCGGGTTCGTTCCTCGGGTTGGAATAAATATTGGTGTGAACCGCAGAATTGTTATTAGTTTCACACACTAACGTCTTTATCCTCACTTTTCGCCAGACATTTTTTTAGTCCCATGTAATACGCCTATTACCGTTTCCAGGCAATTTAGGTAGGTATATTTGTCAGGGCCTCGTCCGTCAGCAGGTGTACCACGCGCAGATGGGGATTACTTGGGCCCTGGAGATGTTGATAGAGTCTTAGCTTGATATTAGAGTTAGCTTGTATGTTAAACCCATTTAAGTTATGTACTATTGTACATAACTTATATAATAGTTTATATCCTAATTAATATTGATACTGTCGATTGATGGCACTTGGTGGAATTTGCTGCACATATTGCTATATGTCACTAAGGAATACTAAGTTTAAATTTAGCATTCCTTAGTGAGATGTAATTTTAATAAGGTCTCTGATGATGCCGTAAGGCGAAACTGGTAAGAAAAAATAAATAAAAACAAGTGGAAAGTACAAGCCTTGTTGTCCAATATCTTAATTAAATAGTCTATGTGAGAATTAGAAGGAGACAGATATAAAGGTAGAGAGATAATACACAAGTACAGATAACCATCTGCTACCATATTTATTTACTTCAAAATTCTCATAGCCCCTTATTAATATTTTACTAAAGGTTACAGCAACGTGACATCCAAACAAATGCTGATGTTAATAATTAAAATAGAAGCATCCAGTTAAACTCCACCGTATGTCTGTTTTCATAAGGTTAAATTTCAATTCGTACTTATAATCAAAAGTTCGCGAATCTAGTCCCGTATTCGTAAAGTGTTTCTGGTTCCATCTAGCGGATTCTAGCGTCTGATTAATATGTTAATCTGGTACATCATAGTGTCTCAATGTAGCTACGTTTGAGTATTATTTCGAGTGAAGTTGAGTTTCGAGATTATAGTACAGCTGTTATGTAGCCTCAGCGCTACATACCTAGGTCTGAGACGACACGTTAAAGAGCTTTCAAATTCAAATTGTGGTCTTCAGCAAGTCTTAATATGGACTGAGAAATGTGCATAGTTAATACGGTTAATGCGGTATGCATAATCGTAGTTTAATATTCTCGTCATATTTATCATACATTAATTTCATTATCATATCAAACAAACACATGACGTTTGCGCTTTTATGCTTCATAATCTGACATAAAATAAAAAGTGAATAAAATAAAAAAAAGGAAATGAGCATCATAGTTAAAATCCTTACGTTGTCTGTCATTCATTCTAAAATCGAATTTCAAAAAGTATTCCATGTTTGTAATTATTCGACTGTAATTTGACTCGATTTTTCACGACAGCCGCCTGTCAGTTACTATTCCGTACATTTTGTAGTAAACAAAATGTATTGTATCGTTCGGATGCTCGTTATACAGAGCACTACCTCATTTCTAAATGCCCGCTCTGCAATTGACATGTTTCAACGTTTAACGTTCGCGATTTGAATTCTGTTCGCATTTCAAACGATACGACCGTTGGGAAATGTGATGGGAATGGTTTCCTAATCGAAGTGGTAAAATGTTTTGATATTATCTAGTAATCTACTACATATTTAGACCTTCATGTTGATGGTTGCTTAGCGATTTTAGAGATAATCTATCTCTCTGTCTGGACTGCAGAGACTTGTATGTAACATTATGGAATTTAAGGTTCAAATACATACATACATATATCACGTCTATATCCCCGAAGGGGAAGGCAGAGGTGCATTACACATCCACTCCTTGCCAGTAATTAATTTTTTTATGGCTTTTATAAAATAGTTTATATCCAAAACGGCTTAATGAGTTTGTTATCATTCTGAAAAAAAATTGAAACCCGTTGCTTTGCGATGAAATGTTGATTAAAGGCAACTTTACGTGCTAGCCGCTATAGCACAGCCAATTAAAGTCCTGGTCGTCTCGGACTATATGTGATAATCCAAAATAAATGAAACATAATATTGTACTTAATAGATAATTAATCAAATCTAAAGCCGGCAATCTATAGGCGACCGAAACGACAAACAAGCCAACAGTCTATTAAACCGCCAATGGAATGGAATGGAGCACTTAAAAGTCTCCGGACTTAAAAACCGGCAGACTTGCCCGCTGACTTAGCCGTTTTTTTTTTATTAGTTAACGTTAGCACTATCCTCATGAAACGTTATCCCTAGATATATATCGAGATTTATCTCACCTTTTCCAACTTTTATCCCAAAAAGGTGTTAAACAAATTCTATAGCACCGAAAGCAGTCTATAAACAAATATGTTTATGGACAATACTAAATCTTATTCTGTCGTATTAAAGTACTATTTCTAAAATACATTCGTGTCGGTGTCACATATAACAAAGTTCGCAGTCTCATCGTATTCCCTATACGAGCTGACACGTTCGGAAACTAGTAACTCACATTAACGAGTTTAGTCAAAGTTGTGTTCGGAATGCTGCGACTGACGCGGTGTATTGGGAAAAGTATACTTCCTATGTTGTACTTACATAATAAAATATAGACTTCCGGAAATACTTCGCGGCTTTTTTTGCCGCCTTAACGTCAAAAACCACCTTAAATTGCCAACTAGAATGTTAAAGTGGTGAAGGTCCTTCTGGGCTGCTTCGGTAAGGACGGTAGGTTGCCAACCCTCCGTCCTCAGGCACTATTTTCCAGCTGAATTATTAACGCGCAATTCACCTTTAAAAGAATTCAAATTTAGAACAAACGCTTTCTCTGTCCTATACAATGTATCGATTCTTTTTTATTTATTTCAAAAAATTAATGATAGTTTGTATTCCAAATTCGAATCCGAAGTTACTTCGACCGTAGACAACCTATTTCGAACTTTTTATTTATTTATTCGTAAGATCCGAGGCAATATAAAAAAAAGAAGAAACCTTTTATAATAAAGCCTCCTGACCTTTGTAACATTTCTTTTGAATGTGTATTAATGTTTTATTTTCTATCTTTTCAGGTAAGTATCTTCGTAGAGGACAAGATTAATGAAACGGACGGGAGATATGGATTTAATGAAGGTAGCTATTTATAAGTGCGCAAATAAATAAGTACATTTAGAATATAAAATTTCCAAATGTAGGGCAAATTAATTAATATTAAATACATTAACTTACTTATAATATTTTGGCTTAAAAAGTAGGTATTGCCCTAATTCCTTTGCTCTTAATTCCGAATGACTAATAGAAAAAAATGCATTTAACTTTATTTTACAGTACACCAATAAAAAATCTGATAAATATATGTACAAATAGCGGCCTTATTACTAAAAATGGTTTCTTACATACCTTTGAAAGGACAAGTAGAAAGTGTGGAATATAAGAAAGCCGGAGGCGTAAAATTTAGTAAAAAAAAAAGAAAAATGTAAGCTAATAATAAATAGATACACTTTATTACATTATTTAATGGTATTATTCAATTACATCGTTATTATTTATAATAAAATATTATTGTCAAAATAATCTTATTAATTTATGTTTTGTATACCTACTTAACGTTATTCTGTTATTTATTGTCTTAAAGTATTTACAAACAAAACAACTAACATCAAAGACAAACAAATTTAAATTTCAAATTCAAATATTAGTGTAAATTGTTTACAATTTTCCAATTAAGGTGAGTTTACACTTCACTAATAGACTTACAATGCTATCAAAGCTTTGATTGGAGATGTTTATACATAAATGAGAAGCTTTTAGTGTGTACATTGCCTTTAGAATGAACGATAATTTTCGTAATTGGAACGTTTCCTGTCCTACTTTTGTAGTAACAGATACACTGGTACTTCATACTAGTTTAAGATGATTTTCGTTAACTTAAATATAAAGAAAAAATACACGTCTAAAGTTGACACAACAGCTGACTTGAAATAACCGAAATGCGACCAAATAATTATCGGAATGGGACCAAATTGAAATGGGACTTGGGAAGTCCAATACCCTTCCGCTGGCGACCATGCTACGAGTCATGGTCTCTAGCGGGAGCCAGAGGAACGGGGCCGTTTCCTTCTGCGAGCAGGTTATGCTCGTGAAGGAGGCAGCCGGTAGGGTGAGCCGCAGACGTGGCTATGACTATACTTTACCAAATGTGCTGCTCAAACTGACCGCCATTGCCGCAGATTTACCGACAAACTTAGTAAAATTATTATTATCGGTTCATGTTTATAATAAATCAAGAAATATACATAGCCACCAATTGTCTCCGAAGGGAAGACTATCAATTCTTGATCTCTGTCCGTCCGCACACCCATATCTCGAAAATGGCACATGCTATCTGGCCAGACAAGATTACAAGTCAATAACTCTCCATGTTAAATTTCATTGATACGTAAATGTAAATCAGATAATTCTGAGCACCCGCTACACACTAAGGCCGTGACTAAGCATAAGCGGAGGCGATAAGGGCAGCGGTACGTCAATATTGTCAAAGTTGCGATCAGAGAGAACGGTTCTAAACCCACTCCAAAATCTATACAAATTTAGTTAAGCTAGACTGATTAACAAAAATATGAGAACCTTATTTCAGTTGCTGGTGTTGAGTACCTACTTTTAGTAAGTGAGTAAGTTTTGATGTAATCAAATCAAAACTTATATCATTACCCACTATAACTTAATAATTGAGTAACTTGTTCAAAGCAATGATTATCTAGTTGTATGTGTTAAAATATGAGTATCTGATCTATCGTGATTGAGTTAACAGATTTGGTCAGCTATCGCGTCACCAGGCCTATGTCACTCGCCTTACAACCGCAAAAAATACGTGACGTCAGCGACATCTTGAAGTTGTAAATCAGTAAGGATTGTCTCTTGTTTGTGACTCGGCATTGACCATAGAGTTGATATTGAGGCATTAACGTCATAATTATTGGTCAAATTATGCTGGTATATATTTTACTTTACTGGACAGTCCTAACGTTCGAATGATGTTCTCTGTAAACAAAAGAATGTGCTTTAATTAACGTCGGAGTGCAAGTTCTGTATGTAAGTACTATTCCCTATTCTGTGGCGTCACTGTCAGCCACAGATAAAATAATCCCGTACAAATAAATAAGGTCAGTCTATTACACATTCTAACAACTGTTATTTACGTAAAATTCCTGATAGATATAGTGCAGATTAACAACCTTTTTGCACATAGTCTGTGTACAGGGGTACCCAAGGGTATAATTATTTGGCAGACACGTTAATTTACTGTTCAGTTTTTCATGTTAACGAGACTCCCTGTAATCGCGTGAATCGGAACGCTTGTAGTCCGCTCATACATCAATAAACCGCCACGCTGAACTCTACACTACACTCTCTCTCTGTGTACACAACCTTACGCATTAACAGCGTATTTATTAAGGAGTGCGAAGGAGACAGCATTACGTCATTACAATGTATTCCAAATTCAATTTGCAGGGAACGCTTAGATTCATTACCTACAATTTCGTATTTTAGATCTCAGTTGAATTTTAATGGGGGCAATTTGCGATGGCGTGTGACGGTATCTTTGGCGTAATCATCACTTGCGAGAATTATTTGTCTTTAAAGTTTTAATTAATATTAGACGAGATCTTATAAGACACTGGTTTTGTTTGCTGGTACAATGTTTGGTCTTATAATTAGATTAGTACTAATAGTAGTATTTATTAGTGTTAATTGCGTACCCTCCGGGGTATAGACGTTATTAAATTTATGTTGTAATTGAGTAAAATTTATTGAGTTATAAAGTGTTATCCTAATACATGTATGTTCGACACTAGAACTTTATAATAACCTAGCTTACACAAGGTTATTATTTTTGGAACGAAGGCTATTAGGTTATTAAGGTTATTATTTTTCTAACTCGGCTTGCGGGTAGTGCGTTTTAGTAGAAATCGTCACGTTACGCTTATCAGTGGTTCCCAACCGTGTGGTCCGCAGAAGTCAAAATATGGTCCAAATTTTTTTACATCGTTAGTATACGAAACCCAGGTTTGGTTGCGTTGCAGTTGCGTAAATAACTTTTTTTTTTACTTTAAACAGTCCTTTGGTCCCCTCGAAGGGTTTGAGAGACAGAGGTTTTTTTCGTCAACCATTTAGTTACAGAACTAGTGCACTGCGTACAAGTAAAAATAACGGACGCCTAAATTTTGTAGTTCAAATGACAGATACAAATTCAAAAAAAGAAAAAGAATATTCTAAAGCGGAAACAAACCTTTTAGGCAAAATACACATTGGTATAAAAAAAATATGGCGGTGCGAATATAAAGCCGTCAATAAACGCGGAATAATTCAGACCGGAATTATTCAAATTTGGAATGTAATCGGGAATTTATTCGTAATAGCGCACATAAGGATGGGACATATACATATTGTAGGTATTTTACGGTTCGTGGTCATATCATAGGGATTGCATGTGACGTTACGTGGACGCAGTTTGCGTTATAGTTACGGATTATGTCAACGTGAAATAAGGCCGAATTAGACTAATATGCTATTAATATTCGTATTATATTATACTGTTAATCTCATCAACTGCAACATTTAGAATTTATAAATTTGTACATGTTGGATACAAAGCAATTAAGTCCTATTAAAATGTTAAAGCTCCAGCCATTTCAAAAATTGTCAGTGGTATCTACTAAAAATATATATATATATATATATAATCAAGCCAATATCCTTAGGGGTAAGCCAGAGGTGCATTACGCACCCACATTTAACCAATAATTATGTTGATCCCACATAATAGAGTACACGTTGCCGTTACCTGAGACCATAATTATGTAATTTGAACTTATATTCCACAGCCAGAACCGATATTGCATAATGCATACCAACAATAATGGCGGATATAATTATCACGTGTCTAAATAACTCGGTACAACACTAATATGCAACAATCAGTAGAGGATAACATAATGTCTATAATTCAGGTGTCGCGCGCTGAGGTTATGACCCGTTGCAAACCGGATTATGCGGCAAACAGTCAAAGGGGGCAAACTACTCATTAATCATTGGTAATGTCACAAAACCGCTAGCCCATGTACAGTGACTACTGCTGAATATGCGATCCACTGATTATCTTGTTTAGAATGCGTTCATAAATCAATGTAGACACCGAGCTATGAATACGATACTATCAATTGTATAGTTCTTTTAATGAACACTGGCACACAAGGCGTTTGCTTGACATAGGAGTCACTCCGTTTGTCTCACGTTATAGAACGCGAGACTATTGCCGTTTCTGGGGTTTGATGACTCTGAATGACTTAAGAAAAACAGAAAATCAAATCAATTCATTCATGTACGATTAATATAGGATAAAACCATAATATAATAGTGAAACATAACAGTAATATAAAGTACCTGATACATCAAATTACAAATTGATTTTATTTCAAAAGAACTTTTAAAAAAAATTTTTTCCTAATAGATAATTAATCATAACACTTTTGTTCGGAAACCTCACTTTTGAAGAGACACCCCTATTTGATGGCTGCCAAGTAAATAAATAAATATAGGGTTGTCACTTCTATCTCACAACGTATCGCGAAAATGTTCATACATAATTTATAAATACACTACGGACTAGGAATTTACATTTCTCTCGGGTATATTGAACAACTTTTATACGCCGCCATTCAAAGGTTTTAACCTGAAACTCGAGAATTTGTACACTCGTATTTTCTTAGAATTTAATATATTGGATACAGTATAACGGATTTACAAGACTGTATAGGTACAATTGTAAACATATTTAGCTAATTCCATGAATTTCCCTGCTGTCTGCTACATCTGCTTTCCATAATATAAATGCTATGTATCAATGAATCTTTGACAGTGTAATTATTTAATGTTGTCAAACGTAATTTAGCTTGACAGAACGAGACAAATCAATTGAGTAACTAATAGGACTTGGATTTTGCGGAGCGCTTGTCAGGTTGCCTTTTAGGTTACCTCTGGCGCTGGGCGAAAATCCAGGCCCAAACGCTCAATTGCAATACCGAACAACGTTTCCTTGTCCCGCACCGCAAACTAGTTCAGAGTAACTAGTTCTTCTGTGCAGGAAAAATCAAGCATTACCTTGACATTGGCGAAATCATCGATGAAGATCAATGGTGCCACGTTTTTAAAAGTAGAAGAAATATAACTAAAATGTGGTTTAAAAGCGAATGGCTGTTACTAAGACTCATGTTTGTTTTATTGTACCTATGTAAAAGTAGGGCCATCAGATCACGTAAGTTTCAGTAGTAGTTTATCAGCTGTACCTGGCTGGACCTGAACCAACATTTCTCACGTTCACGTGCCAAATAATCTACGCTTTTTATTAACATCTAAATTTGGTCTCTTGTACTAACGTAATACTTGATATCATAAAAACAGGGCTCCCACTGAAATATGTACTCTCCGTCCCCGCACGATCCTCATGAATTTTAACTTTTACAAGTGCTTGGGTGTTTTGAATAATGCGTCTGTGACAACCCTGGATAATACAGACTTTTTTTAACTCGTGTTCGATCTTATCGAGCTTATAATTATCGTTTTTTATTTTGTACTCGTAATTAGTTAGTATGTATTCAGGTGGATTTTTAAAACCTTATTACAAATGGATTAAAACTAAAGATTTCGTTAGGTTAAACTTAATCATCATTCATCATTCACCAAGCCTTTTTCCCAACTCAGTTGGAGTCGCCTTTCCAGTCTAACTGCGATTCGGCTGAACTTCGATATTTTCCGTGAAGCGACTGCCATCTGACCTTCACAACCCATGGGCGATACCAAAATTATGTAGTTAGACTGGTCGGATTTATGATTTAGGGCACCAACTACCCCTAACGGCTGCCATGGATGTTCGTATGACTACCAGGACCGACGGCTTAACGTGCTCTCTTTGGCACGGAGGGGTCTCAGCGTCTTAAGAAAATGGTCACCCATCCTAAGACTGGCCTGACTAAATGTTGCTTAACCTTTGCAATGTCTTAACATTGTCGGTTATCACTAGACCACGAGCCACTTTCTAAACTTAAGTTAAACTTAATAGGGTTCCCGAGGTTCGAGTAGAATAATGACCGGGGATCGAACTCACTCACCAGTAGTCACCAGGCTACGAATTCAAACATTCTTCTTCAGTTACATTGGTTATACGTTCGGTACAAACCTATAACAGCTGGTGGCGCGGAAATTTAAAAAAAAACTTGAGTGTATCTCAAATAAGTATAACTAGCAAACTGGCACATCTCAAAATACTGAAAAATGTTAAAGAGCTCTTTTGGTCCCTTTAGTTCAAAACTACCCTAATATCGACAAAAGACCTACGCATTGGCAAATTGTAGTGTGATATCTACGGAGACCTTATTTATCGTGGCTTTTTAACCCAAAATAAGAAGTTTGAATAGGTTTGAGTACGGGTATCAATATGGCTTACGTAAGTTTATTATGTAAGACTTCACTAGACTTCACTACAAGGTTTACAAGAAAAAATACTTTTATTCGATTTCATAAACTAATAATCTTTAAACTTTTATTTTCAAGACATTGTTTTTCCTACATATTTCTGTATTTCAAAATAATATACTTAAACTATTATTATTAAAAAAAAACAATATTGGTCATCGTAGCTCAGTGTTCAGAGCATTCCCCTTGTTAGAGAAAGGCCGTGGGTTCGAGTCCTGCCGGTGACATTTCAGTATTTGAGATTTATAATTTCTATCTGAACAGTTCTTACATGTTAAAGATACTGCTAAGTACCTCTTGGACAAAGTTATCTTTATACATATACACATTTACGCTTTTCGCCGTCCTAACAGTACCGAAACACCATAAACGCATTTGAACGTTAGTGATGATGCTACTAATTCGGACAGAATTAGCCTTAGCGAGGAGGACCAGGCCCAGTAAGGTCCCAAATGTTATGTGGGCCTTGCTACCCTAAGTAGAATAGTGGGTTAGTAGGACTTTTTCCAATCATTTGGTTATTGGGTCCCGTATTTGGACCCGGATCAGGATCAATATTCCTTCGATTAAGATTTTTTTTTCTGAGGTTGAATTCTTTTTCATTTATGCACAATAAATGTATAGATAATGGAATATATATTTCCAATAGATTAAAAGCCAATCTACTCCTGTGATTTCTTAATACGAATCTTTAAGCCTAATTAAAAATTTTTTGTATTCAACATTAAGGTTTCCTCAAAAGTTATAAAAAACTTGTTATTTTACGCACAAACTGGGTATATTTTTAGACAGTTTGTGGAAGTTTCCACCCCTCACTAATGTTACGCTTTAATTACGTAGGGGAACGAAATTAGATTGTTGCACCCACGCGTAACCGTTTCGAATAATAGTCATCGTTATTGGTACACCATAGACCAGAAACACATGCATTTTAAATAACATATTACTTGCATAAACACGTCTATTTCTGGCTAGTAGGCTGAGGCATGTTATATGCCAAATTGTCGCCGGTAACTATTAAGACCCCAAACATGTGGGATAATATTCTACCCAACCGCGTAACAGAGAGGTTACATAGGTGACCAAAGGCGGCGTCACAGGGAATTCTTAAAAAAAGTAACTATTAAGTTGGTGCTAGTGTTAGTATACCCGCGCTTAGCTCCGAGTTTTTAGACAGGGTATACCTGCCTACACATGGGAACGGTTTTAAAACCGCTAACCCATATAGTACGCCCCCGTATCTTAGTATGGTAGTAAATAAATAAATACGTTAGGACAATATTCACACAACGCCATCTAGTCTCAAACTAAGCAGAGCTTGTGATATGAGTACTAGATAAACTGTAATCAATACTTATATTTTTAATTTTGTAATTTTTTTTTTTTTATAATATGTCATACATATTATACATAGGAAACACCCAGACTTCGGACAAACGTATGTGTCATCACACAAAGTTTGTCCCGATCGGGAATCGAACCCGAGACTCCGGCGCGTCGAAAGCGGATGCCGTACCGACCACGCCACCGAGTCAGTCGTGGTATATCTGTACTAGCTGTACTTACTAGTATGATAGTGTTATGATAGTATTATACTATTTTTACGTTGGCTAATGTCATGTAGAATCTATTCCGAAGATAAAAACAATCTACTTATTTATGGTAACGATCTCAGCTAAAAATAGTTTTCAATCAACTACGTACTAAGGTAAATTCGGGTAAAACGCCATTTCTGACTGTACCACCGTCCAGGAGCCATTAATTGCGTTTCGCTCGAAGCAGATTACCGAACCCCAGAGAGCCTTTTCGAACTGTTGTAAATAACAAATACCTACAAACAAGAATAAACTCAACCACTACCAGATAAGGTAGCAATTCGTGTACGGGGATTAATCGCAATTGAAATGTACGGGTGGGTCTAGGCGGCATGGTCATCATTTGTGGTTGGCACACCTAAGGTTGGCTAAAGACAATAATTTTAGCGTAATATGTACTAATTTCGGCCTATTGTTCTAAAATGCGTTACGTTAGTGAACATTATATAAAGCAAAGGAAGTAAGCTTTGTGTTGCTTGTTCTTGACTATAAATAATTATCTTAGGACATAGTCTAATCTAGTTTTAAACTGAGTTATATTTTGCACGGCATAGCATAGCACATCTTTGGTAAAAAAGCACCTTTGCCCCCTATTACGTGGGACTAAAGGCTTGGGCAAACCAAAAGCAGTTGCAGTGCGGTAGCAGCGCGTCTAGGTTAGTAAATAATGTAGTTATATGAGGGATGACACACTAAACAAACGCGGGCCCGCTTTGTTCAGTGTGTCTGTAGTATTTTTGTTTTAAAAAATACTAGAAAATAATTTCTATCTATATTATCACGTACCATTTGTTGAAATTACTTTGAAATTGACGGTTCTGATTTGTGAAAATCATCTAGGCTAGTTCAAACAACGTAGTTTCATTCTATCCCCTAGACAGTTAGGACCTGTTTCGCCCACACGTTTGATTAGGTCATTTTGTTTATAGAAGGACTAATTTAAATGTTAATCCGTATTTCTGTTCTGTTTGTTTTGACACTAAGCTAGCTACGACAATCCTACACAACGGTATCTGACCTCAAATGCTATGAGAACCACAACCGCAATACAACTGAATATATGTCTATATGCCTTTTGTTTGTACACATCCATATTAGATATACAAAATATTCACACTCAGGACCGGAGTCTATTTGTACCGGAGTCTCCGGTAGAAATACGGATCACACAAATATTTACACTCACTACATACGCCAGCAGCAAAAATAATAGTAATTTATAAAAAAAAAATATTATTATTGAAATAGAAAAGTTTTAAGGTGGGTAAATATTATCGGTGTCGAAATATAGAAACAAACCTTCTATGATCTTCTATGAAGAATTCTATGAACTACAGCGCCTTATTTTAGTTACCTACTAACACTTCTTATTCGTGGTTGTTACAGACGAGTCTCTGGAAAACATGTTCAAACTTCCCTAAGACGTCAATAGGTTATACAATTATCGCTATTTATACTATTAAAATAACTCTTATTAAACACTCTGGATTCCCCTTTACTATAACCTCTAACTAAGCTAATACATCTGGACACAACCCCGTAATAACCCGTCTGGCCAGCGTGGTATATGTTGGCTTAATTCCCCCCCTCTTTAGGGGTAGTGGGGGTCAAATGAGTTTAGATGATGAAGCTAATACATTGATGTCCGATGCCTATCCGTCAGCAATCAACATGACCATAGCCCAAAGCTATTGAATCGTTATCTATAATTCGATACTGAATAGAAAGCCTTTATGTATCTGTCTGTACACCAAACCAATATGTCGATGTACCCACATTTCAGGCAATACAAGGCATAATAGTATGTGTTTAATCTATAGATCTACTGACTTGATTGCTTTGACTCTTCCTCTAGTCTCATCGTCCTATTCATCGCTACGAGTTCAGATACAGAGAACGATACAGAGAATTTCAAAAATATAAACAAAAAATATTTATATGAGCCTATTGGTAGACTAATTTACACCAACGAATTTCTACCACCTTGTTGTTTTTTTAATTAAACTTTATATTAGTACCAAAACGGGTCGTATTTCATAAAATTGCCCACCGGGCTCGGGATTACCGTCATTACAATTCCTAATTTGCAACTAAATTGCATTTACAAAATAGACATTTGAGCCGCTAAACCAACTGACTACTACGGCTATTCACCTCTAACATAACTCCCCTAAGGTAATAGTAGGGGAGTTAAAATATCCCACCCTCTAATTCGAGAAAGTTCCCCTCGCGTAACCCCATGCGTTGTCATGGCAACACTGCCCTTGGAAAGTGCATCTGATGTAAACATTCCTACCTCTCTGCTCCCTGAAGTTTCGTGCCCGTTATTGATATTTTCGCTCCTTCCTGTGTTAGGAACTTCATAGTCGTAAATTTTCCCAAAAATATCGAGTAAATCTTCGCTATTTATCAAGTTTATAGCAGGCTTCCCCTATATCTAAGGTTACGGATAGGAAAATACATTTACGTTGTATTCACAATTTAAGTTCGGAACTTTTTTAAGTATAAAATAACGTTATATAAAATCACACATATCCTGTTTATAATAGTATGTTTTAGTAGTAAACTAAAATACTTACTAATCTCTCACTTACATAGATAGATAACGCTACTACAGATATACGAACATTGATTTATCGTCAGATTTAAAATTAAGAATATGAGAAATTTAACTTTTCTATAGTTGTTTTGATATTAAGCGTTTCTTTTTATTGTTACAGGGATGCCGGTTTCCTGAAGATGGCCTCACGCACCCCGTCCCTTGAGTCGCTGCCCGGTGCCAATTCAATAGGTTCGCTGGAGCGTGGCTCCTTATCACCCTTGACCCTAAGTGGTTCCTCGCCCCCTGCGAGTGACTCCGCCGTATGTGACCTTCGAGACTTCGACGGCCTCGACACCACTTGCGCTATTTGCCGAGAAACATTCGTTGACCCTAAAGTTCTCAACTGCTTTCATACGTTTTGCCGGCCCTGTCTGGAGCGTGAACAAACACATCCCGATAAAGTTACGTGTGTTACTTGTCGCGTAGACAGCCAATTGCCACCTGCTGGTGTTATCGGGCTACTCACTAATCTTGTGATAGCTGCTGCCGTTGAACAAGACGCAGATCTTCTGCCATCATCTCGCCAGACAAACTCGCCTTCGGCCCGTTGTACTGGTTGCAAATCTAAGGAATCTGACGCTGTTGCTCGTTGTGTTGATTGCGCAAACTTTCTTTGTCCAAATTGTGTAATGGCGCATCAGTTTATGCATTGCTTCGAGGGACACCGTGTACTGGCGTTCACGGATCTCAAAGATGACAAGGGAATGTTAGGATCAACTACCCTCACCACCAGTGGCGAAAAGACCGCTTTTTGCCCGAGACATAAAAATGACATTCTCAAATATTTCTGTCGCACTTGCTCTGTACCCGTATGCAAAGAGTGCACAATAATAGAACATCCGGCTGCCTTGCATGACTGTGAGCATTTATCCGACGCAGGTCCTAAACAAATAGAGCTCATGCAACAAGCTGTTACTGAGGCAAAGACTCGGGCTACTGAAATTAGGCACGTTGTCAAAACTGTGGAACATGCAGCAGGCAAACTACAAGTTCAATATCACAAAGCTCAAAATGAAATTAATGATACGTTCCAATTCTACCGCTCTATGCTCGAAGAGCGCAAACAAGAACTATTAAAAGAACTAGAAAGCGTATTTTCCACAAAACAAATTGCGCTCACCGTGGTTGGCCAGAAAGCTCAGGAAACCGTTGATAAGATATATCAGACCTGTGATTTTGTTGAACGACTGACTAAGTGCGCTAACATAGCTGAAATACTTATGTTTAGGAAACTCTTAGACTCAAAATTGCAAGCCCTAATGGGTTCTAACCCGGAGCAGAGCGTACAAACTGCTTGCGAATTGGAGTTCGTATCAAACTATCAAGCTATACAAGTTGGAGTAAGAAACACTTTTGGCTACGTGCGGTCTAGTTCAGAATCGAATGTTGGACCAAGTAAACAACCACCTATCGCACGTCCTACTAATGGCTCGCTCTTGAACGGAGGATCATCTTCAAGCAGCAGTAGTGTTAACGGAAGCTCGGGAAGCCTAAATGGTGGAATCCATCTTCCATCATTAAATGGCGTACTGGACCGCCCCTACACAAATGGGCTCCTTGGACCCACCAGCCAGTCCACGTCGCCTTTCGAATCGAATATTATTTCAAAACGATTCAACAGTGCCAATAGTCTCGGTCCGTTCTCAGCTGCTATAGGAGATATTAACTTGAATGGTATCAACCCTTATGAGAAATGGTCAAACGGTGGATGCGATTCGCTATTTCCTCCTACGCCTAACGATCCTTATTCTCTAACGAGTTCCGCACATACAGATCCTATTTTAGATTTAACCAACAAGCTGATTTCTACAGCTATTTTCCCACCAAAGTCCCAAATAAAACGGCAGAAAATGATTTACCATTGCAAATTTGGTGAGTTTGGCGTCATGGAAGGCCAATTTACCGAACCAAGCGGAGTTGCTGTAAATGCTCAAAATGATATAATTGTGGCGGACACAAATAATCACCGCATTCAAATATTCGACAAGGAAGGCCGTTTTAAATTCCAGTTCGGTGAATGTGGCAAACGTGATGGACAGCTTCTATACCCAAATAGAGTAGCAGTCGTACGTACTTCAGGTGATATTATTGTAACTGAACGATCACCCACGCATCAAATTCAAATCTATAACCAATATGGACAATTCGTACGCAAATTTGGAGCGAATATCCTTCAACATCCTCGTGGTGTTACAGTTGATAACAAAGGACGTATCGTTGTCGTCGAATGTAAAGTTATGCGCGTAATTATATTTGATCAAATTGGCAACGTACTTCAGAAATTTGGCTGCTCTAAACATTTGGAATTCCCCAACGGTGTGGTGGTTAATGACAAACAAGAAATATTCATCAGCGACAACCGGGCGCACTGCGTAAAAGTATTCAACTATGAAGGCATTTATTTACGCCAAATCGGCGGCGAGGGTGTGACCAATTATCCTATTGGTGTCGGTATTAACGCAGCTGGTGAGATCTTGATCGCTGATAACCACAATAACTTCAATCTAACGATATTTACGCAAGACGGCCAACTGGTCTCTGCGCTGGAGAGTAAAGTGAAACACGCTCAATGCTTCGACGTGGCGCTAATGGACGACGGGTCCGTGGTGCTGGCGAGCAAAGATTACCGCCTATACATTTATCGTTACGTGCAAGTGCCGCCAATAGGCATGTGAGTTGCACGATATGATCACAGGAGGTCCGAATGACAGATGAACTATAAGCTAAAATCGGACACTCCGCTCCGTTACTAGCTCGACGAAAGGACTTACTGTTCTGGCAATACGTGTCAATTTTTCCGTAGGTTCAAGTGATGATTTATGTTAACGGAACGTCTATGTATAGTGTGGTGTAGTGCATTCGGTGCGACTGACTCGATCTGGCCACACCGGCTAGCGATGGATATTCTCTACATATTCGGCATGAGATCTCTTTATGAATTATTTCTAAACGAACTGTAATGAGATTAGTTATAGTATTGATATTGTTATTCAAGTACCTATTGATTGATGGTTAGAGATTAAATCCGTGGGGATCCGTACATACATACGAACGGTGTTCTCGAACCCTTATCATTTTTGATCTATTGAATAATATTTTTTCATATCCCACATCGTTAAATTAGGGATGAATATTAAGGGCATTTGTATTATTTAGCCCATTTGTTGGACCAATATTTTAACTATTATTACTTAACAAATTGTTAGGCGTTAAGCGTGTGATTTTATCGTAAATAAGAGATCATCGAGCGGTATTGTTGTTAGTTTTAAGATTATTTCTACGGCACAACAGCACTTCCTGTTTTTAATTAGCACTTATTCTGTGTCGATGGAAAATGGAATATAAAATCTAAGTAAGGAGTTGTTACATTATTAATTAGGTAAGTGTTAAATTGATTGAGTCGAAATGGACAATCTTTAGTTACTACCCACATAAATGTAGTTACAAAATTTTAGGGAAATAATGATGTTTAGGGGTTTTATCAATGACAAAGTTGACTGCGGCGTTTGGGCATAAGCAAACAATGACCATTATGAACCTACATTGAATATACTAGTAATTTTTATTTTATACGTAATAGTAACATCACAAAGTGGCCATCGAGATCTAATTCATATATCTCAATTGGTTATTAATTGTAAATGATTAACTAATGTATCATTGAGATTTATGAAGTATTTCTCGATGCTTAGACATTGTATTATTTTCATTTATCCTTTTGTCTGATGTCAGTGTTTAGTGAATTTATTTCAATATCCTCGATACCGCCTAGTCACTGAGAGCCCACGGACTTTGGTCTTCTGATGTTGTTTTTAGAAGCATTTGGTTAATTGTGTTGTAAGTTTTTATGCATTGGACACAGTAGTAACTATTAGAGCTCTTAGGAAATGGTCGTTTCGCTAGCATCTTTATTATTTTATTTTTTGAGATTTTTTAGCAGATTTAGACAACGCTTATGCGTCTTTACATACTGGGAGTATTATTATCAGCTCGGTATACTAAACGATTATACACTTTTGTTATTCTGGTAAGATATTTTTATACGGAACCAAGTTTATTTTTGTAGTATTTAGTATTACGGTGCATGAGTAACGTATACTTTATTTTGTATTTTATGAATATCGCGCTACTATTATTATTATTATGTTTTTATTACATTACCGTGTGTTTGAGTGTGTTAGCAGAATTATTTTAGTTTGATTTTTTCATTAGAACCTTTTCGTTTTTTAGCTTGTAATGTTTTTTAGTATTTTTTCTTGCTGAATCTATGACAATAGAGAGATCTGATGCGATCTTACGGTCGATATTTTGATCTGTTAGTTTTAGGTTACGCGTTTCCATTTTGGTGATATATTTCCTAATTAAATTAAAAAACTGTTTGAAGATGCGTCGGTTAGTGGCACTGGACACTGTGGCGACCTGTTTATCGTGTGCCATAAGATCATGTTGTGATTTAATAAGTGATATTTAGTATTGTTTGTAAATATGTACCATACTTTCATATAAATCTAATCGTAAGTTTGTCTAATCGACTTTAATTACTTTTGATTTATCATGTTTCAATCTCTAGTGCGGGTTTTTGTAATTTTATAAAGTTGTTATATTTATTTACCACCGAATAATAGTTAGTTCTGGCAATCGTTATATTATGTGTATATTATCTAAATGTATGTAATTTATCAATAAAGATAACAATAGTACTAAAAGCAAAATTGCCAATTAGAAAAGAACAGGTTCGTTCAATTTTAAATTAATTACTTTACCGAACTTGCACTAAAGTTTTAATGTTTTTGAGAACAACTAATTGCTTTGCATTGTTTTCTGTATTCCCCACCACAAGTGTACGATTCCGCTGCCTTGACGCATCTTCGACAACATAGTTAATAAAATCACTGGATTAGCTGAATCTAATCGCATCGTCTTAGAGTTCAAATTTTAGTGATTCTTCACCAATGATTTTGTTATAGACTGCCCTGTTCCTATATCCTATGACGGAGCGATTATTCATCTAATCTACTGAACTTTTGATTATAAGGAAGTTGATACACTGACTCAGCCGCGCCTCAATTCACCTTGTCGAGTTATGCACTCGTATTATCATCATCAACAATGATATCAAAAATTCGACTTAGTGAACTGAGACCTTGCTAGACTTCGGTAACCATTATTTTAATATTAAACTTCAATATTTCTTTGTGGCAATTATTTCAAATTTCATTTTTTTTGGAATATGTTGTAATTTACACGAAAGGAATAAAGTAAGCAGTTTTTATGGTAACATTATACGCTTCAATTCGATTGATATCATTTCGTCGTATTATATTTATAATAAGTATAGTATTAGTTTATTGAAATTCTTTTAATAAGATATGCAATTATGACAACTTTACTATTACGCCTAGTAAAACAGTGTATGTAATCCGATTTTATAATTTTTTTTGTCTACCGGTAAATACTTTATTTTTAACCAGAAAACAGTAAATTTAAGTTTCAATTATGATTATTATTACAATTCCAATTCATTAATTTGTGTTCTTGCATAATAATATTAGTGAAAAATAAAATGTTTTTGTCTTTACGTGGAAACATTTTCAAACTTTAAATTGCATTTCTAAAGCTCGAGGACTGAATTTGAAACATGTTTTGTCTTTAAATATTATTTTGTCGATGTTTGTTGTTATAATTATTATATTTTTTTAATTATTTGTATAAACAATTGTTCTTTAAATTAATGTACATCGTTTTGTTTTGAATTATTTTTGTTGTAATTGCTTTTTATAATAATACCAGTTCATTGCAGTTTTGATGTGTGTTTTATTTTATTTTTTTCGTAGAGCTTTTTAGTAGTTCCAATGTTGCAACTGTTTTAATTAATTTAAACGAGTTGCAACAGAATGCATGTTTGTGCTAATGAATCCGCTTATCTGTCCACCACAAATAATCAAATAATGGAAGCTGAAAATCCTCTGCGAACTATTCGACCGTACGCTTATATCTTACATTTTAGTCTTCACATTTAGAATATAACACAAAAAAAATCAAGTCGGGATCAGTAAATGTAAGCACATATATATACGCCCAATTTTTGCCAGTAACTTGGTCCCACTGGTACCACGTAATAGAGCAACCTTTTAACGGGAACTTTCAGGATTGCCAGAGACTCGTCCATTTTTCGAAAAATGCACTTTGCAGTTAGTTGATGCAAAAATCTTCATGAAATTCCTGTGCAAACAAAATATACCACAATTTGATACATTTCTTAGTAATAGTATTTGGGATTATGATTCATTAGCACAAATGTTTCGGTTTAGGCCCTTTGCGTGTACAGTGTGTGTGTAAACCCTTGGTGTCGGGGAACAAAGTGTTGGCATGCCGTAAGTATCCGCTACATTTTTATATGCTTTGCAAAAAATATTTTCTACACTGACCAATGTCCATTAAGCATACTATACTCAACTTTATAGACCATTTTGTCACGAAAAAGGAAAATACGTGGTATAAAAACATTCCAAATTATTTTGGTAATATTGTAGCAAAAATAATTCCAGGAGAGAATTTTGTGAAAATTTTGAAAAAAAAATTGAGTTCTCAAAGACGAAAATGAGTCATGTTTAGATAACAAATTTCTCGTCAACATTTTAGTGATCTACAACAATAAATCATATCTAAAGTAGAATAGCTTATCTCAGTGAGCTAGGCGGTACATTTCCAAACATACAAAAAAGTCTATATAAATACATATTCTTATGAATGTAAGCTATAAATCTTCGTAAGTAAGTACTATTTGTATTCTAATGTAAGTACCTTATATCCCTACTAAGCTTTACTTTTCTACGAGAACGTAGCTCTTAATATGAGTTCTAGGACTCCTTGGATACCGTTCCCCTATCCCAGCAGCACTGCTTTTGAAAAGCGCTCCCAAACAACCAATATTTCCAAGTCAATTACTCTAGGGAACATTTTACTACTAACTTAGCACATACTAGTGACGTAAGCGCATGCTAGGCTTACAAGAACGATTTATAATTTTATACACAGCAATTTCTTAAGAGTAAAATTAAGATCAATTTATATTTTTTCATTTCTCCATTTTATGTCGACGATATTTTTTTATTGACCATCCTTTGACCAAATTCATTGCACTGTCGTGTAGTTCCTGCTGCTGTAGTATCTATCCTGATCTGAGTCATTGCGAGTCATTGTTAGTGTGTATCGACGAAGGGAAGACTTATTCATTGATGAAATTTCAAGCTTGCACTCATCATACCTTTAGTTCTAATGCCGTTTTAACATCATAAATTCGCCAGGAAGTGTGTTAAGCAAAACTGTAAATAAACTTAGTTCATATTACGATGTTGATAGTAGTAGTAGATTTAGATTTAAGGAGAGCCGGAGTCTGTGAATGTCGTAATGAGTGATTTGAGAGAGGGTACCTAGTGTGAGAGAGTATTTTTATAAACGAAAACTAACACTCTTAGTATTAGTAACGTGTTATAATAGATGGATGAAGTAAAACGACTCGGGGCTGATAGATTGACAGATAAAACTGGAATGATATTCGAATTTGACAGGATAATATAAGGGTTACATTCACCATATCGATAGTGTATTGTAACTTAGAGATGTTTGTTTTGAAAATTGATAATTTTTGCGTCAGTTAAGATTCACCTGTTAATGTATTCATCAAGGTAGATTAATGTATCGATGTTAGCTTGATATAATGTATGTGGTTAATGATATAATCACCGATTACATTACGTAGTGCATCGTTGGATTTTATAAGTTGGTTGAGCCTTGCGGACTTGTAAATACATACGAATACTTCAACGTTCGGTTCTATTACTGACGCTAAATTATATACGCGATTAATTGCTCAGGAATTGTCTTCATTTTCATATACATACACATACATTCGTCACAAGTTTAAATCGTCGCTTTTTTAAGTATCAAGCGGTTTAGCGTCGTTGTTGAAAATACGCTATTCGGAGAGAGTAATTTTAGTGGATTGCACAGATTGTTGGTGTTTCACTTAATTTTTTGATGTATTTTTTCTTCGATGAGAAGTATATTCAATGATTTTATAGTATTCATGACTGATGTTGATTTTAATGAATAATTAATATGAAATTCGTTAGTATGTTATGACGGAAATGCACCTATTAGGTGTAAGCTTCTCCAAATTGGTCATAGAGACATGTAGAGCAGTTCCGTCAGAACATTTTTGTCTCAAAAATTGTGATTGTAATTTAAGATTTTAACAAAGCACATATTAGCACAAACCATCCATCCTTAAATAATTACTACGCTGAATGTTTTTAAATTATGTAACTCACGTTTAAATTTATGATACATTTTATTGTAAAAATTAAATGCAAAATATTTTCCTATCGCTTATGTTAGTTGAGACGTTCGCATATAATAGTTTATTTTCACAACTGTGACAGTTTTTAGTGGCGTTATTGAAACGTGAAGTTATTGGACTCCTTTAAATGTTTTATATAGTAATATTAATTCTACTTAAATATTGACACGTAGGTTAATGTGTGTATCTATTATCGTAAACGTTTTCTTTGCTCCTTCGTGTACAATAGCGGTCGATGTTGCTATTTTAGTTGTAAAGCGTGCTGTATTTTTAAAACTACCGTCATCTTTAAGCGATTTGATTCAATCGATAACAGATTGATATGAGAATACAGTTACGATTTCAGTAATAGCATCATGTTTAGGTAATTTTAAATATAAGGTGTGTGATTTTTAGTTATAAATATTTTTACATAGTGGAAAGATTCCAAATGATAAGATACAGTTGGTAGCAAAATGACATATCAAGTGATGTTTTTAATTATATGCTGATTGCGGTGATTTGGTTAGTGACGCAAATGTTGGCGATGTTTATGTATTGAGAACTGTTTCTAAATTGACAATACTGACGGATTATTCGAATGTTGAAGTAATAATATATTTAATAGAGAATTGTTTACGAAACGCAACATATCGTCCACATAGTGGTGACGTACATGTAGATGAAATTGATAGACCAATCACAGTTGTAGTTCGTTTGTCGCTGGCGTTAGAGCGTTTAGATCGGGTCGATATACAATTTGGAATCTTTCTTAACGATGCTAGTCGCCAATGAAATTGCTTTTAGATACTTAATCATATGTTATCTTAATATGCACGTAAGTTTACAAACCTACATAATATTAGTTATACGATGCTTGAATTGTCCACACACAAAATCGATTTTACACACTTATGCCATCCTGCCAGTTGTACGATGAACACAATGCTTATGATGAATAATATTATTATATCCTATATAGTGTATGGGTAGTTGTGTATTTTTAGATATCGCATTGTCTATGTTAGTTTAGTGGGTAAGGCACATCGTGAGCTTTGAACCAGTGTAAGTCTTGTCACTAATATTTTTTACGATACGAACTAGTGAACGTGTTATGTAAAAGTTTCAAGCCGTGCTTTCCTCGGATAGTATACAATCTAGTTTGTAAGATCATGATGATGCTTTTTTAATCACGCTGCGTCTGCACCGTACTTCGTGGTGACGTCAAAACCACACTATCACGCTTAGGATTCCACACTTCGCGCACTTCACGCTTACACGCTGTCGCTTCAACGTTTATATCGTTCATTCTGAACGGTTAGCGTGCAAGTGCTTAAAGTTAAGGCCCTTCATATAGATAAGTATCTTATAAAATCATCTTTAAAAATAAAGTAATTTAACAATATAATCTACTGAAACACCATGTTGCGCCGTGGCCTTAAATTTGAAGGAATGTGTTAAATCTTTGATAAAATTAAATGAAAAAATTTATCGTTCATTTGGTACATTTTATACGGACTTATGAGGTGTTTCACACGTTCTGTCATTAACCATTATCTAATTTTAATGTAAGTTTTAATGTAACCCATCGACGTGTATCGTAGATATAGGTTAGCCATATTACAGTAGCTTCGTAGGATCGCTTTATTCCTTGTGTCCTGAAGTCAACCTATTGTTAGTTTCTATGTAATTCCATTCTTGCATATCCACGTTTTAGTGAAGAATTGTGATTGTTACCTACACATTAGTTACTTCGAGACTGTTCAAATTGTACTTTCGAGAGATTTCCACTAAGGAAAAGGTACGTTCTAGCAGATATTTTTGATACTTTGAGGATAATCGAAGGGAAACGTGAGTAATGAGGGATCTTGTGGTAGCCTGTCTGTCGGGTCTGGAGATCCGGGGAATTCCCGTGACGATCTGTGTTGCCACTTCTTCGTGAGCAAATATTAAATGTTACTGTAAAACGAAAAAAAAAATCGATGTTGTTCTTATATGAAAACCCAATGGTTTTCACTAAAAACTTGTTGTTTTTCATATATTCAATAATATTTCCTTTATTTTTTGTACTCTTTAGTATTAAGAATTAATATTAGAAATAAACTATTCAATGTTGATTAGGTACTGTAAAATACCAATAAACTTACGTGGGTTACTTAATTACGTAAGGAGTTACTTTCCCCGAGAGCCGAACTCGTTGAGACACCTTTTCCTTAGAAACCGATAATATATGACTTCTTAGTATTGGTAAAGCGATGTATATGCACTTGTTAACATCTAAATGTTACCAGTCTGCTACTAAATAACAATTTACTATTTAACTTCCACTAAACGAAACCACAAAATTCCGACAAAATCTGGCCTAGGAACTTAATAAGTTCATAACTCTTAGATGGTATGACTCAATGTTTTAAGACTGATGACAGTAAAAGTGAAAAAAAAAAACCGAAAAAAATCTGAAATGATCGATACTGTCTTTTACTTTAAGGTTTACTTGAATTTTTTTTTGGCGCCAGTTGACGAAACTGAAGGGTGGTTAGTGAATATTGATAGCCAAATTTTCTATGAATGGATTGACGTGTTTCGTCAACAGACGCTAGTGATGTCACCAGTCGATAATTACCTTCTATCGATACTTCTCTATCTTCTACTAGACGATGGTAAGAGTTTGATAAATGATCGGGATCGATATAAACCGATGAAATGTTAATTCATCAATGTTGGCGTTACAATTGAAATGGATGGGAAAAAAATGAAAAAAAAGTGAAAAAAGTGAAAGATGAAATACTATTTGTTGCCAAAGTGTTGTTAGGAATAAACTTGTAGTTATAAAAATCGTTTGTCACATGCATAACTAAGTTGTTCTTGGGTGGTTTGAAATTAAGGAGAAAAGTTGAAAAATATTTCCAATGATATATTTTTTCATAATGAACTTGAATGCTAATCGATACTTAAGATTTATAACTGTGTAGGAATTTAAACTTAACGTGTGGTAATTATGTCTCGTTGCCATAATTTGTACTGTGTGGTATATTTTAAATATCTTAAAGTGTTACTTAGAAAAATACTCATTTTTTCTATTAATATCAATATCACACAGTGGAAAAATGGATAACGATTTAGTTATTTAGTGTTCATGTTACATTAGATTGTATTCGTCAGTTCTGATTACTTAAAATCAGTACACCCGTTTCCGCATTTTTAGCACCTGCATGTCTATCTTCATATCAACCTACAATTAATTTTTACTGCACTTTGATTTTTACCCAGTATTACATTTCAATCGATATATAGTTTTCATTGATATTTAGGCAGCACGCGCCCTTCCTAGGGTGAGATTTTGCCAATTGAGCTAATAAGACAACTGTCAAAGAAATCGAAAATGCGATTAATCTTTTTTGTCTTGCCGATGATACAAGTGGACGTGGTTTGCAGCATGCAACATGTGACAGGTGCGACAAGGCGACAGTGGCAGTAGTGAGTCTACTCGTTGTACAACTCACTACTTCTACGTGCCGCATGCTGCAAACATCCAACGCTCACCTTTGCAGTTTACTTTCCTTTATTACCTTAAATTGTGTACAGATTCTAATTAATTATAAAACTTATGATAGTGCCTATAAATCCTGGCTCCCTCTAAAAGCTGTGCTAAATGAGCACTTTGACATTCAGCCAATCAGAGGTTAAAACGATCGTTACCCTGGATACGAACTTACCTAATCAAAGTTTAATTATAACTTAATCCGCAAACTCTCGCAAGAGAATAGATAAACAATAGGGATCGGTTTACTTTGTATTAGGAAGAAATCGTGATGAGGTACATACAAAAAATGGTTAAGTTAGACAAAAATAGGGGATGTTATAGGCTTATAGCTATAGGCTGTATTGGGAGAAAACCTTTTTGGTTTTTTTTTTTTTTATGTGTCTTTTCTAGTGAGTTACATTCAGTCTCACAAAATCCTTTTGATTGTAATTGTTATACGTAATTTATTAATAATTTATTTGTAATTTATTAACGTGTGTCGCTGGCTAGTCAACTATTTTCTCGATTTAGGTTAGATCCTAAGTTTATCCTGTAACTTGATGACCTGTTTCTTTGTATTTGAGTACTTACTTCCCTTTAATGTTCGAGGAACTTATTTTTCTAGTCATTACGAGGCATTTGCCTATTCTATTCCAAAGAGGAATGGTTAAGTCAGTATTGCATTAGTAACTTCTGTATCGTATGAATACGTGGTTTAAGAAGTCCTTTGTGTTTAATACTCGTATTTTCATTTGCAATTTTTGTTTTCATATTATTAAATGGAACAGCTTATTATCCTATACTTCCCTCTAGTCTCCAACTTTTCAGTATTTAATAATAATATAATAAACATTAGATTCTCTGTTAGATAATCGTTGTGAAAATAATACTGATTGTGTAAATCTTGTTTTTGATAATAATGATAAAGTACATATATTGTGTAGTTCATATTTTGCAGTTGTGATTAAAGTTGAAAATATTTGAAATAACGAATTTCGGAGTTTTGTTTTGAAGCGCATTTGTGACGTCATCTGAGTCTCTTTGAACACTTATTTTCTCTGTGACACAAAATAAAAAATCACTATAATTGAAATATAAAGTTCCATTATTTTTATTGAAGTACGTGAGCTTTACGCTTAATCACCAAAACCGCTATAACTTTTGAATATTTGATATAACTCGCACATTCTCATATCATGTCCGCCATCTTGAAAACTATACACCGCAATAATAACCGCCAAATGACGTCACAATATGGCGAACCATAAAGTTAAGAATTCATCTTCCATGTTTAAGTTATTGTGTGAATTTGTGAGTTTTTGTGTTTTCTTTTGTACCAGTATTGAATATTTTTGCGGGCTTTTATTGGAATTGATACTTTTAGATACAAAAACATTCCATTTTACGGTTTATTTAAAAATAATGAAGTTTGTTTGTTTATTTTTTTTTATCTGTAAACGATAATTATGTGTGGGTTGAGCATTAAAATCCTATACGATTTTCGATAATTATTTATCGATATATCGATATAAATACTCATACATAACTACTTGTTATTCAAGTCTTAGTTAAGGTAGAAGTTAAGAACGATAAAATAATATCTGATGATAAATTTACTTGTACGTTGTATTAAACTGATGAACATGAAATAAAGAAACTGGTTTGAAAATTTGTTTTGAGTTTTATTTAAAACTAGCGGACGCCTGCTTAGCAAATTTTATAGTACAAACTTCCTCGAGAACCACTCTATCCATTGGTGAAAACCGCATCAAAATCTGTTGCGTTTATACTATGTTATTATTGTGGATGAACGTGTCTCTTTCAGCCTATCTAACTGAATTTCAAACGGGTTAGGTTAGGTTATCTTGGAACCTAATTTAATAATAGCAAATAGTTTATGAAACTGTTAAAGAAGGGTATAATAACATAAGTAGGCTTTGGAGAAACAAGCCAGGGCCCGTTTCTTTGTGGAATCTTTTTTTTTTTTTTTTTTTTTTTAATCTGTGGCTTTGTCCTCGGCCGCACCTACGTCCATTGCCGAGTGCCTCCGGTGGACACTGAAAGAATTCCCAGTGGCACCCGGCGGTCTTTATAGTATCCTACGAGTGTTCGTATACCTTGTTATGTGCAGTTTTGCAGCTCTAGTTGCTTAGCTGACTTTTCATAAAATTTCATCTGAATCGATTCAATGTTGAATCTCACATGTCTACGACGTAGCATCTCGTAGCACACCATTGGAATAGAACTTGTAGAACTGTGTTATACAACATTCAATTTAGAAACTCTGAATATTGAAAGCGTATGTATAGGCTTCCTAAAGAGTTATAAGAGGCCTCACCAAGGACTCGGTTAACCAAGTCTTTCACCTACATTCGTTGTATAGCTACTATAAATAAATATGTTAGCACAATTCACACAACGCCATCTAGTCTCAAACTAAGCGGAGCTTGTGATATGAGTACTAGATAAACTTTTTTTTTTTAATTCCGCGGCCAGAGGCCGCGGCCGCTCTAACGTCCGTTGCCGGGCGTCTCTGTTTACAAGTAGAACGTATTTCCAGTGGCGCCCGGTGGACTTTGGCCACCTCTGTGGTCTCTGCGGGGGTTTGGTCGGGATGAGAATCCCGCGTCGTTGGGGTAGGGTTTTATCCCGCGTCAGTGAGTGAATCTGGTTGCGTGCTATGGGGCAAAAGCCCCGCAGCACGCAACCCTTCTAGCCTGCTTCTCTAAGGACGACGGGTGGCGATCCCGCCGTCCTCAGGCCCCGATCATGGAGGTCGATGGTCTTGGGCGTAGATGAGTCTGCGGCGCTCTCGCCGCTGACTACGGAACTCGGCGGGGAGGGTACGCTTTCTCCCTCTCGGCCGCTTACTTCGCGAGCATGACTTGCTCGCAGAAGGACACGGCCGCGTTCCACCTACTACCGCTGGAGACCATGGCATAAGTATAGTCTCCAGCGAGAGGGTATCCGCGTCCAGACCCACTACGAGGTCCCGGCGCTGACTCGCCCACGCAGAGCACTCCACCAACGTGTGGAGGGCGGTGTCGTCGTCGTGTTTCGCCACACTCCCAGAATACAAACATTGGTGTTGACGGATCGTTGTCAGTACTGTCACTGTGTATTCACCGAACAACTGTCAGTTTGGGACGGGTGAAGGCTTCGTACATGGAAGTATACGCGTTGTATAGCGTCCTCTATCGGATTTGGTGAGAACTTAGCTAAAGTGCGTACTAGCCATGTCCGATGTTGTGTTAAAAAAAAAGAAAACAATGACGCAAGGGCTCTCGCTTCCAGGTCCCATGGAGGGGTCCCGGCTAGGAGACATGCAGCCTCTCTGGAGATCGTGCGGTACCCCCTTATTGTTTTGACGGCCAAGGTCCTCAACGGTCTATTAAGGAGCGTTGAGTTGTTGGCCGTCAACCCCGCCGCCTATACGGGAGCCCCGTATAGGGCCATACTCCGCACGATCCCCACGTACAGTCTCCTGCAGGAAGCGTTGGGTCCCTTTAGGTTGGGAATTAGTCGCGAGAGCGCAACCGATGCCTGTGTCACCTTGGGGACCAAACTTCGGAAATGTGGTCCGAAGTTCCATCGGCTACTAGATAAACTGATATAAATACTTTTATACATTTTTTTTGTAAATACATACATATTATAAATAGGAAACATCCAAACTTCGGTACAAAAGTATGTGTCTTTACACAAAGTTTGTCCCGAACCCGAGGTTCCGGCGTCGAAAGCGGACGCACTACCGACCACGCCACCGAAGCAGTCGAAATACCTGATCGTGACATCGATGACAAGGCTCTGTGACTAGGATGAGCAGGTAGAACCCGACACTGTTCCAAGTTAATGAACTTATTGCTCTGGTCACTGGGAATTCCGAATGATTTCTATCTAGGTAGGTGGATCCAACGGTAACCTTAATGGCGCGATCTGGAAATTATGAATATGATATGAAGCAAAAATTCGATGTTGTCGGTATTGGTCGTCGTAGCTTAGTGGTCAGAGCATTCCTCCTGTTAGGGAAAGGCCGTGGGTTCGAGTCCTGCCGATGACATCAGTTTTTGTGATCTATTTATAATTTCTTTCTTAATATTTAAGAAAATTTTAAGCAAACTCATTGCTTTAAAATACAAAAATATATTGATTTATATGTACGGGACAACGTGACACCTCAGAAACTACTGCACTGATTTTAAAATTTTAATTTTTTTAAATTTAACCAGCATTGGGTGTAGACTATAGCTTGTTGGACGTTAATAACCGCAATCTCTCAGAAATGGTAATTCCTAGGAAAAAAGTTAAAAAAGATTTATTTGTAGGTTATTTTATTATCTACAATTTCGGACAAAACCAATTTTTGATATAATTCACTGTCTACGAGAAAAATCCAAAAAACCGAAAATTTTCAACTTTTTAACTTTCAACCTTGAATAACTTTTTTAGCACAAGTCGGATCGATGGGAACTTTTGATATTTGATTTATAATGACGTACTTAATACCTGCACCACTTTGCAGCTCTATACAAATTAATGCAACCTTACAATTTTGTTCCGAATATTTTAACTGGATAACTCTGTTAGCTACCTGATTTGAGATTTCTTTTTGAGATATATGTGGGAGACTCGGTAAAATAAAGCTACTTTTTTTTTTTTTTTTTTTTTTTTTTTTTTTTTTTTAGTTCCGCGACCAAGGCCGCGGCCGCTTCAACGTCCGTTGCCGGGCGTCTCTGGTTACAAGCAGAACGTATTTCCAGTGGCGCCCGGCGGACTTTGACCACCTCTGTGGTCTCTGCGGGGGGTTGGGTCGGGATGACAATCCCGCGTCGTTGGGGTAGGGTTTTATCCCGCGTCAATGAGTGAATCTGGTTGCGTGCTATGGGGCAAAGGCCCCGCAGCACGCAACCCTTCTAGCCTGCTTCTGTAAGGACGACGGGTGGCGATCCCGCCGTCCTCAGGCCCCGATCATGGAGGTCGATGGTCTTGGGCGTAGATGAGTCTGCGGCGGCCTCGCCGCTGACTACGGAACTCGGCGGGGAGGGCACGCTCCCTCTCCCTCTCGGCCGCCTCCTTCGCGAGCACGACTTGCTCGCAGAAGGACACGGCCGCGTTCCACCTACTCCCGCTGGAGACCATGGCTTGAAGCATGGTCTCCAGCGAGAGGGTATCCACGCCCAGACCCACTACGAGGTCCCGGCGCTGACTCGCCCACGCTGAGCACTCCACCAACGTGTGGAGTGCGGTGTCGTCGAAATAAAGCTACTTACGAAAAATGAGCTTGCTGTTAATCAATATTTTTCAATGTTCTACGGCCCGTGTACTATATGTGGTATATGAACATTAGTTACAATTGATTATAATCGGCGTATAGCGTATAGCGTGGTACGCCCTGAGACATAAGAACGACGATACACTTTGGGATAGCAAGTACTAGCTGGATAAAAGTACTGAGGCATTGACTGGAATAGCGTATCATGAAAGAAACCTTGGTACGCAGTGGACTTCAATAGATGCAGCTGATATCAAGGTATACATCTGTCAATACAGATAAATAAAACTTTAAAGTAAGTATAAATACGGTACTAACAAAAATATAAACAGTTCTTGACTCTGTTTGCTCCCGCTTACCTCTGAAAAGGCTGAATCGACTTTAACAGGACTTTCACTGGCAGATAACTGATGTTATTAAGAGTAATGTAGGTAACTTCTTATCCTGAAATGGAAAGTAGATAACAATTTCACGTGAATGAAACTAGGTGTCCGCTAGTATAAGTTTAGAAGTCAGCTCTGTCCTCTCGAAGTGCTCGATATTCTATTTAGTGGTATGAAACATTTATTTATTTATTTTATTATTTATGTACAACACACAGAAAAAAGAACACAAAAACAGTAGTACAAACAATACAGTGAGCATAGTACAAGGGCACTGCTTATTCCTAGAGGAATCTCTTACAGCAGGCCTGAACGGAGATGTAGGGGTGAGAGGGTAACGCGTGTGCAGTGCAAGTAAATAAACTTACATGAACTAAGGGGGGAATATATATGTACATGTTTAAATACATACTGTGCTATAATAAACTTACATAAAGGTATACTACATTACAATATAATAGGTAGCTAAGATTAAGAGGAGAGGTAATGAGCTTTTACTTTCTTTTTAAAGAGATGAAGAGTTCTACAGCAACATCTGTCCCGACTGTTGGAATTTTGGTTTGATATCTCTAGAGTGGTTAGTTTAGAATAGGCTTGTCCCCTGGCAGCACTCAAGGTCACGACGGGTGTTGCTCAAGTCGTGGGTTGGATACGGCGGCTGGGACTGGAGGTGGCCTTGCACAAGTCCGAGGTTCTGTGTTTTCACAGACCTCGGAACGGTCCACCTGAAGGTTCCAGCATAAATGTGGGTGGCGTTAGCATCGGCATCAAGCCCTCGATGAAGTATCTAGGGATCGTGCTTGATAGCCGATGGAACTTCGGACCACATTTCCGAAGTTTGGTCCCCAAGGTGACACAGGCATCGGTCGCGCTTTCGCGACTGATGCCCAACTTAAAGGGACCCAACGCTTCCTGCAGGAGACTGTACCTGGGGATCGTGCGGAGTATGGCCCTATACGGGGCTCCCGTATGGGCGGTGCGTTTGACGGCCAACAACTCAACGCTCCTTAATAGACCGTTAAGGACCTTGGCCGTCAAAACAATAAGGGGCTACCGCACGATCTCCGGAGAGGCTGCATGTCTCCTAGCCGGGAACCCTCCATGGGACCTGGAAGCGAGAGCCCTTGCGTCATTGTTCCAATGGCGCAAGGAGGCGCTGGAGCGGGACCACAGGCCTGCGTCTCGAGAAATCGATGACCAGCGGTCCCAACTCCGCCAGGATCTCATGGAGTCATGGAGGGTGCGACTTGAGCAACCCAAGTGGGGTACCACCATCATCGCGGCGGTGAGACCGATCATGGACGATTGGCTGCAGAGGCAGCATGGTGACCTCACGTATCGTGCGACGCAGATCGTTACCGGGCATGGATGCTTCGGTAGCTATCTGTTTCGCATCCGTCGTGAGGTCACACCCCGGTGTCAACACTGCGAGGTTTCCGACGACGACACCGCACTCCACACGCTGGTGGAGTGCTCAGCGTGGGCGAGTCAGCGCCGGGACCTCGTAGTGGGTCTGGGCGTGGATACCCTCTCGCTGGAGACCATGCTTCAAGCCATGGTCTCCAGCGGGAGTAGGTGGAACGCGGCCGTGTCCTTCTGCGAGCAAGTCGTGCTCGCGAAGGAGGCGGCCGAGAGGTAGAGGGAGCGTAACCTCCCCGCCGAGTTCCGTAGTCAGCGGTGGGGGCGCCGCAGACTCATCTACGCCCAAGACCATCGATCCATGATCGGGGCCTGAGGACGGCGGGATCGCCACCCGTCGTCCTTACAGAAGCAGGCTAGAAGGGTTGCGTGCTGCGGGGCAGAGACGCCCGGCAACGGACGTTAGAGCGGCCGCGGCCTCAGACCGCGGAACTAAAAAAAAAAAAAAGGCTTGTCCCCTACTACATGGGACCAACAAAATTACTGGCCAAGTGTGGGTGTGTAATACACCTCTGCGTACCTCTTCGGGGCTATAAGCAGGCCTATAATTATGTCACTCGCCTAACAATCGCAAAAAATACGTGACGTCAGCTACAACTTGAAGTTGTAAATCATCAGTAAGGGTTGTCTCTTGTTTGTGACACGACATTGACCATAGAGTTGCATAATTATTGGTCAAATTATGTTGGTATATATGTTACTTTACTGGACAACCATTTTGTTCTCTGTTTCTGAGATGTTCTCTGTAAACAAAAGAATGTGCTTTAATTAACGTCGGAGTGCAAGTTCTGTATGTAAGTACTATTCCCTATTCTGTGCTAGAAGTGTGATGTATGTCTGTTCTGGTTTTACCTCGGGGCGATCGACGTGACTTTGAATGGAACCTTCAATATAACATACCAAAGAAAATTACTAAACCTAAACATTACCTTGATAAAGTCAACTACATGACGCACCTCTTAACGTACCCTCGTCAACAACCATCTTAGTAATAACATAGTTTAAAACTAACACTATTTCACTGGTATGCCATCCCATGGTATGGGAGTTAGTTCGGTTAATTTGAACAGTTTACACACGTATTCCTTCACGTCAATGGGATCGATGTCGTTGATTATGTAAGCCGTTGATTGATGGCTTAAATAACTAAACCTTGCAAGGATCAATATTTCTAAGGAGCCAAGATTAGAGTGTGCAAATACCCGGACTCTAATATCAGCATTAGAGATAAAAATAAATAAATTGTCATACAACAATCTGGCCCAAACTAAGCTATAAGCTTGTGCTATGGAATCTAGACAACTGATAAACATACTTATGTCAAATATTAAGAAAGAAATTATAAATAGATCACAAAAACTGATGTAATCGGCAGGACTCGAACCCAAGGCCTTTCCCTAACAGGGGGAATGTTCTGACCACTGAGCTACGATGACCAATACCGACAACATCTAATTTACTTATGTCACACATACTTATGTAGTTTTAAATACATACATAAGATACATAGAAAACACACAAACTCCGAAACAAACATTTGTGGTTCACAAAAATATTTGATTCGATCCGGAGACGACAACAGATGCACTACCGACCACGCCACCGAAGCTGTCCTCATGTCATATGTAACATCTGTCCTGCTTACCCCATCTATACCACTATTATAAAGAGGAAAGATTTGTATATTTGTAATGAATAAACTCAAAAACTACGGTGTCGATTTCAAAAATTCTTTCACCACTGGAAAGCTACATTCACCCTTAGTAACATCGGCTAATTTTTATCCCGGTAATGTGTTCCCACGGGATCTGGGAACGAGTAAACTAAATCACGCGGGCGGAGCTGCAGCGATCAGCTAGTCGAGGATATAGGCGTGATGGTATGAATGAACGAATTAATATTACGCCGTATTAAGTCGCAAATGGATATGATCGCAGTCGCACGACGTCTTAAGCCTAGTTCGGATTAGGCTAGTAATTTAGAAGAGTAGCGAGTAATTTAGTAGCTAAATATGTGCGTTCTACAAAAATTTAGTCCAGTAATTTAGTTAATGATTTAGTCGAGTCAATCCATTGGTTCCACTGGTTCACCGGCTAAACAAGTCCGAAACTGTTGATTAGTCGAGTTCATTAGTGGCCGCCACCACTTACTTGTGTACTGTACTAAACCGTAATGCGAACGATTTCTGTGTAGTAGCGATTAGTTTAGCCACTAAATTACACGCTACTCTACTAAATTACTAAAGCAGTGCGAACTAGGCTTTATGCTAGTGGAGTTTTGGTCAGTTGGTAGAACGTTCTTCCTGGAAAAGGAACAGTTGCTGGTTCGAGTTAGGCTCAGACTATAGATTTTGCTATTCATATTGTAAAAGCTCAAGGATATAACTTGTTAGTAACCCACTCTACTAAGTTTATTTATTTCAAGGTACGCTTACAGACTACTGTCATCACGTGATAAAAAAATATTTGAGGCAGATATTTCAGTCCAGAGAGTGATCCTGATTTTTTTTTTTTTTTAGTTCCACGACCAAGGCCCCGGCCGCACTAACGTCCGTTGCCGTCTCTGGTTACAAGCAGAACGTATTTCCAGTGGCGCCCGGCGGATATTTCTATTCTGTGACACATTTTGTTTAAGTAATTATTATAATCTATGGTTATTACGAACTTGAGCATCCAACATGGTGTTGTACTTTTCATACTTTTATTGTGTGTGCTATTAATAAAGAATATAAGTTATCGAAAGCAAGGTTGCTTTTCATTTATCATAAAGCAAGTGTCTTCGGAAGGCCCGAATACACAGCACACACAAAGTAAACATATAGGTAGTCTAATTAATTCTCTTATAGCGCTTAATTTAAATGAAAGAAAAAAAAGGATATTAAGTTTAAACCTAAGGAAAAGCATTTATGATACGTGATAAGATCTTGTACGGGGAGAATGAACCGTGAAATACATCCAAATTCTTCATCCGATTCAATTCATTAAATGTACGACACATCCTAATTCCTAACCAGGAGGTTAAAAAATGAGATATTATTTTTGTAAGCTTGAATCAGAAACACATTTGGACAGCGTGACCTTTGTCTTATGTTAATAATAAGCAGACAACAAGCATGGCGCATCAATAGCAGAGTGAAGGATCTTGTGGAGGCAAAGGTGATCATATCTTTTGCGGTTACTACTAAGTATTAAAAGAGACAAGTTCGTTTTGATATTAGTCGTAACTGCGCCATAATTAACTAGTATTTAAGACATAAGACATGTAGTGTTATATTCAAAATTACGAGACATTATACCCGACGTGTCGGTTGGATTGCCAACCATTTACCAAACGTGATTTCGTTATTAGGGTACGGAACCCATCGTGCGTGAGTTCGTTTCGCGCTTGGCTGGTTTTTACATAATTCGTTGTCTAGGGGCTGATACAGACCTTAAAAAAGGTGGTGGGCACGGCCAGTCGTGTGAATGTGATCGATATAATTTGTAGTGATTTTTTTAAAACTCCCACATCCGTTGCCGAGGCCCTCTGGTGAACACTCCAGGAATTTCCAGTGACCCCCGGCGGACTTTGGCCACCTATGTAGCCTCTGCGCTGGAGTTTGGTCGAGTTTTATCCCGCATCGTTGGGGTTGGGTTTTATCCCGCGTCGGTGAGTGCATCCGGTTGCCGCTGACTGCGGAACTCAGCGGGAAGGGTACGCTCCCTCTTTCTCTCGACCGCCTCCTTCGCGAGCATGACTTGCTTGCAGAAAGACACGGTCGAGTGTTGTTGAGTGTGCAGTTCAACGTAGTGAAAACTGACTAGCAAAAATGACAGAGATAATTTTATTTTAGAACTTCACAATGTAACATTTTACTTTAAAAAAGACCGAGGCGATTTTAGCAAAGAATATAAAATATTAAATACAAACATAACAAATATAAAATATGAAACATGATGAACAATATAAAATATGAAATATGTAGGTACATGCTAATATCCATTTATTGTTACTAATAATAATTGGGTATTAGCATGTTAAATTCGTAATTTAATCATTAATACTCGTAAGTTATTAAGTGATTAAATTACGAATTTAACGTAAGCTTGATCTCTGATTAAATTACAATTTTTTTTAACTAGATCCCTGCGTATGTAGGGGAAGTACGTCCAAAATGACAAAGTGTTTTATTAATTGTCTATAACTTGTATATTATTCATAATAGGAAGATATTTTTTTCTTACAATGTTGCTTATATTAATTGGTTATAAGGAAGTATAAAGGTTTTGTCAGAAAAATCAACACTTACAAAAATATTTAACATTAAATGAAGATAAAGATAAATCCGTTTTGTCCATACCGTATGGACATAACGACACAAGCAGTATGGCATAAAGGACATACACAGTCATCAACATGAATAGAATAATCAATAACAAAAATTAAGTGCACATTCCCAAAAACAAATAATTTGGTACGCTTTGGCAAATCAGCACAGGCCGCGTGAACCCAACGACTGCATCGCATGCACCTCAACCACCCCTCACCAGGCTTTGAACGTGAGTATAGATCGTTGCAGTAAATACAGGCACAATCGTCTTCTTCATCTTCTTGATCAAGGCAATCTTCATTTGAGTCATCATTAATATTTTTTAGTAACTGCCTGTCTTCTTTTACGAGTTGGTTTTCAGCTTCGGTTTCTCGTTTGAGTTTTAATTCTGCCATATTAGGTGATGATGTCAGTAGAAATGTTGTCGTTCGTTTCTTTGGCTTTCGTTTACCCTGTCCACTTACAAATTTACCACTTGGAACTGGAGAAATGACATTAACTGGAACTGCTAAAGAACTTGTCGATGGAAGGGAACTTGTAGATGGTTGAGAAAGGTCTGAGTGGTCAGTCAGGATGTTATGAATATCGTTAGTGACAGCTATTGCGACTGAAGAATCCGATAAACTAGATGGCTTACAAGAACTAGTGGATGGCTTTAATGAAGATCCAGGGCCTTAGTCTGTTCTTGTGCCATAACCTTGCCAGCCTCTGCTTCTATTGGCAACGATGGAACGTTCTGATCCTAGATTGGGTCTGAGTTATCAGCTGTGGAAGTTATTGGCATATTTGTTGGTTTAGCCAGTTCAAAAAAGTGATCTGGGAATATGTCTAGATTAACTGGCCACAGTCCACAACGTTTGAAACCATTGCATGCATTTTGAACTGAAGCAGTTTTTCCATAAGCTTGATTAAACAAATATCCGATCTGAAGAGCTGTCACTACTCCTCCTGGACGATTTCTTAGCCAGACGGAAATCTCTTGGTTAAAATATGTCTGTTAAATTAAAGAGATTTATGTAGATTTAGATATTTTTATTATTCAACATAACCTCTACGGACAAAATGACACAGTATGTTGTTTTGTCCATAGTGGTTGTATGTCATTTTGTACATACCCTCAAAAATATTACAATTCGAAGAATAATCTTGTTGCAGTGACAATAATGTTGTTAATTCTACACGATCTCCTCGAACACAAAATGCTTGAAAATTTGCAAGTATCACAAAGTAAAATAATAAAATAAAACTTATCGAAAAACAAAAAACAAACGACCACTAACAAATTTCTTTCGTACGTCGAAACACAAATGTCAACATGGCATCCTTTGTGTAGTTCAAACGTCTCTCAGAAACCCAATGGTATAATTTCGGTGTAGGCGCTTCCTAATTGGCGTATTATTGACAGCCTAAACCGCGCTAGTTTTTAAATATTGTCAATGTGTCGATTTGTCCATATATGTCATTTTGGACGTACTTCCCCTACTATCGTACCAACGACGATTTAAATTTGGTAAAACGAGAAAACACTATCTACGTCTTATGTCATTATATTGTCAATGTCAAAAATGTGACATAACGTCTATGTGTAATATTTGGTGCGTTCCGAATCACCCACGATTTATTTTTTTCTTTTTTAAAATCCAGAGTTAATTTCAATACCCTAAAAAAAGTGTGACGTCATTTTCTTAATGAAGGTGGTGGGCATACCCATACTGCCCATCACGGTGGATCCGCCCCTGTCGTTGTCTTGTGAATTGGTTTATATCAGCAAATGGCCGGAGATCGAACTCACGTTGTCGAATCGCAAGATTATAATCTAAGCCACCAAGCCAATAACATTATGTACATTGTACAGATACTTTACTTACACCTTTTTCTTCAAAATGGAAGGCAAACCCACATTTTATCACTAGTGTGACCCCACGTAATAGGGAGCATGATTTTGAAGTAATTTTCTATAAGGTCTTATATAAGTTAACATTTTACATAAGATAAAGTTGATGTAAAGTTTTGTTACGCAACAAAATTGAACGAACTAAATGAATGAATGTGCCCGTGGGATCTGACAGGTATAAAAAGGGATTGTTTACGATCTTCGTAATATAATTTATTACGTATTTTTATAGAGAAACTAGTTGGTGCCCGTGACTCGAACTGTGTCTAATAACCTAACGCTTCGCTCCTTTCCAAGCTTCCGGCATATGGTCTACCTCCTCAACTGTGCAGCTGGCTTGCCAGCTTTTTAAACGAGCGCCGAGTGCGGGTCCTCTGCGATGGCCAGGCTTCTCGCTTCTTGCAAGTGAATGCCGGGGTACCGCAGGGGTCTCTTTCTTCTGCATATCAATGATATGCTATCCCTCGGGAACATTCATTGCTATGCAGATGACAGCACACTGCACGGGAGTTACCCGGTTCGTCCGACGGTGGGGCGATCTGAGATTGAGGAGGAGAGACGACAACTCGTGGCTGATCTCGACCGTAACCTCGACAGTATCTCTCAATGGGGTACCGAGAACCTGGTCGAGTTCAATGCCCGTAAAACACAGGCGTGTGCATTTACTGCGAAGAAATCCCCTTTCCTTCCCCTACCCTCTCTTCAGAATGCATTATTACCAATGAAGGACAACCTTGATATCCTTGGCATAGACGTTCGTCGAGAGCTCAATAATAAAAACTACATCGAAAGTGTATAGGGCTAGCTTCGCGGAAACTAGGAATACTGAATAAGGTAAAGCGATTCTTTACACCGGACCAGAGGTGTCTGCTGTACGAGACGCAGATTAGACCCTGCGTCGAATACTGTTCTCACCTCTGGGAGGGCTCCACGAAGTATCTGCTGGACGCTCTCGACGCTATGCAGCGACGGGCTATCCGTATTATAGATTGTCCGGAGGTAACGGGAAGCCTTGAGCCGCTAGCTCAGCGCCGAACAATAGCTTCCTTGGCCGCATTCTACCGTATTTACCACGGCGAGTGTTCTAAAGAGCTCTTCAATCTGATCCCACCCTCTTCCTTCCGATCCCGAACAACGCGTGCCGGGCAGAGATGCCACTCCCACACAGTGGATAGCATGTTCGCGAGTACCGGACGTTTTAAACGTTCGTTTCTCTGCCGAACGATAGTGGCCTGGAACGCCCTGCCTGTGCACGTGTTTCCTCCCACATATAATCCTGGGTTCTTTAAGCGGAGCTTGAAGAGGCACATCAGTAGGTCGTCAAGTTGAGGGCCACTCTTTATAGTATTGTGTGCTGTGAGAGTGGCCCACAATCGCTAGACGTCGTCACGACTTACCACCAGGCGGGCGGCGTTAGTTTGGCGAACGAAATATAAAAAAAAAACCTAAAAATAGGAGCAGGTTCTCAATTAGACAGTATTTTTTTAACATGTTTGTTACCTTATATACCGGGTGTTACGTAAGGGTTATATCAACCCGAAGCCAGCACCATCAGCTGGTCGACCAGAACCCGTTTCGATATGTTGCGACCGCCAGAGAAGAAAAAAAAAGTTCATAAAAAAAACATTTTTACCGAATAAAATACACACTTGTTTAAACAACACTAGCTAAAATCAGCTGCTTCGGTCATCGAGATCAAAATAGGTACAAATAATAGGTACAAATATTGCGCGCCTGTGAAAAGCCTTCCGTCTTACTCCTGGTAGGAACATTTTGTCTCTGTTTCGCATCAAGCGATGCCGCCCACATGAACACGAAGCGTTGGGACACGTTTGTTTTGATTTGAAATATCTTTTTAAATATTTTGATAAACTTTTTTTTCTTCTTTGGTGGTCGCCATAATTCGAAACGCGTTATGGTTGACCAGCTGATGATGCTGGCTTCGGGTTGATATAACCCTGTCGTAACACCCTGTATATCATACCTGTTTCGACTGAGTGAACCGATTTTCAACCGACTTCCAAAAAAGGTGGAGGTACTCAATTCGACTGTATGTTTTTTTGTTTGTTACTTCATATCTTCGGAGTCGGCAAACCGATTTTGATTTTTTTATTTAAATTGGAAGCTACTACGTCCCAAGTGGCCCCAATCCAAGTTGGTCCCATTCCGACAACTATTTGGTACCATTTTGGTAGTTTGAAGTCGGTTGCTGTGTCAATTTTTGACGTGTATTTAAAAAAAATTAATTCATTTTTTTAATTAGAAGTTATTTCTTCCCAATTGGTCCCATTCCGACAACTATTTGGTCTCATTTCGTTAATTTAAAGTCGATTTTTCTGTCAATATTTGTCGAGTTTACGCTCACTAATTACTAGTGTGAACGATTATTGTCAATTCAATTTCAATTTATTTATTCATTGCAAATATGTAAAAAGTAGATACCTACTTAAAAATGTTGAAACCCACGATAACACAACATTCTTGTATCCTTGAAACGGTAGACAAAAAAATGGTAAGTAAAATGTTTGAAGAAAAAACTTTTCTGCTGTTCTCTCTGAGACAGTCTTGATAATGCCTCGTTTAGAGGCGAAACAATTGTCGACGTTTTGTTGTCTTTTTGATTCTGCGAAAAATTAATGCTATTATATAATTTTAAAAAGTTTTTTCTTAAAACATTTTACTTACCATTGTTTTGTCATGGATTTTCGCCAAGTAACGCCTGTTTCTATCCAATATGGTAGACAAAATGTTTCCTTAGGCCCATATTTCAGTAGTCCTTGTAGTTCTAAGTATCTACTAGGGGCGAGCTTTCATGGCACTGTGGGCCTTTTTACAAGAGCCTCGTCTGAATGTTACCAGGTGTACAGATAAAGATAACTAAGGCCACGGAGATGTTGGTAAGACCCCTTAGTATAACAAATAGAACTCAATATAAGCACCAAACCTTACCCTGCGTAAACACGCTCGTCGAAACGAGGAACTTCGTGTGGACACTGGACACGTTACTCGACTCGCCGGGTTTCGTCGGCCTTGTAGCGCGAGGCTAAGGAGTGTAGCATAGGTAATACTGGAATAAATATGTTAGGACAATTCACACAACGCCATCTAGTCTCAAACTAAGCAGAGCTTGTGATATGAGTACTAGATAAACTGATATAAATACTTACATAATTTTTTTTTTGTAAATACGTACGTATTATACATAGGAAACATCCAGACTTCGGTACAAACGTATGTGTCATCACACAAAGTTTGTCCCGACCGGGAATTGAACCCGAGACACTGCCGACCACGCCACCGAAGCAGTCAAAAAAGAATGCACAACAACGTGACTTGATGAACATCGCGAGTAGGAGAGCGTGTGGCCACTAGGGAAATATACACAGGAACGTGAGCGGACCTCATATGGCCTCACCATTATGATGCGAGCGGACATGAATTGAAATCGTGTGGCCTCACCATTAGGTTTTCTAAGTCAGAACTACGAGTATAACTGTTCATAATCTGATAACCGACAGCTAATTTAATGCGTTATCAAAAGTAAACTTCCTAACACATGGCGCGTTGTTATTAAAACTTAAACAATAAACGGATATCTATGATCTTTGATAAACTCGGGTTTACCAATGTGGTGTAATAATTATCAACAATTGCTATTGAAACAAAAGGGTACTTTGAATAGAATATACACTTGAATAAGGGTAGAATTAAATTGAGTTTGTTGTGAGTTTACTTACTGACTCGGAGACGTACTTAGTTGATCGTACTCAGAGCTCAGAGGTTCGATCCCGGGAGAGTTTTTTCACAATTTGTAGAATATCCAAATTAATGTCCAATATTTGTACAATGTCCAAACCTGCAATATATAATATTTAGATAGAAATTATACCTAAATTACAAAGACTGAGTTTAATGTCATAATATTAACGAAGTAGTTTCTGAAAGTAAAAATAAATAATATTAGTAGAAAATGTGTTATAAAAGTGAATTATGTGTGTGGATTAAGTAGGAGTGAACACCTCTGATGATGCCATAAGGCGAAACCGGTCAGAAAATAAAATATTTGTGGAATGGTGTACAAGTGAGTTTTTTTTTTTCAAAAATGTATTACAAAGACTGAAATGTCTTCTCTAACAAGGGGAATGCTCTGACCACTGAGCTACGATAACTAATACCGTATGTAATTTCTAGAATATTTTGACCATGACTGCTTAATTTTTGTGCTGTGTATATAAAAGTATTATTTGTTTATTTACACGTAGGTACACTTTCTGATGCCGAACCGAAGCTATCTGTCTTACCCTGGCTATCATTTATCAATCGCATACCCTTTAGTTATTTCCCTACAGGTACCCTCTGAGAAGTGGAAAGGGATGTTGAATAATGTTGTACTGACTCACCTAAAGAAACTAACAATAGCTATTAACTTATTTTACCAAGTATACTAAGCAGTGAGTCCGAGACGCCCAGGACTTTAATTGGGTGTGCCACAGCGGCTGGCACGTAAGATTTTATTTCCTTTTATCAACATTTCATCGCAAGGCAACGGGTTTCAAATTTAGTTTTCAAAATTATAATATAGCTGCGTATTTTATTAAATTCATTCGGCCATTTTGGACCGAACCCACTTTCTCGAGTGCCCGGTGACGGCAATTCCCTCAATACTTTGGGTAACTTATTATATTATATTTCACTAATATGTAGCTACAATATCTCTACTTTTTATCCCGGTAATGTTTTCCCGTGGGAATCGGGAATGAGAAAACTTCACAGAAATTGAAACGCGTGAATCAACTAGTAAATATTAAAGACGTGATTTTGTCAATTGAGTGTGTATTAAAGTTCCTATACAGTTAGATGCCGTATATTGTTATACGAGTAGATAGGTAGACTCACTCTGATACGTTAAAGGTGTACTATATGTATCGTGTGGTCTGTATCGTGGTCCTTCTGTCCGTCGCATGCATGGTGCAATGCTGAAAATCAATACCTGTCTCCCCATGGGTTATCCCGATGTTGTAGGGTTGCCACGAGTTTGGTAAAAACAAGGATTATATCGGGGACAGGAATTTTTTGTATTCTGTTTTGGTTTTTAACTACCACAGTCACTTTGAAGTCTGACAGATGTAAATCACACATGTATTATACACTCACTCTTAGCCAGTAATTTTTTCGTCCCACGTATATTGTAGTCTATTGTAGAACGTAGTAGTAACCACTATGTAATTCAAACCAAATTTTCAACAGCCAGGATAGATGATACCTAGCACTAAATATAATCTCAGCAGTTCGAGAAGTCTGGAGCCCTTTGAACCGACTCTAAAGAAGTGGTAAGTACCTATCTTGTATGTAGGTAGGTGATATTTTGTTACTTTATATTTTGAACCGACTTCTAAAAAAGGAGGATCACAATTTGACTTTATACTTTTTTTTGAAATGTTTGTTACCTCATATCTCTTGACTGGGTTAACTGATTTTGAAACTTATTTTTTTAAATGAAAGCTACTACTTGCTAAGTGGTCTCATTACAATTTGGTCTCATTCTGACAATTATTTTGTCCCATTTCGGGAATTTGATGTCGGCTGTTGTGTCAATTTTTGACGTGTATTTTTGCCAAATTTGAAAAATATGAAGTAATAGTTGATATTACAGAAAATATTTAAAGATTGCACAAATATCTGACCCGAAACTATAACATTGGACACAGTATCTCTCGGGTAGCAATCGCAGGGCGTACCTTCGCCCGAATACGCCCCCGTGGCAATGAGTCTCTTGATATTAAAGCTTTGAGGATATCGGTCAAAATAAGTCAATTGATAGAGCGAGAAAGAGAATAATTTTAATTTTTGCCAAGAAATCGGAATCGCTTACGAAGGGTTCCGTACCTATGCATTATCTATAACAACTTTGAGGGGATCTTCTAGGATGTAGAACGGGGCCAAAAACGGTAAAAACATGTTATTTGTTGCTGTACAACAGAAATACATAATTTCACAGATTTGAACTGTCTATCACATGGTTACAGACGGACACCGAAGACTTATTAGTAGGGTCCCATTTACCCTTTGGGTATGGAACCCTATTAAAGTAAAAGAGAAAAAGAAACAAATTATAAACGTAACCTGATTTTCCTTACCATAAGAGAAACAAGGTCTAAATCCAAACAAAAATTCGCGTGTGTTCATCCTTAAAATTCAATTACAAGCATACTATGAGGACTTTATTGAACAAGTTCGATATCAAAGTTACTTTATAAGTGGCCTAAATGAATCCCTTTGAAGAGGACTGTACGCCTATTATGCTACAAAGTTCATTACTGCAATTTCTCCCTACCTCCCCACTACCCCCTCGACTCTGTCGTCAAACAAAAATCTGTTTCGACTCTGACATACAATGGGCTTGGTAATTTGAATGGCGTGGTCGGTGCAGGACATTCACAATTCAATTTTGACGTGTATTATGTGCATATGTATTGCTATTTTGTCACCTAAAATCCTTAAAATCCTTTTCCACCAGATATATGCTATGCTACGTTGCTATGAATGCGCTTGATATCATATTATTTATTCCACATAGCATGTGAATATGATTGGCGTAAATCAAACGCGCATCTTTGTCTACATTATTTTTTTTTAGCTCCGCGGACCAGGGCCGCGGCCGCTCTAACGTCCGTTGCCGGGCGTCTCTGGTTACAGGCAGAACGTATTTCCAGTGGCGCCCGGCGGTCTTTGTCTACCTACGTTACGTAGAAGCACCCAAAAAATGCCATGCGTTTGAACTCGCAGGCGTTTGCTAGTCGAGAAATAAGATTCAAAATTTCAGAATTGTAATAAAGACCGAAAATAAATAGTCTGTGGTATTTTACGGTTAATTGCGATCCACCCTCATAAATTACACGATAATTCCCAAACTAACTTTCTGGAAAATATCGCCCGTGATGATAACTGTTAACTTCATATTACATAAGTAATTGATTGGAACGTTATTACTTATATTAATTTATTATTTACTAGCGGGCTCCCGCGTCTTACCCGCTTGACAAATTATGTACACAAACAAGTTAAAAATTTGGCAAAAACTTGCCATATATTTTAGTTTTGGAAAGTTTTTTCATTAAATCTAAAAAAAAAGTTCATCACATTATAGGTCTTTGACCATGCTGAGTTGATTGCAGCTGGTCTTGAGTATCTAACTATTACCATTCTCGATTTGACCCCGTTTTGACCTTCACCTTGAGATCAGATGTCTAAGGTCAAGTTCATTTTAGAAGTCTTTGACCATCCTGAGTTGATTGCAGCCGGTCTTGAGTCTCTAACTATTACCGTTCTCGATTTGACCTCGTTTTGACCTTGACCTTGAGATTAGACGTCAAAGGTCAAGTTCATTTTAGAGGTCTTTGACCATGCTGAGTCGATTGGCGTTTACACTGAGTCTCTAGCTCTTACCGTTCTCGAGTTGAAAGTAGTTCACGGACGGACGGACAGACGGACATTACTGTTGTATAAGAGATTTTCGTTTCGAAAACTCTAAAACCTTCTTCGAGAACCACTCTATCCGTGAAAACCGTATCAACATCTGTTGTGTAGTTTTAAAGACGACGAAGCGACTTTGTTTTATACTATGTTATGAAGACTTTAATTTTCTCTGAAGGGGTAGGCAGAGATGCATTACCTACCCACGCTATGCCAGTAATTCTGTTGTTCCAACGTAACCGGAGCCTATTACCCATAGATCCACGCCTGTTGAATCTGTAATTCAAACCGAAATTCCAATAGTCAAGATAGATGTTCACTACATAACAACTACTGAATAGAATTTCTGCACCCGGAGCCTTTTTTTTGTTAAATATATATTTATGTCATGTAAAAAATCCGAATAGCCAAGTGGTAGGGATAGGTAGCTATCCCGCTGGATTCCGTGGGAATTGGAAATGAGGAAACTACATGACTGAACTTTATATTATATTTGTTTATATTATACTAGTGGTCGTAAGTAAGTTTAATTAAAATCCATTCAGTAGTTTTTACGTAAAGGAGTAACAAACATCCATCCATCCATACATACATACTCACAAACTTTCGCGTTTATAATACTTATTAGTAGGATAATAGTGTTTGCAATATCAAAGAGAATGCCGGGCATAAATGAAATTCATTCATAGTGCGTCTCACAATAATTTCAGTATAAGATATCCAAGATATTCCTGTCAGAACAATTTATATCACCAAATTTCGGCGCCATTTATATTTAATAACTACGACCCCTTGAGGGTGAACAGAACACAAAAATCAATACATTTGTCTGGGAGGGTTCGGCCCTCCTAAATCCCTATAGCACACCCGTGCAAGCCGTGCATCCTTGTCAAACATCTGCATTTCAAACAACCGAAATGCATGGGGTAGGTGTATGTGGCAGTCAAATTCTGAAATGTGGTTTATGCTGGAATTACTATTCTATACTCTCTGTTTTTGGCCCGCAAGAGCCGCGGGAGGATCATCCGTCCGGCTGCCGGTGTCCCCGTTGGAAATAATAATTCTATACTCAATTAAAACTGTAGAAATAACAAAATTTGTGATATGGAGATTAAGTTAGTAGTTTACCTAGGTTTTTTTCCGCCGGCGCCCTGGGGTTAATTTTATTTACGCTTTATTGTATGCCAATACATTATTAATATACCTACATACACAGAGCTTATATATATGACCAGTACAATGGGCGGCCTTATTGCATAAAGCAATTTCTAGCAGGCAATCTTTGGATGGATAGAATTTGAAGGACGAAAAGGTAGTACGAGTAGTAGGCGTAGGTCAATAAACTTATAAATACATACATATGGGAACATAATTACAAAAACACATACATATATTTATACACACATAAATATACATATCACACATAAATACACATATCAGACATACATACTTTTTGATTATAACTACTTATAAAATATATCTTGGTTTTAAAGTGCTATGCTATGATGAAGTTATCAACCCAAGGGCTTACCCAGGACGCCCGGCAATGGACATTAGGGCGGACTTAAAAAGTCATTATTCACGAAGATGCGTTCATTCCGCTCACATTGTTGTTGTTGCTCTCACGTAAGCCGAGCCTAGCAGGGGGGAGCCCTTTGCCGTTTGGTTTTTATTTAAAAGATTAGATACGGCTAAAATAATACAAAACAGGTACGTTTTTATGCTTGCCTGTCTGTGGAATAAACCTATTTTCCAGAGGGCAAACATAAAAGGACCCAGTTGGTGGTAATAGGTTCGTGGTCCCAAAGGGTGGGCGAGTTATTATTATTCCCCACTATTTATTTCTCGGTTGGTTGCAACCGGCTCGCTTTCTAAAACATTCTCAAATCTCAATTAACATTCAAATATTTCTGGACATTTCCAGATGTTATCGTAAAATCACTTTGACTGCGACATATTATGTACACAGCAGCTAGACCGTGATGCTGTGTGTTATATACTATTATGTACTAGATTCAATGCCCTTAGTGTGCCTGTATGTGTTGTGCGTAGGCCAAGGGTAACTATATAACATTGATGTATGTGTCTGATGATTAAAGGTAGCGTTGTGTTGTTATTGGATTGATGAATAAAACTTTGTAGGTACCTTTCTGGAGGCGGCGGGGGAGGAGTACCAATCGAAATATAGACGCGCGAATATAAACGCGCAAAAAATATAAACGCGCGAAAATATAAACGCGCGAAAATATAAACGCGCGAATTATTTTCATCGTTAGTCTTTACTTTACTTTTACATCGTTAGTACTTTACTTTACTTTACTAACGCGCGAAAATATAAATGCGCGAATTATTTTCATCGTTAGTCTTTACTTTACTTTTACATCGTTAGTACTTTACTTTACTTTACTAACGCGCGAAAATATAAACGCACGAATTATTTTCATCGTTAGTACTTTTTAGGGTTCCGTACCCAGATTACCTACCTTTTACCTTACCCAGAGGGATTTACAGTAACAGTTGTATTTAAAACACGTTAAAATATGACACAAAAACCTACTTTAAGTTACCGGAATGGGACCAAATATTTGTCGATATGGGACTACTTAGTAAGAAGTAGTTTTCAATTGAATAAAAATCAGAATCACCCAATCCAAAGATGAGGAAAGGTAACGAACATAAAAAAAACATACAATTGAACCTCCCCCTTTTTTGAAGTCGATTAAAAACAGAGACTGCTACTCCGCCGGGCGCCACTGGAAATCGCCGGGCGCCACTGGAAATACCTTCTGCGTGTGAACCAGAGACGCCCGGCAACGGACGTTAGAGTTTTTTTTAATTGACTGAGACTTCTACGATAATCACGACTGTTACAAATTATTGACTTTTCTTTAATTCCGTAAAAAAAAAAGCAAGAGCCTTTCACAGTAACAGTAGTATTTACATTAGGGTAGTTAGTCTTTATCCCCATCGCCTGGCACCCTAAGGTTATCCTAGGGAGGGCAGGAAGGCGTACCCGAGAGGCCCGGTAATGAACTTCGGCGGACTTCACAAAAGCCTTAATCCCCAAGGGGTATACAGATACGTTAAAAATACATACAGTCGAATTGGGAACTTCTCTTTTTTTGGAAGTCAGTTGACGAATCCAACATTGACACAAAAACCGATTTCAGAGTATGGTACCAAATGGCACCAAATTAAATTGGAACCTATTGGGACGTAGTGAATTCTTCTTCTTTATAGATAGCATTAACTAAAAAAAATTGTTTACAAAAGATATGATAACCATATTTAGAAAAAGAAAACTAATTGAGAACCTCCAACAATTTTTAGAAGTCTGTTAAAAAGTAGTCCGAGACGCCCAGGACTTTAATTGGCTGTGCCATAGCGGCTGGTACGTAAGATTTTGTTGCCTTTAAACAATATTTCATCGCAAGGCAAACGGGTTACAATTTTTTTTCAAAATTACTATATAGCTGCTACTTTTTATTAAATACATTCGGCAATTTTGGACATAACCCATTATACAGGGTGTTACGTAAGAGTTATATCAACCCGAAGACACCCCCATCAGCTGGTCGACCAGAACCCGTTTCGATATGTTTCGACCGCGAAACAAGAAAAAAAAAGGTTCATCATAAAAAAAAATATATGCGTTAGTTCAAATCAAAACAAACCTGTCCGCAACACTAGTGCTTGACGTACTTACTAAAAGACAATGGTGGGAAGGCGGGAGGCGGTGTCGCTCACCGACCGACACGCGACCTTGGCGCGAAACAGGGACAAAATGTTCCAACCAGGAGAGAGGTTTTTCACAGGCGCGCTTTATTTGTACTACTTACTTTGATGTCGTTGACCTTATCAGCTGATTTTAGCTAGTGTTGTTCAAACAAGAGTGTTTTATTCGGTAATAATGTTTTTTTTCTGTGTGATTTTTTTTTCTTGTTTGGCGGTCGACACATATCGAAACGGGTTCTGGTCGACCAGCTGATGGTTGTGTCTTCGGGTTGATATAACCCTTACGTAACACCCTGTATGTGTGCCCGGGCCCCGGTGATGGCAATAGGCTTGCTCCCTATTACGTGGGACTAAAAATACTGGCAAATTGTGGGTGTGTATTGCACCTCTGCCTACCCCTTCGAGGATATAGGCGTGGTATGTGTGTGTGTTAAAAAAATCTTAACTCAGGTTAAATACTTATCAATCTAAGGCATACCCAGTCTCGAGCACATAAGATACTACACGAGCATGTCGTTCGAAGTGTACGACTTAATCTGACTTAATTTATTGTCGAGTATGTGAATATACTTTTAATTTTTGCCGTCGCCTGTCAGCAGGGTCGCGGTAAGTGCAAATTATCATTCGATAGCTCTTTAGCGTGTACTAGAAGCGACGCCAACGGTACTTATTCAGTAAATTCGATTGAAATGTAATTTAAATTGGATAGTAAGTAAACGCTACGATGTTAGAAAGAAAATTAACAGTAGATGAAAGTACTATTTACACTTACTAACAACTATACTATACACACTAAAATCTACACAATATACAGGCGTCAAAGAACTCCTCCGCCTCGTCGCCGACTGGCAATGTTCCCAGAAGGCTGGCAGCATTGCCACGTTGTATGGCAATGCTAAAAAGTAACCAGCCTTCTGGTTTTGAGAAGAGTCGATCATGAGATTTTACGATATTTACTTTAAAGAAGTAATTTTGGAAAGACCTTTTCAACTTTAAAAATATGCGACAGGTTTGGTCTTCGGTTGATTACCAATACAGAATACTGATGCTAAATAAATAAATATTTACCCTGTAAAATAAATATAAGCCGAATCGTTGGTTTGAAGCTTGTTGATACAAGATTATTAAGCTTAAAACACACTGGTCCTTCACGGGAGACAGCGACACACTGGTCCTACGTCTTTACTGACGTTTACGTTATCTACGCGCTATGACACTTTAAACGTGTGTGTCGTACGCGTGGGACAGCATGGGAACACGCGAATGGGTGTTCGTTTTTAATATTTGTAGTTAATTTAACAAAATATTTTCAACTAATTTAAATGAAATATCGTCTTTTTGTGTCGCTGTGCAATTATATCTAAACTCAGGCTAAATAAACATTACCTAATCGAAGGCGTAATGGGTCTCAAGCGAAATGAAATAATATGTATTACAACTTTTATTTGGTTTTATTTATAAGTAGTCACACATTTATGTGTGTGGGTAGGTGTTACGTGCTTGCAGACTATAAGATCCTGATACATACATATATTATAATAACACCTGTATTTCCGAGGGAGAAGGTAGAGGTGATTTGTCACCTTGTTGTGCTCTAAATCTGTATAAATAAAAATGAATCGCCGTTCGTTTTGTCACTAAAACTCGAGAAGGGATGAACTGATTTGACTGATTTAACTCTTTAAATTTTCGTACAAAGTCAGGGGAAAAAGTTTAATTTGAGGTACCTAGTACGAAGTTTGCTGGGACAATTTGTAAGTAACCTATAATGCTTATCATACATTTAATCATATTTGAGTACAAATTTGTACTTGCCTAGAAAAAGAAATAAACAGTCAAACTCCACAGTATTAAATACCCGAAATGACCTAAAAAAATCCTAACAATTCAAAAAAACTACATACATTATCTTATCATCCAGTCCTCTGGACTCCCTAAGTCTCCTTTCAGACAGCTTGGCAGTCTGTCTAACGAAGCACTTCGAATAAATTTGTCTCGATAAGCACCTATAAATCAGTGGGAGACTTTTGAAGAAAATTAACTACGAGCTCTGTAAGCGTACTCTTCACCTATTTAAGGATTTAAAATTTACATATAAATAGGTTCGCGAGGTCGTGCGGCAGTGATATAGATGTGATGTATGATGAATGAGGATGGATACGTACACATTGGGGGTATATTAATAGACTAGTGGACGCTCGCGACTTCACCCGCTTGACAAATTATATACACAAAAACCTTCCTTGAGAACCACTCTATCCATTAAATCCGTTGCTTAGTTTTAAAGATCTAAGCATACAGAGGGACGGGAGCGACTTTTTTTTATACTTTGTTATGATGTTCATCATTCACCGAGCCTTTTCCCAACTCAGTTGGGGTCGGCTTTCCAGTCTAACTGCGATTCGGCTGAACTTCGATATTTTCCGTGAAGCGACTGCCATCTGACCTCCACAACCCATGGGCGATATCGAAGTACTGTAGTTAGACCGGTCGGATTTTTGATTTAGGGCTTCAACTACCCCTAACGACTGCCATAGATATTCGTATGACAACCGGGAACGACGGCTTAACGTGCTCTCCGCGGTACGGAGGGTCTCAGTGTCTTAAGAAATGGTCACCCAACCTAAGACAGGCCTAACTGGATGTTGCTTAACCTTTGCAATGTGTTAATATTGTCAGTTACCACTAGACCACGAGCCCCTCGATGTTATGATACGTCGATGCAAAGATTTAAGGTACCTATGTAACTTTGATTCTGGCTATTGGAATTTAGGTTCAGATTACAGAATGGTTGATGTTCTAATAGTCATTGCAGTAAACTGTTTTAAGGCATCCCATAATAACGTACAACTCATTGGGTGCGACTTGTTTCGTATATGCTTCTAATATTTTGTATTCGTATTAGTGTGATAAGGAGGAACCAACTGAACATACATATTACTGATATTACCTAACCTTATATAAGTATACTAGCTGTTCTTTTATGTTCCCAGAACTATATCTATGCTAATTCTGGTCCAAATCCATCCGGTCGTTTGACCGTGTAGAGGGTACAAGCAAGGAGAGAAGCCCATGTGTACTGGGCATAGCTAAGTTACAAAACGCGCGGCCCACATTCCACCTTCCAACCGAGATCCTATCCGAGATCCACTCAACGGGAGCAGAGTGTGTTTTATTATTTAAGGGTTAAAACATTTGTCAACCTAGAGGAGAGCTTAGCTTAGTTGCGAAGATGAGTAAGTTGGTTTCACTGGAACTGTCAGTAACGATCACAAAACTTTAAACAAGGGACTGTCCAACAGTTGTATAACAACAAGAAAGGAATTGTTTCCGACTTAGTGGCAAGTTTATTTATTTCATTTCAGATGTTTCCAGTTAATACAGTTTTATGGTTGTAATTTGAAATACGTATTCGCGATTTTATTTTATTATAATTAATATATAATTATATAGCAGTGCAGTTCGCCCTGCGCTAATGTACGGGTCTGAATGCTGGACAGTAAAAATAGCTCAAGAGCAAAGACTGCATGTCAACGAGATGAAGATGTTGAGATGGGCGGGAGGTGTGACTCGACTCGATAAAGTGCGCAACGGACATACGAGTATGAGATGCAGCTTTAAAGTCGCACCAATCACCCAGAAAGTAACCGAAAACCGTCCCAGATGAAATGGACACGTTAAAAGAAGTGAAGGCCATGTGGTTCAGATTGCACTAAGCTTGCCTGAACAGACCACCACTAACTTGGTGGTCTAAAATCTAAACAGACCTCAACGAAGCCCAGGTGCATGAAAAGACAATCCAGGATAGATTATCCTGGCGCCGAAAAGTGAGGAGCCCCGACCCCAAATAATGGGACAAAGAAGAAGCAGTGTTTAATTAATTTACATTTAATAAAGTAAGTTAATTAAACATATACTTAGTCAAAGAGTTAGGACGTTGGTCCCGAAATTAGGATGTAGAATTAGGGAGAGGTCCGATGACACTCGCTCTGGGTCTTTCCTGGTGCAGAGATTGTCCATTGCCATTCAGCGGGGCAATGCTGCCAGCATCATGGGCACCGTTGCACCAGGAACGATGCAGGACGTATTATAGTGCTTTGTATCTTTTTTTATTCTTTTTAATTGTTTATTTTAGTATATTTATTAATAAATTTGTAAGCTTGACATGCACCTTGAATAAAATACCCTTCCATTGGTAAATGTTATTTAATAAAGTTAACAACATCCCTCAAATACCTCTTTATTGAAATTCGACGCCATTAGGATAAATGCAAATGGTAATTTGAAAGCTATATCTTCGGTATTAGGATGTTACCACATACACAAGATAGCGATTATTTGTTTAATATTTAAAATCGTTCGACCGAACGTTTGATTACCTTTAAATGAACCACTGATTTCAGAAAAGTTCTAAAAACTAATCATAAAATGTCTGCTAGTGAATTTCGACACACATGTTCTCCTCTTATTTGTAGGTAGTAGACATTAAATAGGTAGAACAATACCTCCGGGCGCCACTAGAAATACCTTCTGGTGTGTACCAGAGACGCTCGCAGCCATGGACATGGGAGCGGCCGCGGTCTCACGGAATTAAAAAAAAAGGTACAACAATACATAGCGCAAATAAAAGTAGCATTTAGAAGGCGGCAGTTCAATTACGTAACCCTTAAACCAAGATATGAACAGAAGTATTGTTTTTTTTTTTTCAAACTATGTCAATGGCTGCAGGTCGCCTGCTGGTTTAGTATACTAATTCCTCATTTACATGTACCTCATTTCATTGAGCATTTTCTATATGACGAAACGAAAGATTTTACCTTTTTTGTATTATGAATTAACACACTTGAACATTTAGTCCACTACTGGTTTCGCCTCAAGGCATTGTCAAAAGTTGACAACACGTGTGATCAAGTAGTTAGTATTTTATTACCGACGGTGGTCAATTGAACATTGTTGGTTTTAAACCGTGTACCCAGCAAAGCGCTCGATTTGTCAGCACGTTTACAACCGCGTTTGCAATCGTGTAATCCCTATAATGGTACTGCGCTAACTACTACCCCCATAAGATATTATGTTTATAATGATTTAACATACCGAATTTGTTACGATTAGAAACTATAACCTATCTCAGAGTCAATCGCTCCCCGTTCCGCTTCTCAATATGTTGTATACCTAAAAACCGATCCAGAGTTCCAATTAACGAGCGGATTTGTCAAACTAAACAGAGGTGCGAGACTGTCGAACTGTTTTATTGTAGTCGGTTCCACAAACAATTCTTCAACTCCTTAAGGCACTTCGATTATTTTTTATTCCTGCCCTTAGGGTGAAGACATAAGGGTTAGGAAGGATACGTAATCAAAGTTAGTTACCGATTTCATTATTTAATGGGACTTAGGTGTTCGTAGTAAATTGTATGTACTGATGCTTGGAGTCGTTTTCTAAATACCAAATCCCACGGGATCATATTCCCGGGATAAAAAGTAGCTGTCATTCTAATAACTTTTTATAACATTAGCCAGTGAAAGTCCAATTAAAATTAATAAATACACTCATAGTCATGGCTTGGTTCTTTTGATTACACTGAGCTAGAGTAGGTAATTAATGTAAACTAAAACTTAGCTGTAATGTAAACAACAAACATGAATCTTATCTTGGAAGACTTGTACAATAAGCGCTTTTTATGTGTTGTTATATAAAAGACATATTTAGAATTTAATTAGGTACTTATTGATAAGTAATGTAACCAAAATAATTTCGATGGCGACGCCCCTATTGTCTTAGCGCCTGTGTGCGAAGTGGGCGGCTCGGCCCTGAGTTCGTGCGAATACAACGTGATGACGGAATCACGTTGTACACGGGATCATGTACAATACATTGCCAACCGAAATAGCAAATTTATCTGTCAATAAATTTAAAAAACTAATAAAAAGTAAATTGTGCCATAAAGCTTATTATAGTATTAATGATTTCTTAGATGACAAGGCGGCCTGGTTGTAACAACGTAACGAATTGCTCCTTTCTAAATAACTCTGTATTAGATTTAAGATGAAATATTTTGAAAAAAGCCGAGCTGAGTTTCTTGAGGGCTCTTCTCAGTCTCGTTGCATTTTGGAACCCTCGGTAGAGTCACACCAACTTCTGACGAATCTAAATAATTTTCTGAAAATTTCAAAGATAATAAACGTTATTTTATTTTTATTTTTATAACTTTTTATAACATTAGCCAGTGAAAGTCCAATTAAAATTAATAAATACACTCATAGTCATGGCTTGGTTCTTTTGATTACACTGAGCTAGAGTAGGTAATTAATGTAAACTAAAACTTAGCTGTAATGTAAACAACAAACATGAATATTATCTTGGAAGACTTGTACAATAAGCGCTTTTTATGTGTTGTTATATAAAAGACATATTTAGAATTTAATTAGGTACTTATTGATAAGTAATGTAACCAAAATAATTTCGATGGCGGCGCCCCTATTGTCTTAGCGCCTGTGTGCGAAGTGGGCGGCTCGGCCCTGAGTTCGTGCGAATACAACGTGATGACGGAATCACGTTGTACACGGGATCACGTTGTATTCAATTTTTGATCTCTTGAGTAGGTTAATGAAATGGAATATTAAACTACATACCTACTTTAGACTGCTCAATAAGAGAAGAATGAGTTTTGAGTATTTACATCTCGCTATTAAATAATAACACAGTAGGTAGGTACTAATGACGTAGCTACCTTCTACGTACTTCCTACATGTATTACAATTCATCGACATAACGAAAACTGAAGGTATTGTGGAATCAGTGTTCAAGTAAATAGCTACTTATAAGCTTAATTTGAGTTAATAAGTAGATAGAGTGTGAACTCAGTTGCTATGGAGCCCTATCAACATCCTGTGCACCTGTTCACAGACGGAACGGACTCTGGCACGAATATTGACTAGAGGCTGGAAACAGCAATGGGCTCGCCGCCTATTACATATATATGAACGCCTCTGTCTAACCCTCTGGGGATAAAGATTAGCTTTATGTGTGTGTGTGTAAACATGCGTGGTTAATGTTTGTTATTGTCTCGGCTCGAAGTTGTATAGAAATGGTGGGGGGACTGCAACTGCTTGAATGAACGTTTGTAACATAGAGTACTACAGGTTTATTCCCAAACATGAAATGGCTTTTGTGGTATTACTATAACGTTTCGTAAAAAGTGTGATACATATAGGTGTTTAGTAGTCTCGGCACTCAATATGAGTTCGTCGCATTTGGTGTCGAGACACTAGGCCCATGGGGCCACGGTACGCATCAGTTCTACACGGAACTCAGCAAGCGTCTGAGGGAAAAGACTGGGGATCCCGCGCAGGCAGCTTTCTCGCGTAAAGACTCTCATTGGCAATTCAGAGCGGGAATGCTGCCTGTGTTATGGGCACTCTGCCTAAGTATACCTGCTTTACATACCTATTAATTTTGGTTTTTAGTTTTAAATAGTATAGTTAGTAGTTTGATCAGGTTTTTTGTATTTAATTTTCCTGTTTCTTGTATATATTCATGAAATGTCTTATTATAAATAAATAATCAGGGAACATGAGAAAATAAAATAGGCGACGTCCACACTAGATTAGAGCGTTTATTCAATATACTTTACTTACATTAAGTAGGTAATTTAGGTATAGGTGTTAGCTGTAACGCTTTCTAGCGGCAAGTACGCCGTGTCGTTCACTGATATCGGCGGGGGCAAGTCAAACTATTTTCGGCTAGTACTAGTTCTTGTAGCAGGCACTAAGAAATTCATAACCTTACACATTTTTACGAATATTTAGTAAATTTCCGTGAACTTTTTTTTTTTTTTTTTTTTTTAATTCCGCGGCCCAAGGCCGCGGCCGCTCTAACGTCCGTTGCCGGGCGTCCCTGGTTACTAGCAGAGGGTATGTCCAGTGGCGCCCGGCGAACTTTGACCACCCCTGTGGTCTCTGCGGGTGTTTGGTCGGGACGAGAATCCCGCGTCATTGGGGTCGGGTTTTATCCCGCGTCAGTGAGTGAATCTGGTTGCGTGCTATGGGGCAAAGGCCCCGCAGCACGCAACCCTTCTAGCCTGCTTCTGTAAGGACGGTGGGTGGCGATCCCGCCGTCCTCAGGCCCCGATCATGGAGGACGATAGTCTTGGGCGTAGTCGCGTAGTCTGGGGCGGCCTGGCCGCCGACTACGGAACTCGGCGGGGAGGGTACGCTCCCTCTCCCTCCCGGCCGCCTCCTTCGCGAGCATGACTTGCTCGCAGAAGGACACGGCCGCGTTCCACCTACTCCCGCTGGATACCATGGCTTGAAGCATGGTCCCCAGCGAGAGGGTATCCACGCCCAGACCCACTACGAGGTCCCGGCGCTGACTCGCCCACGCTGAGCACTCCACCAACGTGTGGAGTGCGGTGTCGTCGTCGGAAACCTCGCAGTGTTGACACCGGGGTGTGACCTCACGATGCATGCGAAACAGATAGCTACCGAAGCATCCATGCCCGGCAACCATCTGCGTCGCACGGTACGTGAGGTCACCATGCTGCCTCTGCAGCCAATCGTCCATGATCGGTCTCACCGCCGCGATGAAGATGGCACCCCCCTTGGGTTGCTCAAGTCGCACCCTCCATGAAATTTCCGTGAACTTGACATTACCATGTACATTTACGTTCTAGTGTAGACTGGGAAGTTTGCCGCCACATTGGCTGGGGAGTGCCACAGGTGTCGATCGATGCGACGCGCCGGTCCGGCCGACGAACCAACACGGACGGTGACCGGCGACGGCGCGGCGTCCCAACACTACGTGCAAATCTATTAAATATTTATGAATAAAAATAACGTGTGTAGGAATTCCCTGGAGATTGACGCAGACTTGTTGTGTTATACTGACTTATTTAGTCACACACAGGCTTAGATCAAAAACACTATTATTGGTATTTTTGATCTAAGGCAATTAATTTTAAGCGCATCCGCACACCCTACTGCCCCTTTCGCTCTCCGTGTATCATAAAAAGAGACAACGGATAGAAAGAGATAACCAACGCAAAGAAATCATATTGAAGACTGTTCGTATTTTATAATAAGTAAGTACTTATTAATAATTTTGTTTGATTCATAATATAATTTTGGCTTCGTTGATTATTATTATTATTATAAAAATATTATTATGATCAAATTAAAAAATATCTACTTATAAGAAGACATTTATGATACAAGTTACAAAAAAACGGATTATTGTATACTAATCAGTTTGATTTGTAAGTTCAATCCCTTTTATAGATGCATCCAGTTAGTATTTCACAAATTACGAGGCGTTAACAAGTCACCGGGCCAAGTCACCGGGCCAGATGGGATACAGTCAAAAAAACACTTATGTGATGTTTAGTGGAGATCGCATAAAAAAACTGGTTGCTAGCGCGGAACAGACATACAGACAGACAAACACGGACAAATGCAAATCAGTCAAAGAATGTCAATCAGTGACAGAATTGTCAAAATCGATTCTGTCGTTAGTAGTTACAGAGTCTATTCAATGCAAACATAAAAATATTTCCTCTATATAATATTAACTAGCGGACGCCCGCTGCTCCGCTTGACAAATTGTATACACAAAAACCTTCCTCGGGACTACTCTATCCATTGGTGATAACCGCATCAAAATCCGTTGCGTAGTTTAAAAGATCCAAGCATACGGACGGAAGCGACTTTATCATCATCAATTCAATACATACTTATAATAAAATTGTAAGTGGTCGATGTCTGTACATCGAAGATATGATAGAGAAACTGTTGTAGGGGGGCTTTATGAACACAATAGTACTCAAAGCATGCAATGGTTTTTAGAGTTTGTCTGTGTGTCTCTTTGTCTGTTTGTCTGAATGATTGGAAACGGCTTAACCAATTTGAATGCGATTTTTAGTAATGTGTTGTGGTTTATTCAACTTAAAAGGTTTGTTTTATTTCAATCGGTTCGTAAATAAAAAACTTATGTCGATCTAAAGTACCACGCAGGCGGAGCTGCGGGCAACAGCTAGTTTTATAATATGTAGTGTCTCAGACCGCTGGATTGATAAAGGGATCCTTGTCCAACCAATTTTGGGACCTTTTCTTTTTCTAGTATATATAAATGATCTCCCTCACCTCATAAGAGACGACCACGAGGTAGTTTTGTTTGCTGATGACACTTCTTTAATATTTAAAGTTAAACGTGGACAGCGCGAACTTGACGATGTAAACATTGCCCTCTCTAGGATAGTCCAATGGTTTTGTGCTAATAATTTATTATTAAATGAAAATAAAACTAAATGTGTAAGATTCACCTTACCTAATGTAAGACTTGTTAGAACCAGTGTTAAGGTTAGGGATGATATAATAGAATTGGTCGATAACACTGTCTTTCTGGGCATAACGTTAGACTCCAAATTGCAATGGGGACCTCATATCGGGAATATTTCGGCCAGGGTTACAGACATTAAAACGGCGCGTCTTGTCTACTTCAGCTACTTCCACAGTGTCATTACATATGGCATACTACTGTGGGGTAACGCTGCCGACATTGAATGCATCTTTATGTTGCAGAAAAGGGCTGTCCAGACTATCTATGGTATGGGGTCTCGGGAGATAAGTTTAAGCATATTAACATCCTTACAGTGTATTCACAGTATATTTATGAAATTGTATTGTATACCCACAAGAACAAAAGTAAATTTATGAAAAATAGTGATAATCATAATCTAAACTTAAGAAATAAGGATAAACTGGCTGTTCCTAAATTTAGACTTCATAAAGTGAGTAATTCTTTTGCGGGGAACTTTATTCGAATTTACAATACATTGCCAACCGAAATAGCAAATTTTTTTTTAAATTTATCTGTCAATAAATTTAAAAAACTAATAAAAAGTAAATTGTGCCATAAAGCTTATTATAGTATTAATGATTTCTTAGATGACAAGGCGGCCTGGTTGTAACACGAATTGCTCCTTTCTAAATAACTCTGTATTAGATTTAAGATGAAATATTTTGAAAAAAGCCGAACTGAGTTTCTTGAGGGCTCTTCTCAGTCTCGTTGCATTTTGGAACCCTCGGTAGAGTCACACCAACTTTTGACGAATCAAAATAATTTTCAAAAAATTTCAAAGATAATAAACGTTATTTCATTTTATTTTATTTATTTATTTTGTAGGTGATTGATGAATTTTAGCGATAGGTATATAAATACGTATTAAAAACCCATATCATTCTGTAAAGGTGTCATCTGCCATTGGTGTGCATGCCGATCAACGGACGTGTGACAAATACAATAACGTTTGCTGACAATATAGGCTCCTAATACGTGGAGACGACAAAAGCAAGTGTAAAGTGTAGATTGTCTGGATCCAATATCAAAGAGAATATCTGCTAAATGTTGGTCTGATGGATAATGGTAGGTGCAAGAGTAGCTTGGCGTCTGTCAGATACATACAGCTATAGCAGTGTACACCTTGTATTTAGAATATAGATTGAAATGGCGTTTTCACATTGCACGATATCGTTACGATATCGTCAAGATAACTTACATTCTTACCTTAAAGTTACTGCTGCTACTTACGATCTGACGATTATCGTCACTACATCGTGCAATGTGAAAACGCCCTATGATGGAGAGACATAGTCATAATAGTGTTATACCCTTAAGTAGAGGTTAGGCTGCTTAATTAAAGAGTAAGAATAATTTTCGATGCTGCTCACACTGTTGGGAAAATTCAGGTCTGTGCACAGATGCACCTAGTGCAGCTGAGGATGGACATGGGCCCTAGATAGTATGTACATAAGGCCTCTCATCGCCTTATATTAAAATTTAACAAACAGCATATACAAACGAGTAAGGGAGGCTCGTGGTCTAGTGGTAACCCACAATGTTAACATATTGCAAAGGTTAAGCAACTTCTGGTCAGGCCGGTCTTAGGATGTGTGACTATTTCTTAAGACAGAGACCCCTCCGTGTCTCGGAGAGCACGTTAAACCGTCGCTCCCGGTTGTCATACGAACATCTATGGCAGTAGTTATGGGTATTTGGAGCCCAAAACTCAAAAATCCTACCGGTCTAACTACAGAACTTAAATATCGCTCGTGGGTCAAATGGCAGTCGCTTCACGTGAAATATCGATCAGCCAAATCGCAGTTAGACTGGAAAGCCGACCCTAACTGCGTTGGGAGGCTCGGTAGATGATGATATTATAACGAGCTAACTTTTCTACCGTAAAATTTGTAACTAAACTATACCTATCTGTTTTAATTTCTCAGCGCACTGTTTCCTAGTTAAAACAAACTATAGCAGTTTAAACTTTATCACTATTAATATAACTGTTATTTTACTTTGATATAGATCCTTAATAACGTTGTTCGACCACCCTTTGTTGTCTAGTGACTAGACTAAAGGGATGGGGGTCCGTTTTGTTTTATTTGTTCCCGTCGCGACGCAAGTTTTGTTTTTATGTGTGTGTGCGATCGATGCGTGACCATTATGCACTTTAAAACATCGTTTCATGATCATGAATTAATTCAGAAATTTAAATATTACATACATCAGGCATCTCTCGCTTAAATTAGCGTTTGCTTTGTCCGGAAGGATGTCCTTAGAAATAAGACCGATTTGTGAGAGATTTTTATCGTCAAGCGTATAATCCTTAAAGTGGGTGAGTAGAGGTGCATTTTACACCCTTTGGCGAGTAGTTTCGTAATAGCATTAATAGAGACAAGCCTATTTTGTCGTAACCGGGAATATATTTATCTTTCCATCAATAAATTATAATATTATAAAATCAAGGGTGCTAGGGGCCCTCAAACATCGCGGTGCACCTGTTGACAAATGGACGAGATTCTGGCAAATAATAATATACTCCCCAAAGACGGCAATAGGCTGGCCACCTATTACGTTGGGGTTAAAGAATTGGCGAAATTTGGGTGTAATATGCGCCTCTGTCTACCCCTTGGGAGATAAAGACGTGATTTGTCTGTAAGTCTGTGTCTACAGGCTGACGCACCAGGTAAAATTAAAATCATTTCAGTTGTATGATCGCTTAGATCTTTTAAACTAAGTTCCTACTCAACGGATTTATAATTTTAAGCAGTAGATTTAGTGATTCAAGAAGTAGATTTATAAGTAAATAATTAAATATGTATAATTATTTAAGGTCTGATGTAAATTACCGTATATTACCGAAGTCACAGATATAAGAAGTGAAGAGATTACGGATCGAAGTTAAAATCAAAGTTTAGGGAGAAGGTGCTAGGGTCCTCCTGGACGTATCGTATTTTCAGCAGGATACGAGTAAAGATGTATGGTGTAACATAGCTAGTTAGTAAACGGTAACAAAGATTATAAATAATTTAAACAGCGCCATCTATCGTTAGACGTATGAACGACTTATATGCTTTAGAATTTTCCTTGGTTCTAGTATTCATTGACAGATGGCGCAAATCGCATATTATGCCGCTACCACTGCGGGAAAAAAAGATAATTTTGCGTGTATATTATTTAATTAAAACTTCTTCTTTTTTTTTTTTTTTTTTTTTTTTTATATTTGGTTCGCCAAATTGACGCCGCCCGCCTGGTGGTAAGTCGTGACGACGTCTAGCGATTGTGGGCCACTCTCACAGCACACATTACTATTGAGAGTGGCCCTCAACTTGACGACCTACTGATGTGCCTCTTCACGCTCCGCTTAAAGAACCCAGGATTATATGTGGGAGGAAACACGTGCACAGGCAGGGCGTTCCAGGCCACTATCGTTCGGCAGAGAAACGAACGTTTAAAACGTTCGGTTCTCGCGAACATGCTATCCACTGTGTGGGGGTGGCATCTCTGCCCGGCACGAGTCGTTCGGGATCGGAAGGAAGAGGGTGGGATCAGATTGAAGAGCTCTTCAGAACACTCGCCGTGGTAAATACGGTAGAATGCGGCCAAGGAAGCTATTGTTCGGCGCTGAGCTAGCGGCTCAAGGCTTCCCGTTACCTCCGGACAACCAATAATACGGATAGCCCGTCGCTGCATAGCGTCGAGAGCGTCCAGCAGATACTTCGCGGAGCCGTCCCAGAGGTGAGAGCAGTATTCGACGCAGGGTCTAATCTGCGTCTTGTACAGCAGACACCTCTGGTCCGGTGTAAAGAATCTCTTTACCTTATTCAGTATTCCTAGTTTCCGCGAAGCTAGCCCTATACATCTTTCGATGTAGTTTTTATTATTGAGCTCTCGACGAACGTCTATGCCAAGGATATCAAGGTTGTCCTTCATTGGTAATAATGCATTCTGAAGAGAGGGTAGGGGAAGGAAAGGGGATTTCTTCGCAGTAAATGCACACGCCTGTGTTTTGCGGGCATTGAACTCGACCAGGTTCTCGGTACCCCATTGAGAGATACTGTCGAGGTTACGGTCGAGATCAGCCACGAGTCGTCGTCTCTCCTCCTCAATCTCAGATCGCCCCGCCGTCGGACGAACCGAGTAACTCCCGTGCAGTGTGCTGTCATCTGCATAGCAATGAATGTTCCCGAGGGATAGCATATCATTGATATGCAGAAGAAAGAGAGTTGGTGATAGTACGGACCCCTGCGGTACCCCGGCATTCACTTGCAAGAAGCGAGAAGCCTGGCCATCGCAGAGGACCCGCACTCGGCGCTCGTTTAAAAAGCTGGCAATCCAGCTGCACAGTTGAGGAGGTAGACCATATGCCGGAAGCTTGGAAAGGAGCGAAGCATGCCAGACCCTATCGAAGGCTTTGGCGATGTCCAGGCTAATAGCCAAGGACTCGCCGTGCCTTTCCATAGCCCCACCCCAGACATGCGTTACGAATGCCAGAAGATCACCCGTTGATCGCTTTGGCCTGAAGCCGTATTGTCGATCATTGATTAGCGAGTGATCCTCTAGGAATTGCATGAGCTGCTTATTTATAAGGAGCTCAAGCACCTTGCAAATGACTGAGGTGACAGCTATGGGTCGATAGTTGCCTGGATCAGACCGATCCCCTTTCTTGGGGATCGGTTGTACGTTCGCCTCCTTCCAGACCTCCGGCACGAGCCCTGAAGAGTATGACAGGCGGTACAGACGCGTTAATACTGGAGACAACTCAGCTGCACATTTTCGTAGCACCACCGCCGGAATGCCGTCAGGGCCACTGGCTTTCCGCGTGTCGAGTGACCGCAGCACTGCCCGTACATCACATTGCCTGATAACAATATCAGGCATTGTGTGGCCACAGTTGGCGATGGCGGGGGGCTGCAGGCCACGGTCGTCGACCCGGGAATTAGCCGCAAAGAGGTCTGCGAGCATATCCGCTTTCTCTTGGGCTTCGTGAGCCAGTGTTCCATCTGGGTAACGCAGCGGTGGCAGCGAGGGCTGACAAAAGTTAGATTGCACGGCTTTGGCCAGTTGCCAGAATCCACGGCTGCCCGTGGGATGGGAAGTGAGCTCCTGACCAAGCCGCGCGACGCGCTGGGCATCCGCTCTCTTAAAGGCCCTCTTACTCGACTTTGTGGCCCGGTTGTACGCTGCTTTGAGGTGGCCCACGTTTGGGTCGCGCACAGCCCGGGCCCTGATCCAGGCGCGATATGCCGACTGTTTTTGTCGAACAGCTTTGGCACAATCTCGCCCGAACCAGGGACGGGCTCTGCGGATACTGGCGACATCAGTGAAAGGGATGTAATAATCCATCCCTAAACTGATCTCGCCAGCAATAGCAGAAGCACTATCCGAAGGAGCCTTTCCTACAAAGCAGCGCTGGCTCCAGGGGACGGACGCAAAATAATCGCGTAGACCGTCCCAATCCGCTGACGAGTAGTGCCATAGTCGTCGTGACGTTTGCACAGGACGTGCAGGAGGTGACACCTTCATGCCAGCGTGAACAACACAGTGGTCGGAACTACCCAGTGGGGCTCCTACCGAAACACTGTACTGGGCTGGGCGACTCGTCAGCAGTAGATCCAGCAGAGCGGGCGCGTGATCTGACCTGTCTGGTATCCGGGTGATCCCGCATACCATCTGGGTCAGACCGTGGGAGAGAGCGAACGCATGGGCGGCTCTACCCGCATGATCAGTCTTGAGGGACCCCAGCCATTCAATGTGATGGCCATTGAAGTCCCCCAGAAACACTAGGTCAGCGTTCGGGAACCGCACCTGCGCTTCATCAGCCGTCTCGCTGAGGTACTGGAAGAGCTTTGTTGTCTCAGAATCCCCTGTGTGGGATCGGTAGACGCACACGTAGATCTGGCTCATAGAGCCATGGTCTACGTGCAGCCAAAGGACGGAATTGGAGGGGTTCTCTAGGCAGCGCAACCGGCGGCAGCAAACATCCGCCCTAACGAACACGCACACCCCGGCTTTGTCTCGAAATTGTTCCTCGATGACATAGCCGGGGTAACACAGGTAAGACGTGTCGTCAGCGCGGCGTATTTGTGTCTCCGTGAGGAACATCACAGCGGGCCGTGCCGTCTCAAGGTGGTGGTGGACGGTATCGAGGTTCGCATGGAGTCCACGGACGTTAGTGAACTCCACCTCGAAATGTGAAGTTGTGGGGTTTCCTAGGGCCGCTGTGTAACGTTTATTTCTTTTTTGTTGCACTGCCATTGTAGATTTTGAAGAAGAAGCGTGAAGACAGGGCGACATTTGGTGCAGCAGTAAGTGACAAAGCGCAGGGGCTAGCTTTGTCTAGAACCGTGTGGTTAGGTCGGAGCCGACCCGCCGGACAGAAGGGCTCCCAAACCCCCCTGATGCAAGGCCGCCGCTACCCCACACCGGTTACCACCCGGAGCGGCGATCCCACATCAGGATTATGCGCAACATGTGGGGCAGCCTCCTGGGGTGGTTGGCCCCAGGCGGGCCCCATGACTGTGTTGCGGGCGGCCGCGGCAACGCCGTTGCTAAGGGTCTCCCTGGCCGGCGAATCGACCCACACCACCCACACTAGACTCCGTTTCGCCCCCACTGGTCCCATGCCTGCTGCACCATACATCGCCCCGGGCCCGGCGGTGCAGCTGCTGAACCCCTAACGCAACCCAGCCTGGGCTGGGTTACTTGGGGGGCTTTAGCATAGCTGCACGGTGGTACCCCCCCGGACCAACACTGTTGTACCACCTGGTACCCACGTAGGGGCCGAAGCCACTCCATAGGTACCGTAAATTAACGAGCCTCGTCCGTTTATCAGCAGGTGCGCCACTAGCAGGTGAGGTCGCTGGGGCCCTATAGATGTTGGTAGAGCCCCTTTGCACCCAAAAAACACTTCAAATAAAATATCTGTGCTTGCAGTAAGGTTTTAGCAAACAAGGCCATCTAACTTGTAAGAATTACACAACTGATATTTAGTCATTATAAAATCTAAGAGATGGCGTTGTTACCCGTTTTCTCTTTATCTTATTTACAATTTTTTTTATAAATTGTCTTGTTAATTGTTTGACTAAAATTTAGAATATCACAAAGATGACACGATGAAATGACCTAGTCAATAACAAAAATGCATAGAACTAAAGAACTTAAAAAAATATTCTGGATTAGTATTTCGGCTACTCTTCGGTAGATGGCGCTATATTAAGAAACCGTATTATTTTATAACCCACTAGCTGATCGCCGCAGCTCCGCCCGCGTGATTTAGTTTACTCGTTCCCGGTTCCCGTGGGAACACATTAACGGGATAAAAAGTAGCCTATGTTACTCAGGGTGAATGTAGCTTTCCAATGGTGAAAGAATTTCTGAAATCGGCACAGTAGTTTTTGAGTTTATTCATTACAAACATACAAATCTTTCCTCTTTATAATAGTAGTATGGAACGAAAACTGTATAACATCTATGCCATCTATGATCTCTAACAAAATTCATAATTTAAAAAAAAACCCTTAAACATCACTTTAAATTTCATCGTAAATAAAAAAAAGTATTAACTTCTAAAGGTCCCCATTGTATGGGGGTCTACCCATAAAGAGTGTAAGTACTCTAATTATTATTCACGTTACTATAAAACTGCAAAACTAGTTCATTCAATGGCAACCCCGACGGAGATTCTTTTAAATTATTTTATCCTTTATCAATTAGGTACGCGTCGCGGGTTTTTTCAAAATTTTGTATTTTTTCTGTGATGTGATAAGTAGAGGGAAAAGAAACATGGAAACATTGTTGTAAAAATATTTTTTCTTTCCATCCTTAAGTTGCTTGGATGATATTGCTCTTCAGCGATGTACATTATTTTCAAGGCATACCTATGTCTATGTAACATATTTTGTCTTGGTATAATAATAAAGAGTATTTTTATATTTTTATTGACGTAGGTATTCTAGTAGCGAATTCTTGGTTAGTGAACCTCGTCAAAGAGTTATTACGAAGGATACGTATGTTACTGCTGTACTCAAAACCTGAGAACAAAATGTTGAAAGGTTTAGAAACTAGGAGCACTCAATGATTGCTTTTGTTGACAAATTAAAAACACGTCCCAAATTAACGTAACTTAGTACACAACTAGTAACTTTGAATTTAAAAAAGATTCAAAATCGGTTCACCCAGTCCAAAGATATGAGGTAACAAACATACAATCGAATTGAGAACATCGTCCTTTTTTGAAAGTCAATTGAAAATTGGTTAACTATTTATATTTAAAACAGTACGATTGTAAAACCGTTGAATTGTAATTACACTCGCATGATTGTAATTAAAAGAGTGGCCCTAAGTTTTTATTGTCAGGTTCTTTTCTCACACGCTCTACCTAAACAAAAAAGCAATCAAATCTTTTCTTTTTATAATATACTATCGGACAGTCGTGACTTCACTCGCTTAACAAATTATATACAAAAACCTTCCCTAAGAACCACTCTATCCATTGGTGAAAACCGCATCAAAATCCGTTGCGTAGTTTTAAAGATCTAAGCATACATAGGGACGGAGAGAAAGCGGTAGTGACTTTATTGAGCGGAGTTTACGAAGGCGACTCGTGTATTTCGTTCGTGATCGAACTCCTCCTAAACGACTGGACCGATCTTTTTGAAATTTGGCACGGTTTTGGGTGCAAAGGGGCCCTTCTTACATCTATCGGGCCCCAGCGACCTCACCTGCTAGTGGCGCACCTGCTGATTAAGGGACGAGGTTCGTATATTACGGTACCCATGTGGTGGCTTTGGCCCCTACGTGGATACCAGGTGGTACAACAGTGTTGGTTCGGGGGGGTACCACCGTGCAGCTGTGCTAAAGCCCCCCAAGTAACCCAGCCCAGGCTAAGTTACGTTAGGGGTTCAGCAGCTGCACTGCCGGGCCCGGGGCGGTGTATGGTGCGGCAGGCAGGGGTCCAGTGGGGGCGAAGCGGAGTCTAGTGTGGATGGTGTGGGTCGATTCGCCGGCCAGGGAGACCCTTAGCACCGCGTTGCCGCGGCCGCCCGCAACATAGTCATGGGGCCCGCCTGGGACCACCACCCCAGTAGGCTGCCCCACATGTTGCGCATAATCCTGTTGTGGGGTCGCCGCCCCGGGTGGTAACCGGTGTGGGGTAGCGGCGGCCTTGCATCAGGGGGGTTTGGGAGCCCTTCCGTCTGGCGGATCGGCTCCGACCTAACCACACGGTTCTAGACGAAGCTAGCCTCTGCACTTTGTCACTTACTGCCGCACCAAATATCGCCCTGTCTTCACGCTTCCCCATATTTCTCAATGACAGTGCAACAAGATAATAGACGGTACACAGCGGCCCCTAGAAACCCCACAAAGTTGACTTCGTTTGAGGTGGAGTTCGCGAATATCCGCGGACTCCATGCAAACCTCGATACCGTCCACCATCACCTGGAGACGGCACGGCCTTCTGTGATGTTCCTAACGGAGACACAGATACGCCGCCCTGACGACACGTCGGACCTCTGTTACCCGGGCTATATCATTGAGAAACAATTCCGCGATAAAGCCGGGGTGTGCGTGTTCGTTAGGGCGGATGTTTGCTGCCGCCGGTTGCGCTGTCTGGAGAACCCCTCTAACTCCGTCCTTTGGCTGCACGTGGATCATGGCTCCATGAGCCAGATCTACGTGTGCGTCTACTGCTCCAACACAGGGGACACTGGGACAACAAGGCTTTTCGAATACCTCAGCGAGATGGCTGACGATGCGCAGGTGCGGTTCCCGAACGCTGACCTGGTTTTCCTGGGGGACTTTAACGGTCATCACGTTGAGTGGCTGGGGTTCCTTAGGACCGATCATGCGGGACGAACCGCCCATGCATTCGCTCTCTCCCACAGGCTGACCCAGATAGTACGGGGGATCACCCGGATACCTGACAGGTCAGACCACACGCCCGCCTTGCTGGATCTACTGCTGACGAGTCGCCCAGCCGAGTACAGTGTGTCGGTATGCGCCCCACTGTGTGGTGCACGCCAGGTTCCAAGTGCCACCGTCAGAATGACTCGACGACTATGGCACTACTCGTCGGCAGACTGGGACGGTCTCCGCGATTACTTTGCGTCCGTCCCGTGGAGCCAGCGCTGCTTTGTAGGGAAGGCGCCTTCGGATAGCGCTGCTGCCGTTGCTGGCGAGATCAGTCTAGGGATAGAATATTATATCCCTTTCACTGATGTCGCCAGCATCCGCAAAGCTCGCCCCTGGTTCGGGCGTGAATGTGCCGAGGCTGTCCAGAAAAAACACTCGGCATATCGCGCCTGGGTCAGGGCTCGAGCGGCACGTGAACCGCCTCAAAGCAGCGTACAATAGGGCCACTAGGTTCAGCAAGAGGGCCTTCAAGAGAGCGGATGCCCAGCGCGTCGCGCGGCTTAGTCAGAAGCTCACATCCCATCCCACGGGCAGCCGTGGATACTGGCAACTGGCCAAAGCCGTACAGTCAAATTTTTGTCAACCCTCGCTGCCACCACTGCGTTTTCCTGATGGATCACTGGCTCACAAAGCCCAAGAGAAGGCGGACATGCTCGCAGACCTCTTTGCGGCTAATTCCCGAGTCGATGACCGTGGCCTGCAGCGCCCCGCCATCGCCAACTGTGGCCAAACTATGCCTGATATTGTTATCAGGCAATGTGATGTACGGGCAGTGCTGCGGTCACTCGATACGCGGAAAGCCAGTGGCCCTGACGGCATTCCGGCGGTGGTGCTACGAAAATGTGCTGCTGAGTTGTCTCCAGTATTAACGCGCCTGTACCGCCTGTCATACTCTACAGGCCTCGTGCCGGAGGTCTGGAAGGAGGCGAACGTACAACCGAGAAAGGGGATCGATCCGATCCAGGCAACTATCGACCCATAGCTGTCACCTCAGTCATTTGCAAGGTGCTCGAGCTTCTTATCAATAAGCAGCTCAAGCGATCCCTGGAGGATCACTTGCTAATCAATGATCGGCAATATGGCTTCAGGCCAAAACGATCAACGGGTGACCTCCTGGCATTCGTCACGCTATGGGTGAGGCTATGGAAAAGTTCGGCGAGTTCTTGGCTATTAGCCTGGACATAGCCAAAGCTTTCGATAGGGTCTGGCATGCTTCGCTCCTTTCCAAGCTTCCGGCATAGGTCTACCTCCTCAACTGTGCAGCTGGATTGCCAGTTTTTTAAACGAGCGCCGAGTGCGGGTCCTATGCGATGGCCAGGCTTCTCGCTTCTTGCAAGTGAATGCCGGGGTACCGCAGGGGTCCGTACTGTCACCAACTCTCTTTCTTCTGCATATCAATGATATCCTTTCCCTCGGGCACATTCATTGCTATGCAGATGACAGTACATTGCACGGGAATTACTCGGTTCGTCCGACGGCGGGGCGATCTGTGATAGAGGAGGAGAGACGACATCTCGTGGTTGATCTCGACCGAAACCTCGACAGTATCTCCCAATGGGGTGCCGAGAACTTGGTCGAGTTCAATGCCCACAAAACACAGGCGTGTGCATTTACAGCGAAAAAATCCCCTTTCCTTCCCCTACCCACTCTTCAGAATGCAATATTACCAATGAAGGACAATCTAGACATCCTTGGCACAGACGTTCGTCGAGAGCTCAATAACACAAAATACATTGAGAGATGTATTGGGCTAGCTTTGCGGAAACTAGGAATACTGAACAAGGTAAAGCGATTCTTTACACCACACCAGAGGTGTACAAAACGCAGATTAGACCCTGCGTTGAATACTGCTCTCACCTCTGGGACGGCTCCGCGAAGTATTTGCTGGACGCATTCGACGCTATGCAGCGACGCGCTGTTCGCATTATAGACTGTCCGGAGGTAACGGGAAGCCTTGAGCCGCTAGCCCAGCGCCGAACAATTGCTTCCTTGGCCGCGTTCTACCGTATTTACCACGGTGAGTGTTCTGAAGAGCTCTTCAACCTGATCCCACCCTCTCCCTTCCGATCCCGAACAACGCGTGCCGGGCAGAGATGTCACTCTCATACCGTGGAAACCGTCTTCGCGAGAACCGAGCGTTTTAAACGTTCGTTTCTCTGCCGAACAATGGTGGCTTGGAACGCCCTGCCTGCGCACGTGTTTTCTCCAATATATAACCCTGGGCTCTTTAAGCGAAGCGTGAAGAGGCACGTTACTGGGTCGTCAAGTTGAGGGCCACTCTCTATAGTATTCCTGTGTACTGTGAGAGTCGCCCTCAATTGCCAGACGTCGCCTCAGCTTACCATCAGGCGGGTGGCGTCAATTTGTCGACCTAAATGTAAAAAAAAAAAACGGTCATAGTGACCATCACTGTGAGTGCATATATCTGAATTCATAAAGATCGATCCAGTCGTTTAGGAGTTCGACCCGGATCGACAAACTCAGCTCAATTATTGCAACAGCAGAATGCATTGCATACCTAGTTTTATACTATGTAATGAGGTATATGAAATGTATTATAACTTACTGTAAGTAGAATATATCTATCGAACTGCATAATTTGCATTGGACTAAAGTGTACAGGATTCAGTGAGATGTGTCTTTTGAAATTCTTGAGCTCGTGATTTACTGATGTCGCTCCTTTTGGACATAGACAAACCATCTGCATTACCAAGTGTTTAGTCAGGAACAACTAGAGAATATAAAAAATACACATAAAAAAACATACAGTCGAATTGAGGACCTCCTCCTTTGGAAGTCGGTTGAAAATTGACACAACAAAGTCAAACGACTTCAAATTACCGAAATGGTACTAAATAATTGTTTGAAAGGGAACAAATTTAAATGGCACCACTTGAGAAGTAGTTAGTTTTGATTTAAATATACGAGGTAAAAAAACATCAATAAAATCATATAGTCAAATTGAGGACCTCCTCCTTTTTTGGAGGTCGGTTTAAAAACACACTTCAAATTTTATTATTATGAATCGCAAACGATAAATAAATACTAAATATTGTTGGACATTCTCACACAATGTCGCCGTCGTCTAGACAACGATAGATTGTATTCTCTTTGAACGATAGTCTTGGGATTGACTATTCACTTGTCAGGAGGAACGCTCATGCCAACAGACCAAGACACCTACAGTTTAATGATTTTTTTTTTATACCTACCGCGGCCCAAGGCTATCGAACTATACCACCGAAGCAGTCGAAATACCTGATCGTGACATCGATGACAAGGCTCTGTGACTAGGATGAGCAGGTAGAACGCAACACTGTTCCAAGTTAATGCACTTATTGCTCTGGCCACTGGGAATTCCGAATGATTTCTATCTGTAAGAAACAACTTTTTTTTACTGTGTCTAAAAGTTAAAAAAAAGGCAATGATTTTAAATACAATGGATTTCGGATCATCGCTCAAAAGTGTCCGAACTAAAAGAGAAACAAAACGCTAAAAGAGAAACAATCGCGCGCCAGTCTTGATTTTGACAACTGAACGACAACACGTTGCACAATGCCGTACTGTATTGTAAAAACGTGTAAAAACTACGAAAAAAAAGCAAATTGAAGACGGTGTATCATATTTTCAGTAAATAAGCTTTTGTTTTATTATTTGCAATTTATTATTTCACTTAAAATACAGTATTTCGTCGATAATAAATTAAAAGACAAAAGTAAATATTGCAATCCAGTCCAATACCGAAGTACCTATCTGTCTCTTTCGAACTCATCCCAAGCTCAGTAAAAAGAAAGAGACCATTTCATTTTCACTGAATAATGTACTAACAAAATGACCATTCAGATTTATTCGGATTACCGATAGCGATAAAACTATTTGGAACAAAGATTATAGTGGAGACGCCTTGGCTCTTTATGATTTTTTTTTCGTTATATGAACCAACATCTATTTCAGTTTTCCTCGGGATCCAGTACACTGTGCACAATGGAAAAATATTATTGCCCTAGCACGGCGAGAAGAATATTTTGATCCAAAAAATAACAATCTTGTTTGTTCGGCTCATTTTATGGACATAACAAAAAGAGGTCCGATCTTTATGAAACTTGTACAAGAATCCCTTGATTGAATGGAGGAGATAAGCCCAAAAATGTTTTTAATTTTCACAGGGTATCATTGTTTTGTCATAAATATAATTACACATGTCATTTTATTTCGTGTATGTACTGTTATTTTCTTTTTATTTGGATTCTCGGTAATGTATTCCCACGGGAATCGGGGCCGAGATAACTATATCTCGCGGGCGGAGTCACGGTGATCAGCTAGTAGCCAATAATTTCGTATCCC